>WBNH01007529.1:3451-50781 GCA_013401255.1 Urocolius indicus
GGGGTTTTATGTTTTAGTTGGTATTAAATTATTTTCTATTTTCTTCCCCAATCCGAGTAGCCTGGTCTGTTTTGTCCTGCACCTTAAGCGGCAATTAAGCTCTCCCTGCCCTTTAGCAATCCTTAAGTCTTCGGTACTTGAGGCTAATCGTGGTCTTTTGTTCCCTGATGGGCCTAAACCACTAGCTACTCTGATAAAGCATGTGGGGCAGGTACAGAAGAAGCTGTTATTGTCAGGGCAAATTACTACAGAGCTCTTCCCTTCAATGATGTCAAACTTTTCTACAAGGCAACAGTGCTTCTCACTCATGGCATTTCTGCAGGTATTGTTGATTAGGTTCCAAAATCAGAAGATATACTGGTATGACTGAGCCATACAAAGTTACATTCAATTACAGCGTGAAAGATGTGTGTCTGATCGCTTTCCTTTTACATTTGTTACATTGTCATCAGATAGAGGCTCCTGCTTCTTTGCCTGAGCCTTCCTTGAATTCTGCTGTCTCAGGTTGCCCTCACCTTTCTTTTCTTGTGCTAGAATTGACTGCAAGTTGCACTCTGGCAATTCCACACACTGGATGCAGAAGGGCAGCCCTTAGCCTATGGTCTGCTTAAGTCATTTGCATGGTATACAGAGAGCTGTTCTGCATGGTAGCTGAGCTTCACTTGGGCAGAAGCCATTACTTCGTTTTGCTAAACCCTATTTGATGGCTTTAAGCAAATATTTCCAGTTTGCAAATCTAAAGGTTGCAATAGCTATGCTCTTCATTTTTATGGAAAATTAACTTTCTCTATTGGAAAAACATGGTCTTTACTAAGGTCAAAATCCAGCTGGACAGCAAAACATTAAAAAAAGAAAAATCAAAGGCTTTAGCATTCATGAGATTACAGCAATAGCAATGCAGAAGCTGCTCTTTTATCCTAGGTGGTAATGTACTATTTCAGAAGGCACTATCACTTGAGATAATGCTACTTTCGTTGTACATAATGATTAATGGTAATTGCTTTTGTACTTCAGTATTTTTCAGAGAACACTTTGGATCTCAATGATTACATTAGTGCCTCAACGCTCTAAACACCCTCCTTGTAACTTGGCCTACAACAGAGAACTAGATATGAAGCAGTGAAAACCAGCATTTTTTCCTTGTTTCCTTGTGCTGTGGTCTCCATCATCAGACGTTTAAAAGCAGACTAGACAGTATCTGCCAGAAGTAGTTTGTGTATTGCTTATCCTGCACTAAGGCAGAAGGACAGGCTAGATTATTTTCCATGATGCTATGACTGTCAATAGGATTTTTTGTCTACATCTACTAAGAATTTACCGACGGAAGACTGTCATTTTTCTTTGGATCCTAGAGTTCATGGACAATAGGTGACTTACTTTTTTTTTGTTTTTTCTGTACTGCCCAGTGACAGGACAAGGGGTAACACACACAAGCTGAAACATAGAAAGTTCCACTAGTACATGAGGAGAAACTTCTTTCATGTTCAGGTGGGTGAGCCCTGGCACAGGCTGCCCAGGAAGGGTATAGAGTCTCCTTCTCTGGAAGTTTTCAAAACTCACCTGGACACATTCCTGTGTGACTTGATCGAGGTGAACTTGCTTGAGCAGAGGTTGGACAAGATGATCTCTAGAGATCCCTTCCAACCCCTAACATTCTGTGATAACACTAACCCCTGCCATTCTGCCTAACACTGAAATGCTTCTCTGCTCAAACAAAAGCGTTCAAAGTGAATGAACCATATTAGCCCATTTAAGGTTCTGCTTAAGGGCCAAAATGGGATTATAAGGGCCTTAACGCCTTCCCTTAATTATATGATTTCTTTCTCTGTTGGCAAGCCACCAAGCATTCTTCAAAAGAATTCCATGGGACTGATGGCATATAACCTATATGGTGATCATCTGCGAGGTAAGGCTTTCATATGAAGCATGTTGGAGAATAATTAGTATACTAGCTTATTGATGTTATGTGATACTATACAATTAATGTAAATGAGTACAGATTAAATAAGTCTTTCCATAGCAACCATAATAAATTATTGTTATTGCAAAATATTGTCACTTCAGCAGTAAAAAAGCTGAGATTCCATCATCAAATTCCCTACTTGCTTCAAATGCAGAAGGATGTGATTCAGCAAAACTGTTGACTCACTTTACATGAATTTATGAATGTTATCATGTGTTTGAATAACAAAAAAGCTAAGAAACATTGACATTTTTTAGTGTCATACACTCATACTACACTATATGTTTTTACTGCTTGTCTACCAAGAAAAAGTCACATCATACTTTGATGCAACAAGACCTTGTTTTAGACAGCAAAATTCCTTACCTGAAATTTCTACTGCAAGCAGCAATAGATGGGCATTTGTGCAACACACACACTTTTCGAGAAGAGATCTCCAGTATCTTTTTTGACCTCTAACAATTATGTAGAAGGTTAGAGATTTTTACAACCTTGTTGAAAGTTTCTGTGTAACTCTCTGCAGATAGAAAGGTATTCCCCATACAATAAACAGAAGCCCAACAACAAAATTTTCAATCATAATGCCTGAAATCATTCAGAGACTGAGATCCTGAAATGCTGAAAGACATGTGTGTGTGGTAGTAATGATTTATGCATTTACTTATTATAGGTTAAACAATATTAGTTTGCAGAAACAAAGACTCTCAGAATTAGGCACAGACGACTCTCAACAAGGATGACTGCAAAATTTTTGTCTGAGCCTTCAGTGTAAGAGTTCATTCCACTCCTTGCAGGCTTGATCTCCATCTAGCTCTCCTTGGATTCCTGGCTAACCTTGCACTGGATAAGATTTCTCAAGTCAATAAAAGAAAAAAAAGAGAGCATGCCACTCCAAGGCAGTCAATACAGAAAATAAGGGATCACTTTTTCTCTGGAACAGTTACGTTTAAGCTCAAGTGGACTGCAAAGGTTGAATCTATGGTGTAATGGTTAGAGCATTTAGGAGACTGTAATTCAGAAGAATATTGAAATCAGAAGATTGAAATCAGTTAAGAGAGATCTATACCTGTTTCTACAACATGTGCCTAATTCTTGCCAATTTGATATTCTGTTATAATTCACATTTCCTAATACCCAGATTTCACGTATCTCTTCTCCCTTGTCATTACTCTTCATGTGAATTGTATCAGAACCCTTTGGTTCTGTCTCAAGAAACAAAGACCAATATACTGACATTTTGCTATTAAAGAAGATTCTTGTTTTCACGAACTCAAGGCAATATCAGAGTTAAATTTAGGACCATACTCATGAATATTCAACATTAATTCCAGGCATTTATTTAGTTACAGGTATATCTTTTACATAACTATTTTCATTTTGCTTTTTTCACATCCAAAGCTAGACAGAGTGTACAGAAGCCAATATATCATATTTGAAGGGCTGAAGGGCAGCTGGGATTTATTCCACAACAGCTAATTGGGATCTCCGCTTTTGGACTTCACCTGCATCCTTCTGCCAATATAATTCTTTATGTCATCTCAGTAAAGCCATCAGAATGTCAGAAGAGATTAATTTGCTCCCCCAAGATTAAAGCAGTGAACACATCAGTTTAATCTAGAGTTTAGTGAGATAGTCTCTTAATCATCTACAAGTAAGAAGGGTTATGCACTAATAAAAATTTTATAATCGCTGAGCAAAAGATGGAAAAAAATGAGACTATTTTCAAGTTCAGCAGATTTGCAAATAACTCCTGATAAGAACAAACAAAGTGTTTTTACTGTCCTTATCAGAGCTTCACTTCAACATACCAGCCTTGCTTTGTCAACAGGAATAATTCAGCTGAGACTTAGAAATGTGACTCTGAAAGCATACAGTGCCACCAGGAAACTCTCATGCAGTGCTTTATAACAGCAACCTCATTGCTCTGGTGCTCTGTCAGGTAAAAATATATGGTACAAGAGCCTTGAACTTTGTATCAAACAGGTATCTACTCCATCTACCCTGAAGGTGATAGCATCTTGCATTTGCATGGCAGGTTGGGAAATGCAGGCTGCCAGGCCTGACTGCTTACAAAAATTCCTCTGACCCTGTTCCTTGATGCTGTTTTGCTGGAAATGCAGATGGCCTATGATATAGAGAATACTAAGTATCATAACAATCCATGGTAGTAGGGGAATGATTCTCAAAATTGTGCAAGGTAAAGTAAGCCTCTTTTTTAATTCCATTGTATACTGTTAAGATTACTCTTCCTTTCCTTATTCATATTGTTCACACAAGTCCTTCCCTACCAAAACTGTCTCAGAATTACTCCACTTTTTCACCCCACTGACAAACCTACACCACCACCCTCTGCATATAAAGCATGATGATCCTTGAGAGCTCCTCTTCCTTCTCTCACTCACAGCATAGTCTTCACCACAGCTTGAGTGGTCTTTGAACTGAAAACAAAAATGCAAACATACTGCCCTTCACTTGTGTTTTGAACTGTTTGTATATACCAAATTAGTATTGACTAACATTTTTATACTTGGGGATCCTGTATTGCTTGGCCTATTCAACCACAAAACTCAGAGATTTTTTTTCCCCTTAGAGGGCTTCCTTGATGTAACAGAAGATAAGGTATTTAAAATTAGGAGCCAGTCTACAGCTCATGATAGTTACAGAACAATAAAGGTGGTGTGAAGCAGCTTGGCATCATCCAAAAGCACCATTCTGCTCTGCTGCTGCATCTCAATTATGCCGCGTGACACACCTGCTGTCCTAGTCCTGCTTTTCCCCCCTGAGGCAAGCCTGCTAATGTGCTAATTTGTATGGTGCATAACAGAGATTTGGAATAGTGGCCTTAGAGACTCATTTTCACCTGGTGCCTTATTAGGGATTTGAGCTCACTTCAATGGAAATGAAAAGCCAGTGAGTATAACTCGTTTGCATCATTCGTTTCTCAGTAGGTAGCCAGTTAGCAAATAATGGACTTGCGATGACTTTGTACAGGTCATTTCCTTTAGCAGAAGTTCCTTTGTGAAGCTGCTATCTGATAACAGCTTTGTGGATTTTCTTTGCGCACTAAGTATACATTCAGGAGCTATTTATTCCTCTGTAATTAAACAAAATCAAATGTTAATAGTAAAAAGGCAACAATTACATATTTTGCATTTCTGCAATATTTCTGCAGATTTCACTTTCTACTACTTTCAGAGGCAGATTGTAGAGGAACGAGCTCTTGCTGTTTTGTTAAAGAGAGATAAAGAAAGGTCTGGCTGCAGTTCTGGAAATTTCTAAGCCACTCCAGATCACCTAACAGTGGAAGCTGGCCAGAATCTCAGGGGATTGTCTAGTGTAACCCTCTAGCAGAGGATCTGCTACATCAGGCTGCCCAGGACCATGTCTAGTTGAGTTTTGAATATCTCCAAGAATAGAGACTCCACAAACTCTGGAGAATCTGTCGCAGTGTGCAACGCCATTGAAAAAGTTTTTTTCTTATGTTTAAATGGAATTTCTTATATTTCAGTTTGTAAACATTGCTATTTGTCCTTTCACTGGGCATACTGAGAAGAGTCTGGCTCCACCTGTACTCACTCCTAGAGGTGTTTATGTATGTTGATAAGATACACACAAGATTCAATAATTTTAACTTTTACAGTTTCTCTTCACACAAAAGTTATTGCAGTCCGTTAATCATCTTAGTGGACCTTCAACTGACTGTGTCCAATGTGTCTGTGTCTCTCTTGTACAAGGACCCCAGAAATGGACACAGCACTCCAAATGTGGACTTACCAAGGCTGATTAGATGGTAAAGATCACTTCCTTCTACCTGCTGGTGACACTCTTCTTACTGCAGGCCACAGTGCTGTTGGCCTTCTTTACCAAAAGGGCACAAGAATTCACACTTACCTTGATGTACACCAGTACCTCCAGGTCTTTTATTGCAAAAAAAAAACCAACTCCTCAGATAGGTCCTCAGAATGTACTGGCACAATGAGCTATTTCTCCAAAGGTACAAGTCTTAGCATATTCTTTGGTTGAACTTCATGAGGTTCTTCTCTGCCCATTTCTCCAGCTGGTCAAGGTCCCTCAGAAAGGAAGAGAACTATCTCATTTGTCAACCACTCTTCCTAGTTTTATATCATCAGCAAACTTGCTGAGCCTACACTCTGCCCCATCATATATGTGAACAAAGAAAAGTAAAGAAAATAACTACTTGCATGCTTGTGTTTATGTGTATGTCCAGTATCATGCTGGAAAACTAAACTCCAGAGGCAAAAGGTCCTTGTTTCTGTGATTTTTTAAAAAATAAGCCTCCAGCCACAGTGTATTGCTATTGCAGAGGTGGAGCCAAATGCAGAATACTTTTGTTTCTTAAACAGAAGAAGGTAGCTCATAAAGCTACAACTGTCCACTGCATGGAAAAGAGTGTTTTGTAGTGGTGAAAAATACAGAATATTGAAGCCAATGAAAATAATGACAGGCAAGCTGGCTGTCAATGAATTTACATGGACTTAGATGCTGCTAACTTCTTGGCAATTAGTGTATTTGCAGCCTTCAGTTGGCTCAACAATTTAAATTCTTGCATTATGAAAATTAAAGTGCCATGCCTTCCTTTTTGTTTGTCCATCACTTGCAACCCCCATTCTTAGGTCAAGTAAAGCATGTCTAGAAATACAGCTACACAGGTATGCAAGGATTTTGCAGGTAAGGCTGGATTTACCAGGGGAACAGGAGTAGCATCTTCAGCAGATGCTTTACTGGAATAGGCAGAACTTGCTGACACTTTCATACCTTTGAGAACCTGGCTCAAAATGACTTCAGACCAGTCAGATGCAGAGCTTGTTCTATACCACTGGAGGTTCAGTGTCAACCCCTCTGCTTCACTTCTTGTGTAGATAAATACATTGGCTACTTGTATTAGAAGGCTGGGGAGTCATTCCTTACAGTGCTTCAGAAGCAGCATTTAAATCTTTCAGGATTTAGCTACCTAACAGACAGTGGGAGGCTGGCAAAAAACCCCATCACTGAACAACACATGGGACAGGGGAAGCACTTAGCACTTAGACTGAATCCAGTCTTCAACTGGTGAATGTTTGCTTAACTGCTGGCTGAAGGATAAGCCTTTTTTTATTGTTAAAAGACATGGTTGCACTTCTTTCTTTGATGCAACATTTGAATAACAAGTATTTGAAACAACAAATCTATTAGTAGCGATTAAGTTATAATGAAACCACAGTGATTAAAAATTTTAAGTTATTCAGAATTCAAATGTGTCTGTCTGGATGTAAGGAGTCAAATGTTATCAAAATCCCAGAGTTTAGCATGAGTCCAAGCAATCTGCATAGGAAATTAAATATTTTCACTAACTTTTAATTTTTGTTCTCTAAGGATCATTTATGCTATATATTTGGACAGTATGAGCCGATGCCCAGAATTTAAATGACTCAAGAGCTTTTTTGAATAATTTTGATTTATACAAGCTTTTCCTCCTTGATTTGAATCCTTAGGGGACCACTGTTAAGCACTAGCACAAAACATTGAAGCTTGAGATTGTGTCTTCCAGATCTTTCAAAAGTGTGAGTTTGACAAAGATCTTAATGGAGCAGCGATTTTGCATTTGCTCCATTCTCCTGTCTGTAGTGGCAGATAATGCACAAGTACAGCTTGAGCACCAGGAAGGGTCATAGTTGATTTCAGAGGAAATTTTAATAAATGAGGGCTTTAGCTTATCATTCTCCACAGGCTGTTGTGCTTAGCTGCCAACACTCAGGTCTCAAGTTCTGTGAAAGCACAACACTGCCATAATGACATCCCATCATCACAATATTTGTGTTCAGCAGCATAACATCACATATACTGCAGTGATACATCTCCTGAACTGAACTCAGGAGCACAGATCCTGAGATGCAGCCATGCAACAATTTCAGTCACCCAATTGCCCAGAACTGGGCTGAATAGGGACTGACAGCTGCCTCAAAGCAGACCTGTGAGGTTGTTTCAACAGAACTAGGCTTGCCAGGAGGCCTTGCAGGAGTCCAGGCAGTGCTCAAAAGTGCTGCAACTCAGCTTTGGCTCTTAAGTAAACCATCCAGCCTCCCTAGCCTTCTCTGTAAGGAGATGAGAGAAGCAGGCTTCTGAGGGTTATCCGGAGCATGAGCCTAACTAAATCAAGAAGGATCCTTTCCCTCTGCACTTACATCAGAAAGTGCTAACACAGAGTAGACAGCTGTCAGCGCCTTGGCTTGGGATGTAGTCTTTCAAGACTTTCAGCAGGTTCTGCAGAGCAACCCATTTCCCTAATTAAGTTTCAGAAATGCATCTGGAAACCTCTGTTTTCCTGCAAGATAACAAAGCAGAGTTGGCTTTTTAGGGGTTTTGTGCAAAAGGACACAAAGGCACACAAAGTGAGTTTTAGATAAAATGAATTCAGTCCCAAGAGCTGTTTTTTCCCATCCCCCTGTATTAATGCCAAACTCCACATCTGCATCTTATAGTCATTGTTTCATGTAATTTCTCTTTTATATAGAAGCACAGAGCAGAAGGTGATAACTTAACTGTGGAGTACTTCAGTACCTCCTGCATTCTTGCATTCCTGCATGTATCTCCATCTGGCTTTCCAACTTGTGGTAGTTTTGGATCCAGTCTGGTGGTAGTTTTGGACTCAGTCCAGGAGTTTTGCTGCTCCCAGGGGACATTTTGGGAAGCAGGAGGGCTTGACCTATAGTTCATAATTCCATGCCCATAGCTTGGCCTCTGAAAATTAAAAGCTGCAAAGCTGAGCTCTTCCCATCTCCGTTTTTAAACTCTCTTTCTGAGTCCCACCCAGTAATCTCAGCACTTTCTGGAAACTAAAATGTGTTAAATGTCCTGTAGCACAAAAAGCTTGCTTCAGTGATGATTGTTTCTGAAATATCAGCTTGTCCAGACATCCAATCCAATATCAGGCTGTTCCAGTAAAACCAATACATATTATTGATTAAAATACATTAATCCCAATACTAGGCAACATCTTTTAGTGATCCCAGAGCATTTATCCATCACTATGCCTATGCTTATAGCAGTTCTGGGAGGCAGCTTAATAGGTCAGAGGAATCATGTGTGGTGACATATGTTCCATGGAATAAAAGTCAGAAAATAAGTGCAAAGTTACATGCAAAAGGGAAAGGACATCAGAGAAGACAGCTTAAAAAAAGTAAGATAAAGCTGTCACTCATCTCTATGCTATTTTATATTGTCCTGCTTCCTGCTTCTCACTTCTCCCTGCTTTTACATTTCACATTGTGAAAATTACAGCTCCTTACACCAGATTTCTAATGAACTACTGATATCATCCAAATTCTCAGCCATGCGCAATACACAGTGTTGCTGAAGTTCACCTCCACAGTCCTGGCACTCATTTAACACTAACATTACCCCTAGTGTAACTTAAATCTGCTCTAAATTAAACTGGCTGTGTGAATTTGGGAAAAAAATAAATCCCTACAGTAGACAAAACCAAAATACTGCTGCTGGCCAAGACACCCACATATGCTTTTTTCAAAGAAAATGTTTTCACTAATGTCTTCTCTGAAGTGACCAAGGAACTGTTTATTTAAATTTCCTGTATTTCCCTCAAGATCACCATGGCACCCACTGTTGTACATGGCCACCTTTTGCACTAGGACATGATTCACCCCATGCATTTTGCCTATTCTCTCCTGAGCATGCTGCAGGCCAATTGTCATGCTGGGACAGATGGCTTTGGCAGATGGCATTATATCTCTGAGCACTTCATACTTCATACTAGGCACCTTCTTACACATGGCCACAGCTGCTTTTCCTGCTGTCTTTACATGTACATCTGCAAATGAAGAAAAGTTTTCTATTCTTGAGTTTTTTATTTCAATAAATCTGTATGTTTACCTTAAAGTGATCTAAAGGAGAGGAGGTCATGTCCTTTATAAGAATTAAACCAAAACAAAATTAGAGGCTTCTGCCTGTTTTGGTTTTTTTTTTTTTTTTTTCCTTTTTGATAACTCAGGGATATCAATATTCATCTTCCTTATGCTTCTGTGGCCAAGAAGACCAATGGCATCCTAGGATGTGTTAAAAGGGCTGTGAGCATCTCCCTTCTGATGAAAGGCTGAAGGAGCTGGGGCTCTTCAGCTTGGAGAAGAGGAGACTGAGGAGTGACCTCATTAATATTTAAAAATACATAAAGGACAGGTATCAGGAGGATGGAGCCAGGCTGTCCTCAGTGATGTCGAATGACAGGATAAAGGCCAGCAGGTACAAGTTGGAGCGTAAGAGGTTCCAAAGAACCGTAAGGGAAAACTTCTTCACTATGAGGGTGACGGAGCACTGGAACAGGCTGCCCAGACGGGTTGTTGAGTCTCCTTCTGTGGGGACATTGAAAATCTACCTGGACTAGTTCCTGTGTGACCTACTCTATGTGGTCCTGCTTTGGCAGAGGGGGTTGGACTATCTGATCTTTTGAGGTCCCTTCCAACCCTTAAAATTTTGTGTTTCTGTGATTCTGCTGTTTGCCTTAGGCAGCTCTTTGTCCTTGCACTAAAGGTCATTGTTGACATCATTCTCTCAGGTCTTTCTTCCTATTGGGGAATAATTAATAAAACAACAGGACAGATATTCTACTGCCTTCTGTTTTGCATAGTCATTTGCAGACCTGTGTCCATTCACAACCCACACAGGGATTCACTGCTCTTCAGCCACCCTCCAGGACTACCAAATTGTATTAATATGGAGCAAGACACGAAAGACAACTACTAAAGCAGTGCTTAAATATTTCAAGATCACCCCGGTTTCATGATTGATGCAAAGGGGTTGGCAGGCAGCCTGTTCACTGAAAGAGCTTAGAGGAGGAAGGCGTATGAGCTCAGCAGTGGATTTTAACTTTGGGGATTCTTAGCTGTTGTAAATTCATTTTACTGAGGAAGGAGGCTATGGCTTTAAACTGTTCTTCCACAACACCACAATCTACCTCTTATAAATCTGCCACTAAATCTACTGGGCAGAGTAAGAAAACTCTACCCACTTTGAACCCCTCTCACATTTTATATCAGTGCTAGCAAGTGTAAATAGCCATAGAGTTGAGTGGCAATTAGAGAATAAAAAAAAACCCTATTTCATCTCTAATTTTTTTTGCTTACACAATTTCTCTGTCAGTCTTCCAGTTCTCCAGCCATCCATACACTTTCAGGTTAAACACAACATGAATTTTAAATGGAAGATGAACATTAAAAAAAAGACCAGTGTAAATTCTTCAGATACACTTTAGAGAAGGAAAAAAAGAAGAAGGCACAGGCTTGGGTTGGACAACATTTTTCTACAAATTACCTTTGCTGGAAAACTAGATTTTCAACTAAATTAAATATTTCCACAATCAAAAGCCTGAAAATGAAAATTCTTTGCTTTGAAAATGCTTCCTGATATCTCAAGCATATTGTAGTTGAGTTAGTTCATATCTCCATTTTTCCAAGTTAACTGAGATGCACTATAGCTCTGAGGTTCAGTGATGTGAAAATCAACCTGGAAGCTGTTCACTTGCCAAGCAATCTGATTTAGAGAAGGCAAAAGAAGTGTAAGTATCATGGAATACAGCACCTAAGGTGTTCTGACACTGTTTTCAAACAGAGATTTAAAAAAAAAAAAAAAATGCAAAGGTGTAGGATGTGTGTGTTTCCTTTCTCCTGTGAGTTATTGTCTTCCTGACCACCTCAGAAGCACTATATATTCCTCACTAGTGCTTTTTAGAAAGCCAGGAAGAATGAGGTGTAATAAGTAATAGTGCATTTTTCCATCTTCATGAGTGAGCAATGGACAGCAAAGTGGGGATGTTGTTCTATTCTCAGTGTTGTTCTCACTGACTTTACATCTGCTGTAAAGCTCAGGGAATTTCTCAAAGGGGTAATGTGGGGCTTGGTTAATATTATAAACTGCTTTGTGGCCACTATTGCCCAGATATTTTAGAAATGGAATGTAAAAGAACTCAACATTGAATGAAAGGTGAGGTAGAAGCACAAAATATGAGTGCTACAAGAGGAAAAAAACATTTAATAAAAGGAATCTTAAAATCACACCTCTGCCACCACACATACATTTGTATTCTTGGCAGATTCTGTATCTCTTACTTCTACTGGATACAGCTACACTGAAAAGCATAACTTCCTGAGAAAGTTGAAGTCCACTGTGAGAGTGATAAGAGCAAGTCCTGTGAGAAAAGGAGATTATGGACAGACCTTTGCCAAGATGAAAGTGTACCGGAATTTCCCTGAGAGCAAGAGGTGCTCTAGAGGTCTTCTCCCAAGTGAATATAACCACTGCTTATTAGAATATGGTACCAAGAGCACTCTCAAAAACAAGATCAAAGAACAAACAAAAATTAAAATGGAATCATTAATACCACCTCATCCTTTATTATTTAAATACTTTTGACACCTGAAAGAAAAGAGATAAAACATTGCTACGCTTACTGTTGCCAGGGAAACGCAGAACCATGTTTTGTCTGATATATTTCAAAGCTCTTTGTAACAGTTCATTGCATAATTCAAATGGTCTCTACACTACAAACACTTAATATATTTATACTGGCAGGACTGGCAGTGCATTTTTGTTATAAGAAGCTTGGAGGTCTGCTACAAATAATCTCCAAAGAGTAACGCTAATTAGCGGCTAAAGTTGGCATATTTCCTGCTATCTGAAATTAGATCAGAGAGTCGGGCTGAGATGAAAAAGCCCTATTAACTCCCTAGGCTTCCAGTTCCTGTTTATTCATGGAAATTAATGTTTTGAACTTTTTCAGCTATCATCTAAAGAAGTCTGGAGTCAGTGGTAACAGAGCAATTGGAGAGAGACTTTACTGCCGGTAGCTGCTGTTGAAGTACCACAGGCACTCTACACAAATATCCACAGGCAAACTTTATTTAATGGTTACACACAGCTGAACAATAGTCAGGAAAGATGGTAGAGTGGCCAGCATGCTAGCTTGGCAATTTTAAGAAGTGAGAGACATTCCTTGCTCCAAGGTACTATCTAATCATTTCTGCATGACCTAGGAAAAGTCACTCTTTAGGGGATGGTGAAAGTGAGTTGTTTTTCCTATAGCTTGTGGAAACAGAGAGGTCCTCCAGACAAAGGAGCTCACTTTTTTGGTGTTCAGTGACTAAAGTTAGCTTATGTGAAGATCTCCATGTCTTTAAGTTTGACATTTGTAGAACAGAAATAGCACCGCTCCACCTCAAGGCAACGTTAGACAGATGGATATTTTCCTTTACTTCTTAGAGACCTTGACCTGCCTTGACAGGCACATCATCAAATTCTATCAGAAGTAAGCATCATAGCCTGCTCCCCACGTGGGTCTCCAGCTTCCCTAGGCTGGGACTGGGTTTTAGATCTTAGTTTGCCTTCACACAACTTCAGCAGTTCTGAGGTTTGCCATGTTCCTCCTCATTTTTGTTTGGTTTTTTTTTTTTAGCTCTGCAAGACTTGGAAAATATTAAAATGCATAAGCTCCTTTTAAACATCAATACTGGGAAAGGACAGGGAAGGGACAGGTGGGAAAACAGTAGAAAGGAAAGTACAAGAAATCCTCCTAGTTGAAAATATATCTAAATTTCAGTTCTTAGAATTTCTAAACGGGGAAAAGATTTGTTGAGTTGCATTTTGCTCAAGCAAACACAGGAGAAAGGAGTCAATTTTTGTATCCTGCGGCTAAGCACAGAAAAACAATGTAATTCTAGAGTTAACACGAAGACAAAGGAGGAAACCTATTATTAGGCCAAGTTATAGTTGTTTAGATACAGCCATGGAGAATTTAGGCTATATTTTAGTTTTAGCAATCAGTCTGAGCAGACAAATCAATGTCTTAAGCCCTTGATAGCTATAGAAAAAATAGTAAAGTGAGGCTTGTGTAACCAATGAAAATTTTGGTTTTAGAGCAATCCATTATCTCATCAGGCAACGTGGAATTTTTCTGCAGAATCCATCTACCACAACAAAGGGATTTACAATTTAATAAAATCTGCAGTGGAAACTGAAGCTTCACAGAGAGAATGTATCTTCACTCTCTCCTCCACACCACAAAGTCTGTCACACAGTCCCTTGCATTTACAAATTGAGATCACTCTTTTCCACTTTACATTTCTAGCATAAGTGTTTTTTAACACTATCTCTCTAGTTTTCCTCATTAAGAGGACAGACGGAACCTGTATAAAAGACTTTTAGGGAAACAGGAAGACTCTGCCTCCTTAGGCCTGTCTTCATAGCAAAATCAACATGACTGAACTGCTGTCTCAGGAAGCAATCCCATCCAAACAAACATTTTCTTAAAGCCTGACAATTTCTTAGACCCAAGTTGGTGTCAGCAAAGAAGCCAGAGGTCAAAATTCAAGTGAGTGTAATTCATTCTGCTAGCAACCCAAAAACCCTATGAGTGAGATTGCTATTAACACCCAGTTGCATACTACCAGAGTCACAATTTTGTCCCAAAGTTTTATACCTAGGAAATTGAAGTAAGTTCTCTGCAGCTTTCTCTGCAACTCATCATGGCAGGAGAAGCAACAGGTAAATCTCTGAAGTCTCAGGATCGAATACAGACCTGTGCAGGGTGAACAAGGCAACCAGGCTGAGGTTCTAGAGCAGAAGTTTGCAAAAGCAGATGAATTTCTGTTGATATAATATTAGATGACAAAAGCAAAGCTGCTTTACATCTCCAGCAGAGCAATGCGTGAATCAAAAGATCCTCGATGAGCTAACTACTGTAAGAATTTTACTTGCTGACTGCAGTAGTTTGCAAAAATGCCTTTGTACTGTTACTATGAATTTCACAGGTCTATGTGAATGTTATCTGCACACTGTATTCTTGGGGAATTAAGCCATCCATTTGTTAGAAAGACCTAGACACTATCAAGGTTGTCCACAAACATGAGATAAATCAACCAAGAATCCCTCACCTGGACAGCTGAAGGGAGCAGTGGTTCTTCAGCCAACTGAGTATGTCTGGTATTGGAGGTGTTGTGCAAAAAAATATCAAGGGTGAAGACTTAAATACTCAGGCTGAGATAATACATGTCAACACAGAAGTATTCTCCACTTGACCAAACAGTGACAGACATTATTTAACAAAGTGGAATTCTTCAGCCAAAAGGGGACTATTTGTTGCCAAAGGACAACATGAAGGGACTTGGCCATTCCCAGGAATTTTAACAAAATCCAAGAACAAGACCAGAGTCAGATTCCATTAAAAAAAATCTGATACTTAATATAGACCTATCAGGTTTTACATTTTAATTGTGTGAGTGTTTCTTTGCTAAGCCTGTTTCTTCAATGTGCTGTCCTCTTGTCCCCCAAGGTCCTAACCAAGTGAAACCCCCCAGAAAACTGGACAGTTTGGGAGGCCCAAAATGGAACCACTGGAGTGGAACAGAAGGCCTGCAGGGTTCAGTGCCATGGGAATATGCAATAAGGACACATAGAGCTATTTAAAAAGATATATCTTTACGTAGACTCAGGGAAATTAATGCCTATGGGGCATCATACTGGGAACTAATCACAACAGTCTGGAGAGAAGGATGAGACCTGGTTTTAACATAGATATCATATGTTTTTACTAAAGGACATGTTACTATTCTGAAAGAGTTTTCCAGCTGCAGTTAATAAGCTCTGGCTTCAGCTCCATTTGGGAAAACACAAAGCAGCTCCTCCACCCTGGAAATAAATGGCTCCACTTTAGTCTGCCCCTAATATATGCATTAGCCCCAAGAGAATCTTCCACTTACTGGACATTCTTGTTACTTGATCTCTAAGATTTGGTACAGTAGCATAGAGGGATGTGGCAGCTGAAAGAAACTAGCCCAGTATTTCCAGAACCAGAGTCAGGGCAAATGAAACACACCAGCCTGTGCTCTCTCCACTGGGAAAGTTGCTTCATTCTACTCCAAGGTCTTTTCCTTTGTTGACCTTCTCCTGATGTTCTTGGCAAAAAAAGCAAAGGCAGCACATCTACACATCTAGCACAGTGAAAGTTCACAACAGCTTGTGAGCACTGCATGCTCCATGTCCTGCACATATGTGCATAGTCTGTGCAAATATGTCTGCAGATGAGACAATGCACAGTCAAGCACCTGCTCCCTTCAGTGTGTTCCAGTCATTCTGGCACCGAACTGTACCAGTGAACCTAGTCTTGAGACCTTGGAGCTGCCCTAAATACACTATAGACACAAGTATGTCAGTAATTCCTAAATTTCCCAATGACAAACCTGCTGGATTATCTAACTTAAAAAGCAGGATACCAACCAAGGACAAAGTCAGTGTTAAAGAGCCTCTTTAACAAGCAGTCACTGCTGCTTTGTTCTCATAACAGTAGCAAAGAAAGAATTCCTATCGGTCTATTCAGCTAATTAAAATGATAATTCTGTTTCATAAATGGTTAACTCTTCATCTGCTCTATAGAAGAAAGTTGTATTTAGTGTTGTTGTTTTAATGTATATGCTTTAACATATTAACATGTATTTTTTAATATGTTTTTTAGAGAAAGTAGCACAAGAAAGTATACCGTGTAGATGAAGTATAAATGGCTGAGTGTTAGGGTGGTTTTAAAGCAACTTTGTTCCCTGCCTCTGGGAAGGGAACAAGTGTTCCTGCATCAAGTGTTCCTGAACCTGACTCTTTCCTGGAGTTTGCCTAAAAAAAAGTAGCACAGGTCAGGATCTAGAATTGTCATGTAACAAACAGACCAAAATCTAGAGTCCAGTAAAAGCACAAGCTGAGACATTTTACTGAAAATGCAATGAAACAGTAGGACAGATTTCAAGTCCACTAGGCTATGGACCTTTGCATGTCATAGAATCATAGAACCATAGAATGTTAGGGGTTGGAAGGCACCTTTTAAGATTATCTAGTCCAGCCCCTCTGCAGAAGCAGGTCCATGTCATGTCATCTTAATCCACATTCAGTACTATTCAATTGAGTGTGAATGTTCCTTTAAGCACAGGGATGCTATCTACTTACACCTTTTCTGATTCTTCTGTTGCTGAAGAGGAAGAACAGTGCATGTATCAATATACTTGGTCATCCTTTCCCGAGCTCTAAAGTAATTACAGAGCTCTCTTGTAGTGCTATGCTGACAAATTATTCTGTACAATACACACACACACACATACACACAAAGCTAAGCCCAAGTTATTATAGACCATGCTGGGCTGAAGGAACAGTAATAGATGTAATAGTAACAGTAATAGATAATAGATGATCATTGAAATATTTTTTAAGAGACTCAAGACTTGGGAAATTGAATGCAAGGGGAAGAAGGGATAGGGAAGCCCAAAATGATGTGATTTTATAGAAGACGTGAATGAGATATCACACATTTGGCTATGGAAAGCTGTTAAATTGTGTCTGTACAAACTTTTGGAGAGCACTGAGAAGTCACTAGAGCCCAAGACAGGTGGTGGAACTACAGATACAATATCACCAGCATCAATGCTGATGTAGAAAGCTACATAGCTGCAGGCTGATGCAAGTGGTACATCTGGATGATTATTTTATTTACCAAAGAGAAAACAGTATTTTCTTTTCATAAAAGCATTTTTCCTGTGTTTCATTGTAGTGCTACAAATGAGTAGAAGGTAAATCATCACCTGTTGGATCTCAGTTTCTTGCAAAAGACTCTTAAGAATCACCTCTCTGAATGTAAATTAATTTTATTTTTAAATTCATGTATACATTGAAAGAAAGGCATTGCCAAAAGCTTCCCATTTCTGTGCACTAAATTTTGATGATTCACAAGCTTAACACCAAACCCAAGGTCAAGATCAAAACACAAAAATTCCACAGAGCAACACAAGCAGAAATTATGAACTGTATCTCATTGTAACTGCTGGAGGTCAGATCTGAATGAGGCATTTGCATTTGACAAGAGATGTTTTCTCCTGCATTGACTTCAGAAAAGTTTGTTTCAACAGAATCTGGCATGTTATTTTCATGACTGAATAGCCATATTAACATTATAATTCAGTAACCTTTTTTATCACTCTTTTTTTTACTATGGTCTTTATATTCCTAGATGAACCAAAAGTTATGTCTCTCTGTAGACAATCCCAGTAACTGATAGGTTTCATGAATCATCTGTATAAAACTGAGGTCACATACCAACATGATCAAGCACAAAAAGGGCAAGGGAAAAGACTGATGCTTTCTTTACAGTTTAATACCACCAAGCCTAGAGCAACAGGTGGATTTATGGCTAACCTGTGGTCATTCTTCTACCCCCCTGTGCATGTCTGGTAAGGAAGAACAGCAGTGAATTTTCTAGTCTTAATGTAAAGCTTGTGGAATGCAGTTAACTGACTGTTTTGGCTAGATGTTGGAACAACTCTATCAGCTTCTTCACCTCTCTGCTAAAATGATTGTGATAAAATACTGTTTGAGCCATATATATATATATATATATCTGTTGATGCCCAGTAAAAAAAAAAAAAAAGCAAAACCAAAAAAAGCAGGACAAGACCTACCCAAGGCAATCTGAGATAGTCTCTCCATCTGATTGATCTTAAAAAGTCTATACATTGATCTCATCCCAAAATAGCAACATAGGATTCTAAGTTTGCTACTGTAATGCGTGTCACAGCAAATTGGACCAGGTCATCTCAGAGTCAATGAGGACTAGAAGTGACTTATGAGTGCATTTGAGAGAAAATAATGAGCAAAGAAATTATAATAAATCTCTATTAACCCCTAAGAGCCGTAACCTCAGCTATAACCTGTTGTCTCTTGGTTCAAAGACAAAATGTTGCAGCTGAATATCCTTTCCCTCTAGTAGTCTAAACGTTTGAATACCAAATAGTAAGAGCTATTAGTGCCTCTGAGCAATTATACAAATGTTTCTATTGGGGAAATCTCTGCTTTACTGGATTTCCTACTGTTGCTTCTGCTTGGTGCCACAAGTGTCATGTAAGAAATAGCAAAGGGCCCAAGGATTGAACCGAGTCTTTCAAACTGACAAAGTATTTGCAACATACTGCAACATTTGTATGTTTCTGGGATTAATCCACGCCAATATTACAGAATCTGCTGCTGAAATTGGCTGAAAAGCATAGCTGATATAGCCAGACCAGAACTCCAAATCACACTCCCAGATCGGCATGTTGGCTCAGATTTTCAACAGCAGTGCAAAAAACCCAGTGATTATTTTTTTCATTAAAGAAATGCAGATGCTATATATCTAGAGTACTGCTATCAAGTTCTAGCCTAGAGTTCTAATGTGCCAACCAGGAAACACCACACCCCCACAGTACTCAGCAATAATTTATTCTTTATACTATCACAAGTCACATTCTGTCCCTTGAAAACTTTTGTTCAAGGACTCCACAACTAATTCAGCTAGGAAAACACTAATTTCATTGTAGCTAGAACAGGATTTTGCCATAGAAATATGAAGGGACAGGAGAAACATTGGGCTGGCATGAAATAGGAAAAGGAGGGCAAGGAATAAGTCTGACTAGAGAGCCAGGATGAGCATCTTGGAGAACGATACTGGTAGTTTCTCATGTAGAGGAGGATTAAAACATTTTCAACTGTGGTGGATTAATCCAGGCCAGAAGCCAAGCACAGACACAGCCTCTAACTCACCCCACCCTGCTCACTGGGATGAGGGATAAATAGGAAGAGCAAAAGCCAGAAAACTCATGGACTGAGATAAAGACAGTTTAATAGCTGAAGGAAAGATGAAATTGAGTTGCAATGCAAAGGCAATTGCTTGCCACCTTCCACAAGCAGATGAATGCGCAGCCAGTCTCCAAGCAATGGCCACCACAGAAGAAAAAGCCGTCATGTTCTTCTTGTTCTAGCCCAGCTTTTATTGCTGAGGATGGTTATATGGTATGGGCTATCCCTTTGTCCAGCTCAGGTCAGATGTTTTGCTGCATTCCGTCCCATTGCATAGCATCATACCATGGAAATTGGTCTTCAATGCTTTATACCAACTGTTGCTTATTAACCAAATTAATTGAAACAGTAATATAAAAACTGCTAAAATAAAGTCATTATGGTTGTGCAACTATAGCTTTTCAGGAATTCAGAACTCCTAAAGGTAAAGAAGGGTACCTCATAAAGCCTGTGTGAATTTAGTCTGTGTGAAAAAGGAGAGGAAAAAAAAAAAGCCATTAAATAAAGGGATCCTGTTTCATCAGTCAGGATAATTAAACATGCAGCCAAGGAGCTCCTTTATGTAGATTGCTCAGCAGTGCAAGACAACAGCCATAGACAGAGGGGAAAGAAGTACAAAATTTCCACAAGCAACGGTATAATTCCTGTGTGATACACACCTTAAAGCCCTCAGAGGACCGAGAAGCTGAGAACAGACATTGTAAAACTGAATTTGACAGACAAACCTCTGCTAGATGATAAAGCAAGATCTTCTTGATAGGAAGGATCTGACAGTAAAAACAACCTTTCTTTTCCAATGCAGCCACCTCAGGGCAACACAAAGACTTCATTACAGTTACCCAGAAGGAAAGTATTGGGGTCCCTTTTATAACTCTTGGCAAGAACTCAGGTAATCAGCTGCTCTAGTGGCTAGTGTAGTGGAAATGTTAAGAAGCCCTTTTCAAAGCTTCATGCTTCTTTTTCAAATCCATTTCTATGTGCTTGAGGCCAAAGAATACTACAAAAAAAAAAAAAAAGTCTTAACAAGTAAAAGCACTCTTGCATCCCAGGAGATCGGAAGAGCACACGTCTTAACAAGTAAAAGCACTCTTGCATCCCAGGAGGAAGATAGTGAAGAGAAAGGAAGATGTACATCCATAGGAAGGACAGGAATATGTTTATGAGAGGTCTTCAGCTTCTCCTGGATTTTGTTTGTTTATTAATAGCCTCACATCTAGCTTTCAAAAGGGCAGAGAATATCCTTAAAATACAAAATTAACTACTTAGCTGTAGCTCTTCTAATTTTCTCATAACATTGCATATTTAATGTTTCTCTTTAGGCTGCAGATCCTGAGAGGATAGGAGAATGATAAGGCAAGATTTTCCATTCCATTAGAAATAGTTTCTTTTTTTCATCCATGGTTGCAGAGAAAATGTTCTCACAAATGTATTTCAAAAGCACTCTACAGGCTGAGGAAATGAGAAGGAAGGGAATCTAAAGTGCATTAATATATTTAATCCCAAGGAATAGGGCTAGGGGTGGGAACACAGGAAATTAGCATAGTCATAATGTCAGAAGTGATGGAGCTAGCAGTATGACCTGACTTTGAAGACCACCTGCAAACAGCAACCTTCATTTCATGTACTGATGCTTCAGACGCTAAGGATAGTACCTTAGGTGGCAACACTGCTTATGATGCCAATCTTGGGCAGAAAAAAGTGGATTTACATCAAGGCATGGTTTCTATTATTCAGACTCCCTGTACATCATTCATAGTGGTTCAGACTAACACAGGTGGGCTCAGAAAGCTAAACTCCAAACTTTTTATGCCATACAGCAGGGTTACCACAAGGTGTAATTCATTCTCTTTGGATAGGGAGCTCAACTCTCAAAAGCCCAGGGAACCAATAAGGCAAAAGTGTTTCAAATAGATGTTACAGAAAAAAGCACAAAGACAGTGCAGAAGAGATACAAAGGAGGGACAGATGATTGTAAAGGGCAATGCTAGTCTCTCTCTATACAGAGGTGTTATTTGCTAGCCATAGCTTTATTAATGGCACTATCAATCTCTCTTTGAACATAATAGATTATTTTTGCAACAATTTGCCACTCTCTCTGCCCAAGCTGTATTGGGGAAGCAACAGTGACTGGCATGCTAAATTTGGGTGTCACACTGACATGCTTGGCACAGGATGAAATAACTGTGCTGGAAGCTGCAAGCACAGCTGTGTTCACATCACCAGTTCCCAGCTCATAGAGCACACTAGGGCTGTGGGCAAAGCATCAAATGAAGCTGAACAAGTTCTGCTGGGCTTGTTCACTTAGTCTCAGCAGCAGCACTGGCCAGGGCTAGCAGCAGAGTGGGAGAAAAAGCACCAGCGGAACAAGTGATGCGGGAGGGCAAGGATTAAGAGAGCTAAGAAGGCAGTAGTCACAATTTCAGACAGCAGAAGGGGGACATCAGCTTGTAGAGGGCAAATATGAACAGAACAGAAGGTTGTGGCAGCAACTACTGTGAGTGTCACTCCAAAAGCTTTGGGAACCAGCAGTATATTCGTTTATTCCCCTAGGTGCTATCACCAGCAGAGCCAAACCAAGGGTAGAAACAGTGGGGAGTTTGGGCAGAGGTTTCCCAGCCCAGACACAGCCCATGGTTCTATTATGTCTTCCTATAATGAAGCATTTCACTGACGCCAAGACAGTTCAAAGAGCAAATACTCTAAAAAGAGTATTCTCAGCTACATTTTTCAGCAAACTGCCTCAAGAGCAAGACTCCTTCACAATTAGTTATGTTGGCAGCCAGCATTCCATTGCACTTAATGAGACACATACAGTAACTGAATGTGACATGCCACCATAACGACAGATCAAACTAGGATACTTCAGAAGACAAAGTGCTCTAATATGAGAAGCATAAAGAGGCACTAAGGAATTTATGGAGAATGAAACGTAACTTCAGCGAGGGTGATGAAATTATCATCTTCACCAAGAGTATACACAGCCAAATGGTAGGATCATATAATCCTATGTTCCTGACAGACAGCATGGTTGGGAGTCTCAATACATTCATCTTTTCAACTGAAGCTGTGATGGACTGATTTGATCACATTAGTACCTTTAGACAAAAAAAAAAAATATTTAGAGAAGAAATTTTAAAACATTCTGAAGTGTTTGAATGATGAGATCTTTTAAATTAAGAATGAATGTTGAATGCAATTAGTGAGGTAGAAGTTTTTATTAGAACTTCCTTTTTTCTTTTCAGTTTAGACATATTTTTGAAAAGAAGTTTGGTTTCCTTTAAATGTTTCCAAATACTCACAAGAAAAAAAATACTTTAGGTCTCCATCTGTGTTTTCAATGAAAGTTAAAAAAAACCTTCACAGATTAAATACAACAACTTTCCACTCTCTTCCCCACCACCACACACTCTTTTATTTCAAGTTGCCCTGTTGCGACAAGGACTAAGAATCTGATTGATTGATGGTTGACCTGAGTTTAACGAAAGCTGAAAGAACTCAGTTCTCTGTGGAAGTGAGTCAGTGCCTCACAGTGTAAGTTCTTAGGATGTGGAATGGAGAGATGCCTTTATTCCAGCTTGCTATCTGCAGGCATGAGGATGTATCGTTAGCGGTATTGGGTAACTGTTGTTCATTTTCTGCATGAGGACTAATGGCATTAAGGAGGCTCTGGCATGAATTGGGCAACGGAGCAGGTTTTGTTATGCAAGACTGATCTGGTAGGGCTCAGCTACCAACTGAAGCAAATCCCTGCCAGCTTGCTTGGCTCTGTGCTGGCAAATGCAGCCTGTGCTTTTGGCATACATAAATGTCCTCTACAACTCAGCAGAATCAGCTTCCCCTACAAAACTTTCTATGACACCCTGAGTGACCTAAGGGCACAGTTTTAAAAGTATTTAAATTTTGCAATTTTAATGTTTTAAATTACATACACTAGGCTTGTAAGTATTGATGTATTAAGGGGACAATGCTTACACCAAAAACGCAAGGAAGACAAATGCATACTAGTTGTTGAGGTATCCAAGTAATACACAGCATGGGCCATGAGAAACACATAGACTCTGCAGTGTGATTCACATCTGCACTACCAAAAACCTGTCATTTTCACCAAAAAAATTATCTCACATCATACCTGTTAGGCAAGAAATTTCATATGCTGTGGGTTATCTGTGGATACGTGCATGGATATTGGCAGGGCAGTGTGTATGTGCTAACTAGTTCATGAACTCATCCAGCAGCCAACTTTTCCTCCCATTTCCCACAGTATGGGGAAAATTGGATAGATTTTCTCTTTCGTTATGCCAGTTTATTGTCTTGGATAAAATTTTAAATTTGGCTGAAATGGGGAGAAAAGACTCTAGACTTGTAAGACACACAAAACAACTTAATAAACTTTTTTCATATATATATATATACATATAGCTAGACCACAACACTGTGTACCTAAATCACCCAAGAAGCAGTTCTAGATGGCACATGTTGGTGTGCCTGATGTAAAAATGCACTGCATCACAGTTTGAAAGCTATGCAGATCAGAAAAGAGGAAAGGAAAGCCACCAGCACATCCTAATCCATATAAACAGGAGCCCATGGAGTGCTGGTTTATGGCTGCCAAAATGTCTCAACAATATCTGCCTCTTCAACATGCACAATGTCACAGCACAGTCAGCATATCTACAAGGATAAAACACTATATTTGCACAAACTTCAAGATGTTATTGGAGATGATTTGTGCTACATTTTCTTAGCATTACAGATGCTTCAAAACACCTTAAATATTAATTTAGAGAGGATAGGTGGGGCTGCACAGACTCTCTCACATGATGTGGAATGTATGGCAATAACAAAGGAGAAGAAGGACAGGAGAGGATAAAGGAAAATAGTTTTGTCCCTCCTTCGTCCACTCCGCATCTTACTTGAAGGTGCTAAGAGCCTGAATCCAGCCCTAGCCTGACAGCAAATAGAAGGCATCAAGGGAGATTACTTATAAAAAGGAGAAATACTAGGTGGACACTAGTAGTATATACTCAGAACAAACATCTTTCAGTACAGAAAACATATGGAGTACAAGGCCTTATGTTCTTTCTCTATTAGGAAAAACATAGGCTTGAAAGAAACCATAAAGACAATACTATCAATTTTGGACTGGCATAGGCTACCTCTCACAAGGAGGATTGTTTCACTGTCATACAGTCATGGAGCTAGGCATTAAACAAATGCCTGTATTGTCCTCTACTTTCTTTGGGGCTGTGATGCCCTCTCTTAGAGGGCATACCGCAGAGGATCTCCTCTTGAAGCTTCCTTAGTGCTCATCTGGAACCTGAGCTTATACTGACATCCCATACAACAACACTTCCTGTTTAACTCAGGGAAGCTGTAGCACATAAGGTTCTTGCTGAGGCTGAGGACAGGCTCTCTGTGTTGCAGGACATGACCAGGAGTTTCCATGGCCCAGCTTCTAATCGAGGCTGACAACAAAAGTCCAACTGCTCAGGCACAGCTGTACCAGCTTGCCTCTGATATGCCAAGCCCTGCTGAGCCTGTGGAAATCAGGTTTACAATAGCAGCTGCAACCATTAGCTCCGTCTTTTGTGATTTTCAGCATTATTATGCTGTTTGCGAATTCTGCTTTAATTTAGCAGACTATAGGCTGGGAGAGATGAGACTTACAAAAAAAAAGCACATGTACACACTGACACACAAAGTGTGACAAACCCCAGTGGCAAGGTTGTGCTAATAGCTTGTTATTTAGTGACATAAAATCACTGCTAAGATAATGCAGGCAGCCTAAAACTCTAGTAGCCTTTTGACTGAGGAAACAGACAGACTCAGAAAAAGCTCCTGTCGCTCATTTCACACAGCAGTAAATGCACACAAGACACAAAAACCTCAGAGAAAACAACTACCTTTCTGCCAAAAAAAAAAAAAATACACCTCTTTAGCTCACATATGATGCACAGAGGGTAAAGCACTCTTCCCATGGAGGAAGAAGGCTCAAGTGTGTTTTGGAGAAGTTTTGTTTTAAACCAGACTTTTAAAAGCAACTCTTGGAAGCAGCTGTTCTTTACTCACTTCCCACACCCCTACAGAACAGCCTACCTTCAACCTAGATCTTGACTAGGAGGACGTCAGGGAGCACAGTCTCAGAAAATGAAACTAAATGCATGCCTTTATCACATAAACACATTTATCATGTATTTATATATTGAAAATCATGTGTATATATCATGAAAATAAGCTGGTACAGAGGAAGTTCCACTTGAACATGAGGAGAAACCTCTCTCCTGTGAGGGTGAGGGAGCCCTGGCACAGGCTGACCAGGGAGGCTGCAAAGTCAACTTCTCTGGACGTTTTCAAAATATGCATGGACATGGTCCTGCGTGACCTTATCTAGATGGTCCTGCTTTAGCAGGCGAGTTGGACTAGATGATCTCTAAAGGTCCCTGCTAACCCCTACCATTCTGTGATTCTGTGTATCTAAAGGCCTGTTCCACATTTGAAAGCTGCACAGGCTACAGTTACACAGTCACACATTGACCAATATGATTGCACTTGTGCAATTATACAATGACATGGGTTTAATGTTTCAAAGGTATGTAACAATCCCCTGTGCATTTGGAAACAGAGAATGTACAGAGAATGCAGAGTCCACTGAGGCAGTTTCTGTCCAATATGACACCAAGTTGTGTTTATGTGACCTTAACTGCATGTAGAGCTGGTGCAGGTATGGAAGCAGTATAGTGATGTTCACGTGGCGATACACCTGTGAATGCCTGGAGCACAGTGCAGACATGCTACATTGCTCTGCCTGGAGTCAGCTCAGGTTCAGAGTCGATTCTAAGATGATTCCATGAATCTGTTCATACAACACGCTCACTGGTGCTCCTCAGCACACACAGGGCTGCTTACCACATGTGCAGCCCCATCTCTGCATAACTGTCCTGCTCAAGGATGCAAGCTGCCTCCAGGCATTTGTGTCTGTAAACCTTTCCAGATGGGAGAGCAGAAAGACATGAAAGCTGTTATACATGATCCCCTCTTCATTCAGAAACAAGACTATCAAAGGTTCCATAATCCAGGATATCCTTGTTCCCCATTGATGCATACAATGATGGCCATGCAGGAGACCTGCAAATGCCATTGATCCACACGTACCCATGTTAATGGCATAGTCGAAGAGGCACAGCCCTTGCTGTCAGACGAACTTATTTCATCCAAGGATCAGTATGCAAGAGAATATGCTACAGCAGGAGTTGCAAGGATGATTGCAGTCACAATCAACTTGTTCCTACTGAGCCAAAACTATAATTTCTGGTTTAGCAGGGCCAATAACCAGCTGACCCACTCACACTTCTTGTTTGCAAGAGTCTAGCTGTGTAACCTAGGGAGGGAGACACCCCAGCATGCCCCACACTTCACTCAATAGCTGCTAATTGTCTTGGATGACTATTTAAATAAATTATTTAGTTTGTGTATCCCACCAAGAAGACACCTGAGCCCTGCATAATCTACTAATGCTGACTTTAATGATCCATGTCCGCACACGGGCACCACTGCTTCCATTCTGCTCCCTCAGCCCCACAATAAGTCCCTTGCTGATCTGTGCAGAGGGAAAGATGAAATGATCCAGGACTAACAATGGCAAGGCCCAGAGTGGAGTTACTTATGAGTTTGAACAGAGGTCCTGTGGCATCTGATGGGATTCCTCAGGGAAAGTGTTCTGCAGATGAGGCCTCACTATAGAGACCTACTGTCCCTGGCCCCTAGCGCAGGCAGCTGGACTGTTTGTAGTAAAACAGTTGATCCAGACAACTTAGACACTTCTCCTCATGCTTGAAATCTACAATCTGTAGGATCACATTTTTAATGAGTCTATTGTTCAGGCAACAAAGAAGCTGTTGGGATATTTTCCTGATGCTTTAGAGCTTAGCCATGAGAACTTAACCTCCGTTATGTCCCTTCTGTAAGGGAAAGTTCAAATTAGATGGAAATCTAACCTTGTATTTAGACCAGGTGCTTTTCAATCCATTACAAATAACAGATGGCTTTGACTAATGTTTTTGTATCTTCTCATAGTGCCAGGACAGGCACTGTAAGCTTTGAATATAAATGGAGAGATTTTATTCCCATTGGGAGGATGACAGCTGCTTCATACTCATTGCTTGTTGTGTAATTTTAAAGAAAAACTACAATTGAAATACTTAAAGTTTCTCAAAATGTAGTTTGTCTCCATCTGAAAAGAATATGTTTGTTGCCAGTGTACATTCCAACAGTTTTATATCCCATAGCTGAGAACGACAAGAATGGTGCTTTAGATTTTGTAACACATTACCATCCATTAGTGAGACATTTGTGCCACAGTATGCTTTATTATCTCAAACTCTAAAGCATTCTTCTTTATGGTCTATAGGGTCCATTTCTTTAGCCATGTCTATTGATACCCTTTCCTCATACATTTTGTCCCATTAAGGCCTGCTGGTTTAATTTTATGGATAAAAGTTGGCAAGATGAAGCTAGCTTACTAGAGTGATGACAACTTGCACATGGAGAGCTCAGAATATTTACAGAGTAGTCCAAGCTGGATATAATGCCAGTCAAATATTTATCACCACTGGGACAGAAGAGTGCACCGTTACTGCTAATTCTTCTTGTTCTACAGCTAAACAATCTTAGTCTCCAGGATAGCAAGTGAAGAAATATTTACCAGCATAACATGTAGGCCCTATACAACAAAGCTGCAAGCACATCACATGCAAAGATAGTAAATGTCAACATTTCAGCCTCAAGCTGGTACTTGCATTCAAAACCAAACATATTGGTAACCTTTCTGCCAGATGCATTTAGCAAAAAAACTCAATGTTAAATACAGGCTCCTTATAGCCTCAAGAATTACTCCTCTAAATATAAACTAACATAAAAAAGTAGGAAAATGCAAACAACTTCCCTAGTTACTCTAAGCAGACACTGCTTTCCCTTTTGTAAATACTAAGTGTGGATATAAAAGAAGAAAAACTTTTTAGCATTAAAAAGATGAGAAAGAAGTACTAACTGACTGTAGAAAATGCAAAACCTCATTATCTTTATGTGTCAGTAGCAATTAACATCAAATATCTGCTTTTCCAAGTATTCCTGGCAGTATTCCCTTGCTTTGATTCCCTCACAAGTCCTTGGTCACTTCGCAAAGACAAAAATCTTTTTCATTAGCTACAGTTTCCCCTTCACTGTTCACCATGTCTTTGCCAACCACATCACAGATTGTTGGCAAACATTAGCAATATCCAAGCAAGTCAGAAAGATCCATGCCCAGCCTCTAAGAGAAAGTCTTTGTATTCTCCATTTCCAGAATATTTTATTGCTCTGTGACCTTTGTACCATGTGCCACGTCAGTCAGAAAATGAGTCGGTTCTCTATGCAGCAGGTAACAAAATATCTCCTTCTTTAAACTCTTTCCTCTCGCCCTTCCTTGATACTCTCCTGAATGCTGCTTTCATGTAGTCCTTCAGTAAACTTTTCTTGATATGCTTCTAGATCTCCCATTAGCTTTAACAACAATAGAGATAGGTTTTTATTCAACTGACCAAAACTTCTCGTAACACAGATAAAGAGGTAACTCGACTCAGATTCCTACCAGACATCAATTCTATTATGATCAACAAAAAGATTCATTAGCATCCACAATCCAGGTATACAGGTAATACTACAGGTAATATATGTGCCTCACCCTTGACACTTTACAACACGTAACTGAGATAATTCAATGCACATATCTTCACTCACAATTCACTCAGTGCAATTACGTGACCTCTGATACCACACAATAGAACTAATATTAGTCACAGTTTATTCACACATATGCTTGAAACATATGGGAGGTGGCACATCAGCTAATAGATCACAACCTTTCCCCCTTCTATTTTGCCAAGAGGTGGTGGGAGACAGCTCCTTCTTGGTGGAGCCCTGACCACAGGCATCCACATGGGCACAAATGGAAACCCCAGTACCAGCTTAGCAAATAGAAGTCTACAAAAGCAATGCAGATTTCCCCTTTGAGCATGCATCAATACACACCGCTTCAGACTCTCCAGGTGGCTATGTGACCTCACTGTGTGTATGAGACAAGACATTAATAACAAATTTACAAGAAGAAGGTAGAAGTACATCAAACTTCCTGGTGAAGCAAGAACTCCTTGACTTCACCAGTGTGTGAACTACTGTTACTAGCAATATCTGCAGAAGAAAATTTGGGAAACACCTATTTTGAAAAGCAAATCCTCATGCTAGAAACACAGTCACAGAGTAAAGCACTTAAACTGGCTGTCCCAAAGGTACTGCATCCAGGGATTTCTCTAGACCTGGAAAAAAATGAGGCCTGTTCAGATAACCTAAAGACAGACAAGATTGTGCAGTTGTGTATGCTGGGTATGTGCTGCCGTGCTGAAACCTCCATACCGTTTAGGATAAGGCCTTTTTCAACATTGATAGTTAGATCAACTCATTTCACAAGCTAAAAAAATCAGTAGGTCCTCACAGCCCTGTGCAGCTGAACTGATACATGATATTAAGCACTAATATCCCAAGAACACAGAAAGGTTAAGATATGGTGTTACCTTTTTGTTTCCAGTAAGCTGTTTCTCACTTGGCAGTCATGAGTTACAACTCCTTAATCATAAAGGAAAACGTAGTCCATTACGTTTTCCTGAGGATTCAGGCAGACCTCTGCATATTGTTCTTCACTTATACATTTTGGCTTATCATCAGATTCAGTTCAATGTACAGCTTCTTCCTCTTCCTCCAACAAAGTTCTAAAATTGACATTAAGTCTAAAAAGCATGAAAATTCATTAATCTTGTTTCTTACTGTTTGTTAAATGGCTCCTATGTGACTGTTTTTGCTTTTCTAGAGAGTCATCATCTTTCATTGTTTTTGCATCCAGCAAGCATCTGTAGTCTCTCCCAACCATAACTCTACTGCTGTCCTTGCTACAGCCTCTATTAACTTGTCATCCCTGCCATATCTAACATGATAGTCTCTACTTTTTCCTACAAGTGCCTAGTAACCCAGCATGTATTTTATTCATGGCTTTAATAAAAAATGGTTCCTTCAGGATAACAGAGACACAGAAAATCCTGCAGATGAGGGAACTAAAGCTATAGAGCCAAAGTAATGGGAATGTATTTCACCAGAATCTCACAACAAATGAGAAAAAGAGCCTGTACTGACATGGAGTATCCATTACTACACATCACCATGGAATGCTGCCTACTGGAAGCCACAGAGCAGCGTGCTGCAGGACATTAGGAAGAAGAAGATCTTTGTGCCAAGCCAGAGGACTGGTGACTACCCAGGAAACAACATTTTCTCACCTTAAACTGCTGTTAACTTGCTTTCTATCCCCAAAGACATTCAGCTTTATGTTTTAACACTCCCTTTCTGTAAAGCAAGTAAGGCAGTACTTTTGTGACATATTCTAGGTAGAAAACACTTGATAAGAATTTTCTAGAAGCCATACAAGCTATTGGGAGCCCTATGTTTTGACCTCTCTGTTGGACTGTACTGTGTGGAGTGCAAAGTCATTGCTCCACATAAAGATGTACGTTGAGGTGGCAGCCAATGGTGACTTATAGGAAAGTGTGGGGTTGCTCTGGGTACAGACAGTTTGAGGAAACTTCTGTGCTTCAAACTTCTCCCATGAGCTTACATTGTTTCCAGAGGTTCTCACAAGTTTATCCTGGTCTCTCGGGTGAAATTACGTAAATTGTAAGAATCTCAGTGTCACATTCTTTGGTAAATTCACAGATCAAATGTACTTTTATTTCGGGAATAGAAGACTCAATGATCTCTTCCATTAATGATTCCCTCCTTAATTCACTTCATATCAGCAGTTTTCACCTCCCAAAACTCACTTTCTTCTTTCCTAGCCATTCTTCTTTTGAAGGCATAACCCTTCCTTAGGAGAAGTATTAGATATTCCTGGTTTATCATGGGAGATGCAATCTCATTTTTTCCCATGCTGGTTCTAATGAAACTCCCCAGAGTGATTAATTTATCTTCTCCTTGATATATTTGCTCATGTCAACTCCAGAAAAGATTCTGTCAGTCAGGTTAAGATTAACACTACAATATCAAATCTTCAAAGCTTTACCTAGATCAGATATGATATAGACACGTTACTGGATAGTTTTCATCTATTTTACTCAAGAGAAGTGGAAATGAGTTGCAAGAGGGTTATTTTCTTCTCCTATATTAGTCACTTAGTCTCTCTCATACTTTCAATTAGCAGTTATGCTGTGACAACTGGGAATGCAAGTGTTTCTCTTTAAACTGGCAATGTGAATTTTTTTTGTCTCAGCACATCTCTTGATATCAGAATGAAATAACATTGGAATGGTTAAAGCATGAATAGTGATGCAAATGATTTTCAGGGCTTCCCAGACACACCAAATAGAAGAGCTGCTGTTCTCTTTAAAAGTTAATACACTTCCCACTTTAAAGTGGCAGGAGTTTTATGAGCAAGAAAAAATATATATATTTAAAAAAAAGATATATCCCTGTTTTCCCCAGGAGTAAACATCCTTCTGTCCTTATTATTTGTTTCAAAAATCTAGCTTTAGAACAATCCTAACACAAGAACATTAGACTCTCAACACAGATATAGTTGTGGGTAATGTATAGCGGAGAAGGAAGAACAGCAGAACCAAAACTCACGTGAACACCTTCTGGGTCTGATTTAGAAATGGTAGCAATCATGTGGGAAGCCTCAGCTAGAAAAGCTGCTTCTTCAGTTAGCTACAGATACAGAGCACAGTAAGATGAAGAAACAGGATGCACAACTTCAAGACAGAAGCACATGGAAAATGGCACACCTATGTGTCTGCAGTAGAGAGATCATGAAAATACACCCATTCACAAACACAAATCATATATAGATAAATCTATAACTAAAACTAAATATAAATATAGGCATAAAGATAAAAATAAATACAAATATGTTGCCTTTCTACATGGCCCATCTTTGTCTCCCCCAGCACTTTTGATCTCCCTTCTCTCTGGAATCATATTGGGTCCTGTAGACTGCAGACATGTGGTTACCCTTCAGGTAGCTGCACTCAGTGAAAAACATATCTCTTCTTCCCTGCTATTTTCTGTTTGTTATTATCCTCTGCTGGAAATCACTTCCCCAGAGTTACAAAATGTGTGTCACACAAATACAAACTGTTCTGCTGGGAGAGCTGCTTCACAGGAACTCTCCCTAATCCATGTCAGAAAAAAATAGAAGGTTAGCTTAAAATGTTAATTGGGAGGTTTGGACAGACTTGGCTAATGTTCCCTAATGTGCAGTTTAGGGAGTGCTCAGACTAATCACTGGGCTAGAGGCAGTAATTCCTCCTTTTGTGGGTAATGATGGGGAGCCTGAGGCAAAAAATCATCTCCAGCTAGCTGGGCTGGAACTGAATGGAGGTATATTTTTACATTTGTCTTAAAGTAGAGATAAAGTTTAGCATCCTTCAGATATGTTTAACAGACAGACCACGGTCAGCTACTCAATACATTCAAATGTGAAAATTTCACATCTGAGACAAACACAAATGCTGTTTAAGAAGATACAAAATGCATAAGCTAATATATCACGTTCTTTAACTCGATAAAGGTCAAGGTTGCCTTCTCTGCCAAATTCCAGGGTCCCACACAGCCTTCCTAGCTGAATCTTGCACTAGCACCTTTCATCATTCCTCATACTGCTTTGGTTAAGCAGGCAATGCATTGATCCCATTTGATCTACAGCTTAAGTCAAATTTTACTGTGGTGCTTCCACCCTAAAAGGGTTTGTCCCTTTCTAAGAGATACCAGTAGGAACTACATTTTGGAATGGATTTGTTGGTTAGATTTAGAAAGAAAATCTAGACATTTCCAATTCAGAAAGAGGCGAAAGGCCCTTGCAAACTCCTGGGTCAGCAGGACTATCTCTAGCAGTATGTAAAACCACCATTCCATCTATATTAAGATAAGAACTGAGGCCGGTTTAGTGGCTGGTGAAGATTGCTGAGACAAGACTCCTGATTATGCTGCCCTGGAGAACACAGGAGGTTTTGAGGGAAGAAGAGGCCGATTCTATTTCAGTTTTGTACAGAACAGAACACCACAGCTGCACTGTCATTATACAGGGTAGGGTCCCAGCTGTAATGAGACTTTAAGTCATGATTTTAACAAAAAAAAAAAATCCATCTCATCTTGTAGAGGCAATTTCAAGGAAAGAAAGACCTGTTTAAAAACTAAATTTTCTATGTTTGAAATTGCGAAGTCAATGCATTTCTTCAAATGTGCAAAAAGGCTTCCCCAGTCAGAAACTGATACATAGACTATCAAAATCCAAATATCTACAGCATGGAAAACTGGAACAGAATTTTCAGGTTTCAGTTTCAGTAAAGCTCTCAACTGAAAATCAAACTTACATAGAAAGAATGTTTGTTGATAAGCAAAATAGAAACCTAAAACTTTTAGGACAATTTTTGTCTAATTATAAGTTGGTGTGTTGTTTTGTTTTGGTTTTTTTTTTCTAAATGAAAAACTTGTTTTTACCATGTGTTGATTCAAAAAACAGTCAGCACAAAACATACAGGATCAAAATCCATTTTCTGACCAAGATTTTGAGAGAGATTTGCCCATCTCATTGAAGTTGCAGCTCAAGCCTCTTTCCAGAATCAATGATTTCCAGGTAACTGTTTTCCGATCTCAGATCTCCCAAATCTCATGTCAGGCATTAATTCTGATTAGAAAATTATTTGTAAAAGACAAAATGGCAAAAATAGGAGGTGGAATCAGGACAGGTTATTATTTCAAATGACTCAGGAAACACTTGGCTTGGAGACTAATTCCCTGTCTATGATCCATGGACCCTTAATTTATCATCTTCTAAGCACACTTTAAGTCTTTGTTTTGTTCCTGGTATTTAGGAAAATTGCTTTTATCATTGCAGTGTGGCAAACCCATACATGAGACAGCTTTTGGCTAATTAGCTCATATCAACAAAAAGTATCCCATCTCTAACAACAAGCAGAAGGAGATATCGCTGTTGGTCTATCCCTTCTTGGTAGGCGGCTCCCAATACCTCTGCTATTTGCCTTAAAGCAGAAATTGCAACATAGACATACATTTTGTATATCTTAGCATAAATCATCCTGGGCTACACCCTCAGGCATACAGATAGATACAGAGGACAGGTTGAGGAAGCATTAACATTTGACACCTTCACTGATTAGTAGAACATCTAACTCCCATTTACCCACTCCACATAAACCTCAAATTACCAGGAGTACACACAGGAAAGAAAGAAAGAAAGAAAGAAAGAAAGAAAGAAAGAAAGAAAGGAAAGTTAAGTCTGAAGTACCTAAACAGTTAAGAGGAAAAGAGAGAAAGTATTTTATTTTAAATCCTGTTGGGTATTCTATGATTTCAAGAAAAATACCTTACTTTTGTAATGCATCACTACCATTTTATGTACCTAGAAAACTATGATCATAAAGGAAAAATCCTCTCCAGTTATAGGAAGCATTAGGCTAGTGAAGGGCTTGCAAAAAAAAACACTCAATCCCTAAATGAGGACAAAGACCTGTTTCTTTCTAAAGCAGATGGCCTTAATATATTACCTTGGTAGTGTATTTGCATCTTAGGGAAAACAAAAATTATTCCAAAGTTACACAGAGGTAAGTAGATGCAAAAACTGCAAGCCAGGGTAAATTAGCACTTAGAGGTACACCAGAATACTGAGCGGCCACATCAGCAAGAGGAGGCCCCAGGAATGGAGCAAAATGAGCATTATTTTGTTGCACCCTAGACCAGTGAAATGGTTTTAGTCTCCTGAAATACAATCCACTACCTCTTTTTTCCAGAGTTGTGCAGATCTGCACTGTCCCTCCACTTCCATTCTGAGACATAGGTAGATGCCAACAGCCAAGCAAAATAATGTATCAATGTGGATAATTCAAAGTGGGTGGCTAAAGAGTGGAAAAAGATCAATGTTCATATACCTCAGCTTCATCGTTAATCTAGCACCTCATTAGTCTGAATTGTGAGTGTAAGCATGGCTGCATCATTGATTATACTTAAGGAAATAATTCTGCAAACAGTGACCTTCTGTCAATAGATTTTCTGTGTTGAATCATAAAACTTTGGTGTGAAAACATAGTGAGGAAAGCAACAGAGATATCTTGAAGCTCTGGTGAAAAGTTGCAACAGAGATATCTTGAAGCTCTGGTGAAAAGTTGCATATCCTAACTAGAATCCTGGTAAAAGTAGTCTCCTCTTGTCCTGTCAAAAAATACTCATCCATTGGGTTGCTGAAAGTTTGTAGGTTTTGTGTAACTTTGCGTAGATGTATTCATTGTTTTACTTCTCTGCATTGACTCTCTGAAACAAAGTTATCACCTATTATTTCAGTCCCACACAAAAGCCCCAGTCTGCTATCAGAGTACCAGAGACATAAGCATTTGACTTGGAGGGAAGCAGTAGCTGGTGTAATGTCAGCTCACCTTAACAGCACACTTTTAGGGCATAGAATTCATCCTTATCAAGAATAAAGAAAATTTCTATTTTAATTTGGAAAGAATGAAACCGTATTTTCTTAACTGAAGCTAGTTTGGGATGTTTTTTCTTTGTTTCATTTCTACAGCCTACCAGTGAGATTACTTTCACTGAGAGGTTTTATTCAATTCTATATCAGAGAATTCTATTTTTTCCAGTCAGTCATTTTCAGTTTACTAAGGAAATGTGACAGAGTGATTTCCAGTAGTTGGAGTTGCATATTTGGTACAACTCTTACACCTCTGACGTACATTTCACCCAGCTGAGGGCAGTGTCTTGCACACAATAGTATGTGCCCCTCATGAGAAATCCAACCACAGCCACATCTAAGCCTCAGATACCAGTCTCAGAATTAATCATACTGAAAATAACAACTTTTCTCAGTGTCAAGGATTACTTCCCTTGAGGCTTCTCAGTTCTTGCTTCTCAGACCATTTTCCTTCCTTCATAGCCATGTCTTCTTTTTCATTGAATACTCTCCTTCCTCTTTTATCAACTCAGTTCTCTCCTTTCAGTTTTTCTGTCCTTCTTCTATCCTCTTGTATTTAACCCTTTCGTAAAAAGAAGAGACTCTATCTCCATTATTTATGTATATGTCCCCAAAGAGACATTTGTTTGGGACTTGATTCATGGATGTCTCAAAGTTCATACTGACGTATAAAAAGAGCAATGTCTACAGCAGCAAAGTGGTTACAAACTTGCAAGGAAAGATCAAATTGTCTCTGAAGGTCTTTCTTGGAGGATCACCATATGCTCACTTTTTTTTACCAGTGAGTTAGGACACCAGTTAATTGAAAACATCTCAATCCCTGTGATTATGGTGGAAAAAAAGAGAGAGAAACAACCCAAAAATTTTATCAAAAAAAAAACCAAAAAAACCCCAAACCCCCAAAATCCCATAATGGAGTTATTCCTGAAAGTAAATAGTGGTCAATTTGAGCAGGGGTAGATAAATAAGATGGTTTGAGATCTGTTTTGTACATCCATAAAATCAGTTCTCTTATCTCAGGACTGTTTTCTTATCATTAATGTTCTCCATGTGTTGTGTGAACTGTTCTTATTTGGGAACCTTCTCACATCAGTTTTGCATGAAGAAGGAAATCAGACATACTTTACTGCTTAGCTATCTTGTTGAGTTCAAATAGTCCCATTAGGTGACTTCACCCTTACTAACTTTTGAGTAATTCCACCTACACAATACTCCTTCATCAGCACTTACACACAATTAAATGGAATATAAAAAAAGAAAATGTTACCACTTGGATTGATTCATCTGTATTTGTGAGTATCTCACAAGCTATTCTGCAGCTCCAAGTTGAAATAAGACACCTTAATGTGTGTGAGTGCAAAGCCATGCACAAGTACTAAAACTCTGTGTATAGATACATCCTTGCTCACACAAAATCATCCTACAGGACTGCAGTAGTATCTCACACATACACTGAACAAGTAATGACATGGCTGTGACTGTCTTATACAGACAAAGTATGAGAGAAGGCAGATTGTTTCACATTTTTGCAAAGTAAATTACCTTAAGCATTGCCCTATGTATGTAATATTTAAACTGAAGATACTCCATGCTGGTTTTTCACATTGTAGCTGCTGGATGTTGACATCTTGAGCTTTGCTGCCAGAAAGCTGTCTGCTGGTTTTTGTGCACAAGAAGAGGTGCACGTACACAACCAAAACTGAGGTAGAACGAGTTTACCCTTCTTTTGTCATTGCCTTACTGGAAGATGGCTATAGAAGACTCTTACTATCACTCTTCTGTTGCAGCCATTGCCTTTTTGGCAGCTCCTGTTTTTATAGCTCATAATGAAGATACTGTTCCTTTCCAGCCTTCAATATTTTAAGGAATAACAACTTGAATACACAGCTTAAATAATTCCTAATCAGTTTAACCTCAACTGAAACACATCCTTCACATACCCCACCCTTCCTGTCAGTAACTTTGAAAGTATTTAGCCATTATTCCTTAAGTTTTGCATGTGAGGTTGGTACAAATTTCTAGTTTCTCCAATCATACTAAGTTGCTGCTTCTTCAAGTGCTTCTAAAGGTGTGTTTACACTGCAAGTCAAGTCCAAGTTTCAAGTTTTTCTCCAGGTCAAACCTACTTACTGTTTCTGCTGCTTATATACAAAAATACCCCCAGGTACAGATTGAGGACAAGCAGTCTCAGGAACTCCCTGAGGTGGAGCCTGAATACCGATAGCAATGCTGACAGGTTGACCTTTCTGTTTCTGTGGATGTCGGTAAATCTTGTGTTTCCAGGACCAAACAAGCTCATCTTATTCTATCTAAGCACAGACTAAACATTTCAAGTCATAGTTATAGCCAGTCTGTATAATTAGTGCCAGCAATATGGAATGACACAGGCCATAGAAGTCACCATGATTAACTCCTCTAAGCATGCTCTAAATCTTCTTAATGCATTCAAAACTAAACAACTTAAAAGGAAACGATAAATCAGAGCAAAGGTCCTTCAGCATTCTCACCTGAGCTTTAAAATTATATTGGATAAAGTTCAAACAGAGATAATGCTAAGACAGAAAATGGATTTCCACACAGAAAATCACCTTACTAAAACTAAATTCATTATGTGGCCTTCTTTCAGATACTGGCTTCAGTCCTCTATGCACATACACCTACTGAAAAGGCCCCTTCACCTGTTTTAAAACAGGCCTTTTAAATTCCAAGTTTTAAACAGCCTTTGCATCAGTCCTCCTTGTTAGCTGTTGAGAACAAAGATAAAATAAAAGAAAGAGAGTTGCCAGAGTTCTCTGGGAATACCTATTTCCACGTTACCCTGTCTAGACACACGAACGAGCACCAGCAGCACTGGACACTCCAGCCACTGACAGCTGTGTGAGATGTACCACAGTGAAGAGCACATATATAGAGAGAGAAATACTGAGCATGAGTTTATTAACCCACTCTCACTCATCCTAGTATGAAATTCAATAAACAGAGCTTGAGGTACAGAGCTGTAAGTTTAACATCTTTAAAGGTGAAGAAGAAAAATCAATGCACATTTATAGAGAATAAGCAAAATCAGGCATATGCCCACACTGTGGGGGTACTCAGATGCCTAATGGTGATTATTGCACACTCTTTCATCTAAATAAACTGCAGGAAAGGAAAATATTAGAACAACTTTACTTCATCTCCTCTATTTCAAAAATTTATGTGCAAGTGACATGGGATGAGATGCAAAATATTAACAAATTCCCCACTCATACTGCTTATGTTCATAGGATGTTAAGGAAAAAAAAAAAAAAAAAAAACAAACAAAAAACCTCCAGTCTTTTTACCTGCCCCTTTGATTAATGTCTTTGGCACTATTCTCCAGGCAAGGATCAATAGCTATTTCCTAATACATTTATTTAGAGATTTAAGACTTCCAATTGAGCCCTGTGTAAGGAGTTTTTCTTCTCTCCTCCCCCATTTTTTTTTTACAGGAAGAAAAGATATATAAGGAAGAAAAAAAAAGAAGAAACCATCTACCTTGTTCTGATTTTAGCCTTCACCCTCTCTCTCACCTATCACATGCTTTTTAACCTTTAGGATTTCCTCTTACAAATTCTCTCCTTATTACTGTGCTTCAGTTCAGATCTGTCTACCACAGCTGAGTGTTGAACATCATCAGCCCAGCAAGGCTCGACACATTTTAGGAAGACACAAATTTTAGATAAGATGCATTATGTATGAGGCTGTATGTTTTCAGCATCATTCATTTATTTCAAGAACATCCAGTACATATAGTTTTCTCCTGGAGGGGGAAAGTCTGCAAGAGTATCCAGATAATACAGTACTTTTTGCCTGTTCAGAAAGGTTTAAGGCCAAGTACTGATCTATTGCTCCCATACAGCTACTGTTTTCAATAGGAACAAACACATAAACAACAGAATTTGTTCTTCCATTTGGAAGATTCTCTCCAGATTTGTGTTACTGATGCTAGCCAGAGTCCTAGAGGCAATGTTCTTGATGCTAAATTTATTTGTTTAAATTTTCAGTGACTATGTTAACAGAATTCAATTCCAAGAAAAGAAACAAGTGCTTCCTGAAACTCATCAAAAATTGCTCATTTGTTAGTCAGCATGAATCACTACTACAGTAGGGTTTCCCAAAATCTGTTGTAGGAGTGAGTAAAAAAGAAACTGCACCTCTCTAATCTCATTGAATTTTTAGTCAGAAAATAAAGTAGGCAGTAACAGATTTTATAAGTGTACAAAAGATAAAAAAAACATATTTAGGTCCCTATTTCCTGGGCACATAATCACATTGTCACAACTTGAAATGCACAATAAGAATTTTTATTAGGCTTCTATATATCTATTCAAGTGGTTTGCAAATTGGCCATACCTTTGCCCCAGGCTGAAAAAGTTAAATATGGACATTCCTAGACTAGTGAGTGCTAGACCAAAGGTAAAAGATACAAGAAGATAATTGAGAATAAGACATATTTTAACACAACATCAGTGTTGTATGATCTGCCATGTACTACCATAGCTGTTGGGCTATAGAGTGGGTATCCATAGTGTTCTTTGGATTAATATTACTCTTTCCTCTTCTCCTATGACTTAAATACAATGCTGATTTGTTACCTTGGGAAGATGCAAACTCTGACACAGGAACTGCTCACTACAGAGAAATACGTGGCAGAAACTGAGCCCTGGAATTTGAGAATGGTGTGCTTGGTGACCCCTGGATTAACTGCTATACAAGCTGCCAACTTCACTATCTGACCATTGGAACGAGATGGGAAGTAAATACAACTGGAGATCATTTTGCCTTATGATTTTATTTTTAGCTTCTCTTTGTTTGCTGAGTGCATTTGGTATAAATCTTAGAGTTTAGAGATGGAACAAGTCTTAATGGGTCCTCTGATACATCCTTCCACAGTTTCTTAGTTGACTCCTGTGGAGCATTCATCAGTACACTGACATGTCTGTGCTTATGTTTCATGGAATTTCCACCATTTTCTTTGAAAACCACGTTTGTTCTCTTTTTCCAGCCTGTTCCTCCCAGGAGAGGAGACTGAGATGCTGGGAATTCACAGTATGAAAAAGGTTGGGACTTGCTCATCATCAAAGTCTTTCTTTCTGTAATACTGACTACTATTCAGCCTACATGCTTCCTTCCCATTCCATGTGCCAAAATGGATTCCTCCCATTTATCTCCATCCAGTATTTGAACCATCTAGAGAATGCAACGTCTATGCAACGTCTGCTCCTGCTTAGCCAAGTTAGGCACATTACACATTTTCAGCCTTTCCTTGTAAGCAATTATGTCACCCTCTCTAATTATCTGTTTTACTGTGTGCTGAATTTCATCCTGTATCTGAGCACCAGGAACTTTCAGAAACAGTATCTGAAACTGCATCATAATCTTATGCAGGCTTTTTAACTGTACTTGGATAAAGTATGGAACAGGGGAAGATGCAATTGAAATTCCAAGTGGCTAATTACCCCAACAGCTGCATTCAATGTTCTCACAATTCCATGCCACAACACAGTCATCTGAACCCAAACTACCATTTCAGGGAGGAGCCAGGGATGGAAATGAGCAGTACAACAGTGTACCGTAGGCTCAGGGTATTTTTTACAAGGGGAAAGCAGTGGCAAGATTTTGAAATAAATGGATATCTGTAAGCTCTGATACATCAACAGATCTCAGCTGTTGCAGTACCATCAATGATGAGCAGTGCAAAAGCAATTGCAAATTAGTCAAGTTTTACAAAGCAGATGAGAGCTTTTGACCTGGACTTCTAAATTGACTGGAAGCTAATTCAGATACGAAGAGCTCCAGTATTTTCACTCTGTAAGACAAACGGTATTGCAAACAGGCTACCTTCTCTCTTTTAAGTGATGCTTCTACTAAGTCTTAGGTAGAAGATGGAAGGGGGAAGTTTCCAATTGCATTTCAGGACTCTGACGTGGACACAGCAGAAGCATGGTTCACTTTCTGAAGGTCACAGCTCAGAAGAAAATGAGTAGGATCTCCTCCCACCAGCAAACCCTATCTTCAGCCTCTTTTTTAGATCTCATTTGAAGATAAATAATTACTTTGGTTAATTACAGTGAAATTATGTCACTGAATTACTGTGAATGATCATCTTAGCTGGTATACGATGAAAGTCACGTACATAATCTGAGAATGTTTTCCCCATCTCAAGACTGAGAATAATTTTTTAAAACCTTTTTAAATTGGACAAAAAAAAGAAAGGAATCTTGTAGTTTTGAGCATTTACATGCTGTCCTCAGGAAATGCTCAGCTCAAATAATGTCACTGCAGCTCAGAGATGCCAATAAAAAAAAAGGAACTGGCATATAAATAATGTTGCTTTATGGCAATAGCAGCTTTCTAGCCAAAAGACGGTTCTTAATTTTCTATTGTATTACACTTGTGAATGTGTTTGCTTTTCCCAACAAGAAAGCATTAAACCAAAATGGGTGTCAGTGTGTTCCCTGTGAGCAACCACACCCCTAATTCTTGGTGACTTCCAACTGGCTTATGCTAGTGTAAATATGGGATCACAGTGCCAAACCAGGCCTCACAGCCAGATCCTCAGTGAATATAAACTAACACTTCAACTGACTGCTGTGTCTGAGAATCAGCCTCTTTGTCTCTGACAGTAAATTACTTTCTGCTATGCCTTACAGGGCTCTCCCACAGAGGCCCACTGCAGCCCTGGTTAATATGGGATTTCATTTTCTCTACCTGTGGAAAAAGCTTATCAGCATGAAGCACGGCAGGCTTCAATCACTCAGTGCTTATTATTCAACAGCAAGACAAGAAACATCAGGTTTATATAGCTCTGTTTGGAATTGCTTTACCACCAGAGAAGGGATCAACAGATAAACTAGACTAAAACTAATCTGGCAGTACTATTACCAATGTCACATTCAGTTCATTGGTTGCATGAGCATGTGAATATCAATTCTGGTCTATTTTGAGTTAGTTTTATCCCAGATCTGCTCTGTTCCAAAATGTTCTGACATTACAGCATTTTTTTCATGTGACTGTAATGTCATTTATTGCATTTTTCTTGCAAAGGAGAAAAGGAATGTGAACTTCATGTAGGGCCTGCTGAACTGTCACAGCAATTCTGGGACACTGCCCAATAGAAATATCTCCTATGAGCTCAAAGATAGCCAAAATAAAATGAAAAGCTGACCTACTTCATCATTTCTTTCAGACAACTAAGGTGTCTCACAGCATACACATCCATATCTATAGTCTTCTTCATATGATCTTTGTCAGACTCTTATCTCCTCCTTCATCTTCTGTCTATTTCACCCTTCAACAAGATTTACAGTCCTCCATGTGCTTTACACTCCTTGGAAGGAAAAATGGTACTTGCAAGACTGGGAAGCAGGTGTGGGTATTGCAGGCATAGCAAGAAGACAGGGCACCTCTTCCAGCCTTTCTGCTCTTTGGGGATTCCCATGGTGAAGATAACTGTCAAGGGCTGTAATACTTTTTCCATGGAGAACTTTTTCCTGCATCGTGGTCCACCATTTGGGAAAGCTCTCCCTCTGTATTGTAAATGTACTTCCCTAGGATTTGCAGTAGTTGTTTTTAAGGATGTAATGGTTTGACATGATAACCTTTACTGGTAAGGGGGAAGGGGCTGTAAAGATGGCGCCTGTAAGAAGTTGTTTGCAGCTCTCCCCAGCTCTGAGCCAGACCCACTTATGGGTTGAGCCAATTAGACGCCTCCACAATCACTTTCTAAGAAGAAACTGGAAGTGGAGGTTTCTTCCTCCATCTTCTTCCTGCTTCTTCCTTCTTCTGTCCCTTCTTCTTCTGGCTGATGTTGGTGCAAGGAGTAGGAACAGTGAGACAAACAACCATGCGGACTCCAAGGTCAGTGATGAAAGAGAAGAGGAGGTGTACCAGAGCAGAGGCTCCCCTGCATTCTGTGGAGAGAACTGGTGAAGCTGAGATTTATTTTCATCTCTTTAAAGACTCCGCATCAGCGGCAGAGACTCATTTTGATAAAGCTGATCCCAGACCAGGGGCAGTGACTCATTTTGATAAAGCTGGCCCTGGACCAGTGGCAGTGATTCATGTCATTAAAGGCCCCGAGCCATGGGCAGTGATTTTCTTCTTTAAAACTATGGCCAGAGCAGGCCGTGTCCTGAAGGAGGGACCTTTTATCACTATGGCCGGAGCAGGTCGTGTCCTGAAGGAGGGATCCAGTATCCACAGCTGTAACTGTGGGAAGGAACCCACGACAAAGCAGCTCATCAGACTTATGCCCAGAAGAGATCTTGTCCTGAGAGAGTGACCTTGTAACTGCAGAAACTGCAACCGTGGCAAAGAATCCACGCCAGAGGTATTCACCAAGGACTACGTCCCATGTGAGGGACCCCATATCGGCAGAAGCCGCAGCTGCTGGGAGCAACCCACACCATAGAAGTTTGTTAAGGACTGTGTCCTGGTGGAGGAACCCCGTGTTGGAGCAGGGGAAGAATGCCAGGAGTCATCCTCATCTGGGAAGACAGAAGCAGCAGAGTCCATCTCTGAGAGACTGACCACATCTCCCATTCCTTGTCCCCCTGAAAGGAAAGGAGGTAGAGATATCGGGAGCAGTGAGCTGGGCCCGGGAAGAAAGGAGGGATGGGAGAGGGAGATCTTAAAGTGCATCATCCTACTCCCTTTTTGCTTTTATTCCATTCTATTTCTTGTAGAATAAATTTTCCTACCTTTCTCTCTAAGCCGAGTACTGGAGTTTGTTTTGCCTGGAATCGTAATTGGCAGTGAGCCCTCCTTGCCCTTGTCTCAATCCACAACAACCTTGCTTATCTTTTTACTCTTATTTGACTGGGGCCTCCACCATCCTAATGAGGATGGGGGTGAATGGGGGCACCGAGCGAGAGACTATCATGGTGCTGCTGTGCTAGTTGGGCCAAACCACGACAAAGAACCTGTGCTATATTGCTTTTTGAAAGCCCTCAGATATGCCCCAGGCCTAGGAAGGTGGAAGAGGAACATTTCCCAAGTTGTTCTGTGAGTGAGCAGGCATGAACCACATGAGCTGTGATTCATACAGACACACTGGTCCAGTGAAACCACAGGCTGCCTGTCACCACCTATCTGCCCTCCCTTCTCCCTCCTTATCAGATGGCAACAAGCTTTGATAAAAAATTTGGATGCCTGAGATGATAGAGTAGTGCTTTCTGATTTATTGTTTTCCATTTCTCTCTTTTTTCCCAGCACTTTTTTTTATCTGCACTCTTTTCAATACTCACCTTTCACCCTTTCTTCACTCTGTTTACAGGGCAGCACGATTACAGCAAATTACCAGCCTTTCACAGATTTTCTGATTTGGATCACATAGATGATGGCAGAATGACTCTAAGAGCAGAAAAGATAATTTTTTTTTGTGTTTCGTAAGAGTTTTCTAGAGATTTTACTATTAGGGAGAGAGGGTAGATAACTAGCAATTTTTTATTAGTTCTGACTCTCATACTCAAATCTGTCCTACGTTATTCAGGGGAGCCAGTCAGACATCTAACGAAGAGGAGACCTGGAGAAGTGGGAACACAGTCTGAGGCACTTCAGCACCCTACCATGGCCTCTAAAGAGAGGCCAGACTCAGAGACCTGATGCTTGATGTGGATGCTCAGTGTTCAGGGATCAGGCACCAAGGTTCTCTCTTCAGCGCTGTCAGACACAGATTTTTATTTATGAATTTTTACACCACCTCCCCCAGCTTCCCGTTTTCCATCACTTCATAACAATGCTGAACAACATCTGAGATGCTCTGTCTCTAACTAGAGGTCCATGTGGGTAGCTTTCTGCCAAAGACTTCTCCTCAGCACAGAGGAGACTTCTCAGAAGAAGAGACTTCTCAGTTCGACATTGCTCTGCAGCTTTTTCACCCGTCAAAAAAAGGCTAAATATTTAAGTCTGCCAGAGGTTCTGTGAGTCATAGAGAACATGACTCCTGTGGTATAAACAAAGTTCAAGACTGAGGTTACATAGTCTATAAGAGGAAAGCTCTTGGACAGTGGAAACAATAGGATGTACAGATGCCAGACCTCGCTCAACAGAAGCTGTCCCAAAACCCCAGCATGCAAAAAAGGTCACATTTCAGCCTCCTGATCTGAAAACACTATGGTTCAATTTATAGGCAATATTTCTAGCTATACAACTTTTTCTCTCAGAAATAAATGTGAATGAGTTTACATTTATGTAATATATAATTTATTTACATTACATAAATGTAATGAGTTTACATTTTATTAGCTAATAAGTTAATTATAAGAATAATTTTTGTTTTACTGCATATTGCCATAGGCTTGAGACACATCACAGCTCCAGGAGTTGTTCTTGGGAGGCAGTGGAAGACAATTGGAGTATCAATATGAATATCAAAAGGGATATTGTCTTTTTGTTACATAAACACATGTGATAAGATCACACCAGCTGTTTACTGTCAGGATCACTTACAATGTGAGGCCCTTAGTGTGGCAGTTATGAGATGTGGTTGTTCCTAAGAGAAATGTAAAGACAAACATTTCAATAGTACATGTTGTCATCAGAAATTCATTAAAAAACAGTTTTATTCCTGTTTTTTGAATAAGGTTTTCTTAACATCAACAGGAAAATATGAGCTCAAGTATTGGGAATGGCATTGGGTTGCTCATGATGTCTTGTACATATTTTAGTGAAGATTGTTTTCCATGGACATAATTTAATCCTGCAACCAACAGATTATGCTGATTTAGGCATATACCAAAATTAAACAAAAGAGATCAGATGAACTGTAAAACTCTCTTCCAGTAAGCTTTAAATTGTTTTTCTCAATGATATAGTTTTAGCGTCTTTTGGGGATAAATGCAAGTGAGAGACTTGCAGAGAAAGCTTTAAAGGCAAAAGAGCATAATGGCACTGCTGGATATTCTACATTTTAAAGTATGTATTTCAGGAAAGAGTATGCAAAAAAAAAAAGATCAATGAGAATTTTTCAGAAGGGGAAGATCCCTCTTTGGCTTCCCTTATGCAAAAGGGCCCCAGAGGGTTCCCATTTCCAGTGCAAAATACAACGTTTCACATCAGCAATGTGGATCAAGGCTAAATATCTTTATTCCAAACACTCTTTTGTATGTTGTATGGTGTAGTGGGTCTGGGATG
>WBNH01007531.1:8827-69763 GCA_013401255.1 Urocolius indicus
GGAAAGGAAAGGGAGAAAGGAGCTGTTTCAGTAACTATAAATGATCTTTATAAATGATCTTCAACAAACCATTTTTCTGATAAACGAGCTACAAATTATTTTCTTCATCCATCTTCTCTCTGCTGCTCACTGGGGATAAAAGGCAGGATGGGGTCTCCTCCTTCATTCTTGCCTTATCCCTCTGCTGAGTGCACGTCCTCTCCTTTCAGTCTCTGATGTGTGAGGGAGACACTGCCACACCTCCCAGGCACCTGTCATCGATGGCATGAGCGGAAACTGAAGGGAAGGCATGTCTGAACCTCCAGCACACTATGAGAATTCCCACACTAGATGCTGCTGACAGGAGGGTTTTACTGCTAAACCAAGGTGAACTTGGACCTGCACCACAACACGTGTGAGAAACACCAGTGCAGGTGAACCTGAGGAAAGTTCTCTGATAACACTGGTTGTCAAAGCTTGCTTTTGACCAGAGGATTTTGTCTTCCCTGTTCATGACTGTCTTGGGAGGTCACCACTGCTACACTTTGAGCACATCCAAACCCCTTCCTAACAAACAAGATCTGAAGGCTTCCTCTGTAGGTGGAAAAGCCAGAAATGAGAAGCCACTTCAGCAATGTATTGAGACCTCCTGTCCACCTTCCCTCAGCCCTCTGCAGACAAGAAAAGGCAGTGGAGAGGAACTTCATGGGGCTGGTCCACTTGGACAACTTGCACTGAGCATCCCACCACAGAGCAGTAGCATCACCTCGGGAACAGGTGCAGGGACAAGCTACCCCTCACAGATAACCAACCCCCCTGCACGTGGCTGATGGCAGTGTCCCACAAGGGAGGAAGTCCCCACCTCAAGAGGAAATCACTGCCAGGGCCACTTCCATCACCGTGCCACCTGTCTGAGGCCACAAGGCCCCATGAAAACAGGAAGGCAAAAGCAGACAGTTTGACAACAAAACAAATACTGCCTTGGGCCGCCTCCTTCTCCACAAAGTGACTTGGGAGTGGTCACCTGTGAGTTTCCACCACTTCACAGGCACACTGGCACTAGTTACACACAGAGGTCAAGTGATTGTTCATCCTCCAAGGGTTGTTACTGCTTCAAAGCCACAGACTCCTCGTCCCGCTCCCCCTTTCATCAGGCCACCTCTGCCACATAGATGAGTGCAATCCCAGCACAGACACTCATCTTTCATCCCAACTGTCGTCTCAAATTTGGGGAAGGTGAAGCCTGTCATCCCAAAGTCAGCCAAGCTTAGCAGCCTCTCGGTGTTTGCAATTCGTGTGTGCCTCCAGCTGGAACGTGGGAAGGAGCAGCAAATGAAAGTGCCCCACCTCTGCTACACCTCCCACTCTCCCATCGCCCAACCAAGGCACCTGCCCGGCAAAGGATACACAACATCCTGATGTTTTCCACCTGTGGTCCTCTGTCCTGGGAGACGCTCCAGCAAGGTCTGAATGACCCCTGACTGCGCTGGCTCCATCTGACAATGACTGCTCTGAATCTGAGCCATCAGGAGACACAATGAGTTCCAGAGCTACAGGAAACCGTCAGGCTCGTTCCTTCAGACCTCCTTCCCTCCCTCCCTCCCTCCCTCATCTCCACACAGAGCACTGAGACCTTCAGACTTTGATCCATGGGGGAACCAAGGGGCCACCCAATGTGATGATGGTTTGGGCAGCTCTGGCATCACTCCCTTTCCCATTTCCCTGCACACTCCTCGAGGCAGTAGGCAAAGCTACCAGCTGCAGATTCCTCTTCATCTCACTGTAACCTCCTCAAAGGAAGTTGATGGCTCCCCATCGAAGGCTACAGCAGACCCTTAGGGATTGCCTTCTCATTTCCTAGGCAGCCACCACTCTCTTACCTGACAAAGGAAGAGGTGAAGAGCTCGAGAAGTGGCCTCAGGCAACTCTGCTAAGTTGGCTTCTGCTGCCTCCTGGAGAATCTGGCTAATTTCTTTTTGAGAAATAACATTGCTGCTCCGGTATCTCAGAAACTTGAACAAAGGCAAGAAAAAAAAACCCAAATAGGGGCATTAAACAGTGAAAGACTCACAGGCTCCACTAGTGACTCATCTCCTGGAAAGACTTCTTCCGTGCAATGGGATGCGCAGCACCTTAACTACAGGCCTGGTTTTTACACCCCTTCTTAACAGAACCAGTGCAAATGTCTGCGTTGACAGCTTCCTGATTTAGAACCAGATTTGGTTTTGGTTTAGGCCGGGAAGGAATTACAATAAAACAGGTAAGCTTTGGAAAGTGAAATAAGAACAGCAAATATTCACAGACCCATCTTGTATTTGGAAGGTTCCCATGAATAACCCATTTCCTCCCATCCACTGCCACAAGGGCTTTATCTTCAGGATTTCTGCTGCGTGGGAGCACGCTTCCTCCCCTTGCTCATAGGCAGGGTGGTGGATCGTGGTAACTCCCTGCCCTGAAAAGTCAGCTCTGTAAGATCAAAGACAGGGACACAAGCTATGATGCCAAGCAGAGCTCTGCTCCCCAACCAGTAACACAAGAGCACCTTCTCTGTAGGTTTCCCCTCTCCTCCCCAGGGATCCTAGACGGTATAAATAAATGCTACGAACACCAGAAGAACAGGACGTGCTGGCTGACACCAGTCAGTTTCTGCAGTGTGTGGAAGGGAAGTTCACTTGAAAGTATCATTATTACAGGCCACAAATATAATGCCAAACAAAGCCACAGCACTAACTGGGCTCGTGGGTGCCAAGGGAAGGGGGATAAGTTCTGATAACCCACCTACATGCACTCTACCAATCTACTGCAAAAAAAAAATGGAGACCAGCCTGCCCTTCCCCTGCTCACCAAAGTCATCAGCCTGAGAACTTCTGGCTGCAGAAAGCGTTTCTGGCCCCCACTGAGTAGCGTGAAGAGCAGGAATCGGTGCCAGGGCTGTGAAGCAACATGTAGAGCTGGGAGAGAAGGAGAAGCCAGGCAAAGACAGCTTTAACATCAGCCAAGTGACAGGCTGGACCCGCATCAGGACAGTCTTCAATACTGACCCCAAGTTTGCTCTTCCAGACCCCATGCTGTGAAACACTAAGGGGATGTTTTACACTGTTCTTACTTGCTTTTTAAGTCTGTCACTCTCTGGGCAAGAGTTTAGTCATGAGATCAAAAGCTTCATAGGTTTTTAAAGCAGAAAATACTTCTTGCCCGTCTTTGTGCTAGCACAGGAAGAGAAACCTTCTCCTGGGGTGTGTGTCATAAAAGAGTAATAGGATATCTTTAGCCCAGGGTTTTAAAAATAATACCCTCTGGTTTCAATTTGAGGACAAGTTTCCTGACCACAGGTTTTATTTAGCTGCAGAATACCCTTTGGGGAATGAAGAAAGCCCTATAGCATAAGCTACACAAACCAAGGCTGGATCTGCATCACAGTGCGTTCTCTGGGGAGCAGCCAGGCTGAAGGCAGCAACACAAGCAGTCGGCAGAGAGAAAATGTTCTTAATAAGGAGCGAGTATGATAAACTGAGGTAAGGCTCAAGAGCACTGTCTGTGACAGCATGAACCCTGAGGTGAAACGTTACTCTGTGTTGCAGGTTAGGAGCGTGGGATAGACAACCACAAGAGGTCAGCTGATAAAACTCATTATAGCAATGCAACTCACCAAGAGGTTCAGAAAGGTGTTCCTTTCCCACTGGCAGTCATGTTACCTCCCTGTTGCCACTATAAGAATCTATTCTATGGGAAAACACCACTAAAAAGATCATGCAAATGATTTCTGGAAACAAGAAAGCACCAGCACTGTGCACTGAACTCTCTCTGCACATCTGCAAAAACCTCTGGACCAAGAGAGGAGTTTAGAAAAGCTTCAAATGAGGGAATGTCCCAGAGGCAGAGTCCAGGCCACGCTTTTTGCAGTGTTCTTGCATCTCTCAGTCAAACAGAGCTATGACCTGTACCCTGCCTGCAATAAGGAGGCTCTTGACATTGCTGGTAGGGACTTCTATAACACAGCAAGGATTTAGGCAGCCAAAGTGACAGGTTCAGCTGTTGCTGAAGCAGCATTTCATTAGCTTAATCCCAAATCAGCAGAACCTCTCCATAACATGCCACCTTATTTGGTTTTTTTAACCCAGCCTTTTAATAGCCTCCCTTTGGCTACTGCCTGTCATTCCTCTGCAGTATCACATCTTTCTCACGCTGCTTCCTCTCTCCCACTAGTGTCCCTTTTGTCTGGTGTTCATTCACTCCAACCCCTTCTAGTGTTTAAATGACTGAATTGAACAGGTCAGGGCACAGAGAAATTTCTGTCTGTTTTAAGAGCAGATGCAGCATCTGGACTTTGTGACAGAAGGGTCTCTTCTTCCCCACAACTGCAGAACTCTGTCATATTATCTTATATTGCTAACATGGTATACATTAGGCCTGACATGGACTCTGGAAACCAAGGTCTGTATTTGCCCCTGGAAATCTAGAATTTACAGCTTCCATTCCCTAAGGCTGCCTCATACTCCTTCCCTCTCTCTCAGAGCCAAACTGTGACCAACACCATCTGTGTGGAAGACACATCATACAGCATATCCTCCCTCCCCTATATTTATGGTCTGAAGGTTTGCCACAACTGGCCTGGAAGTGAAGGACTATTCCTATCCTCCTCCCATCCATCCCTAAACCTCTCACTCTTACCATGTTGGGGGGTAGGGAATGACTGGTTTTTTTTTCTCCTGGAAAGCATTTTGGTGTCCAGAGCCAAAGGGAAGGCTCATGCCTGTAGGGAAGCCAGGCACTGTGATTTCATCCCACAAAGCACATGATTAACTTTAGGCATACAAATACTTTTTCTTCTTGGGCATAAACTCATTAAGCATCTGCTCCAATGTGTTACTATCAAATTTCTCAAAATCACTGCAGGAGGAAAACCCAGGAGAAGAAAGTGCAGCAAGGCTTTTACCAATGTCCTGGTTCTTCACATACAGGTACTCCACTAAGGTTTCAAGGCAGGCAACCACAGCTTGAGAGAGCAGCAAGTCTTTCTGGAAGACCAAAAAGGGGGAGAGTGGGGGAAGAAGTAAAAAACCCAACAGTCAACATTGCAAGAGGAAAATTTGTAAAGCATCAGGATCTGAAGAGCATGCAGCACAGGGAATTAACACCCTTCATCTCCTTCACAGGATGCAATGTGCTGCAAATTATCTGTCACATCAAGGAGCCAGACAAAGGCACAACTACTTGCTCTGAGACTAAGAAAAAATTAACAGCCTCCAAAGAATTTAGATGGGAGCCCAACATTGCTTGAGAAAGTTAAATGTAAACTGATGTACTATCCACCAAGACACATCGTCAGGGGCGTGGGGGACTGGGATTTGTTACACTTTTCCCACCTCTGTCCCTATGGGACAAAGCAGGAGATGGGAAACCAGAGATCATCATTAGCACACAGAATTTCAGCTATGCAGCTCAGCAGCAGGGAGCACAGCTTAGCTTCTTCCTTCTTAGTTTCGTCCTTCTCACTGCACCATGATGCAGCAAGAGCATTTTCCCTCCTCCTCCTCCTCCTCACTTGTCTGTAAGGGGTGGAAAATGCAGGCAGAAGCCAAACAGAAAGGCAGCCCCTCAGGCTCTGCAACAGGGTGGGTTCTCCTCAGCTTAATGCACCCGTTTGAAGCTCAAGACTAGTGTTATTCCAGAAGTTATAGTTTACGTACCTGCAACTGGACATGTACCAGAAGGTTCTGCAGACTGACAACAAGCGAGGAGACCTGCTGCAGGGCAAGGGGATGCGGGGCAGCATCCTGCAGCAACAATGGCTGTGGCTGCGTAGTGCCTTCAGCTTGGTTTTGGTCAATAATCACCAGCAGAGAGGAGGAGAAGTTCTGTTGCAGGACAGCTCTCAGGAACTGCATGATGCTCACTAAACAGGGAGATGCTTATTAGTGTGTGCCAGTGTTCTCCTCTCCGCTGCCCTGAGTGTTGGTGCCCGTGCAATGGCATGGGAGAGGGTGAGGAGTGAAAATTTGGGCTTAAGGGCCCACCGGAGTCACCCAGAAACAGCTGCAGACAGGAGCGGCAACATGAGCTCCCTTGTTTGTCTCCTCCCTGTGAGACACTATCCCAGTCCAAGCTCACTTCCAAATGTCACTGCCAACCTCCAAGGAAGATTTGTCCAAACACAGCTCTAAATTCCAGACAAGTCCCTTTTGCCCTTTCTTAGCACTACTTACGTACTTCCAAAGCCAAATGGACCAAAGCTTCCAGATTCCCACCAGCACCTCCACCATCCCACTCCATAGTCACCACTTCTCCCTTGTTGCTTGTGACATCTTAATAAGCAGCTGCTTTCAGTCAAATCCCTGTAACAGATGCAAAATACCTAACAGCAGGACTGGTTTCTTCTTCCTGAAGGTGATTGCATTGAGGACTTCTGTTAGGTCTACAGACAGTGTCTGGTGAACCTAGAGTAGAAGGAGATAGAAAGAAAAAACAGCAGTGTTTTGGACCAGGTAAAAAGCTGCCTTACGTACTTTTACTCCATAGACACTGCTTCATGATGACCACTGAAAAACAAGGGAACAGCAACAGGGTTTCAGGAATCTGACCCAGAAGGGAGAGTCACATCACTGGACACTCGAGTTTCACTCATCACTAGTTGCCAGCCCCACACAGCTTCCAAACCACAGTGCAACTCATTCACCTGCCTTGCTCTCACTCCTCCCTGCAGGCCTTTTGGCAGATAGCTGGCAGGCTGCTGAGCACAGGGAGCAGCAGGAACAGGGATCACTAAACACAGCTGTACCTTAACCACACAGGCAAGACTGAGGAGACAGGCAGCCAAAAGCCAGCAGTGATGAGAATCTGTCCCTGCCTGCTGGAGCTGGGAAGCCCGCAGAGAGCCCAGGGCTAGAAACAATGGCACATGAAGGGGTCAAAGGAGGTTAGGGATGTGAGCACCAGGAGAAACATGAGAGAGCATTCTGCAATACACTGTTTCCCTCACAGAGCAGCCATCCAGCACCAATGGCATGAAACCTCATAGAACCCAGGAAGGGTTCAAGCTCTTCAATTACGCAGAGAGTTGGCATGGGAGGGCAGGCGTAAGGACCACAGGACTCATTCACAGAAACATAGAGTGTTAAGGGTTGATAGGGACCTCTAGAGATCATCCAGTCCAGCTCCTTGCTAAAGCAGGTTCCCCTCAATCAGGTCACACAGGAACATGTCCAGGTGGGTTTAGAAACTTCCAGAGGAGGAGACTCCACACCCTCCCTGGGCAGCCTGGGCCAGGGCTCCCTCACCTGAACACCAAAGAAGTTTCTCCTCATGTTTAAGTGGAACTTTTTGTGTTCCAGCTTATGTCCATTAGCCCTTGTCTTATCGCTGGATGATATAGAAAAAAAAATGATGCCCCATTCTCTTGACAGTCACTTTTTAAATACTAGTAAGTATTAATGAGATCCCTCCCTCAGTCTGCTCCAGGCTGAACAGCCCCAGTTCCTTCAGCTTTTCCTCATATGAAAGATGTTCCAGTCCCCTGATCATCTTGGTGGCCCTGTGCTGGACTCTCCAGAAGTTCCCTGTCCCTCTTGAGCTGAGGAGCCCAGAACTGGACACAGGACTCCAGATGACACCTCACCAGGGCACAGCAGAGGAAGAGCAGAACCTCTCTCCACCTGCTGGCCACACTCTTCTTGCTGCATCCCAGGATGCCATTGGCCTTCTTGGCCACGAGGGCCACGTTGCTGGCTCACATTTAGTTTATTGTCAACCAGCACTCCCAGGTCTTGCTCTGCAGAGCTGCTCTCCAGCAGGTCAGTCCCCAGCCTGTACTTGTGCATGGGGTTGTCCCTTCCCAGATGCAGGACTCTGCACTTGTCCTTGTTGAACCTCATGAGGTTCCTCTCTGCCCAACTCTCAAGCTGGTCCAGATCTCACTGAATGGCAGCACAGCCTTCTGGGGAATCAGACAGTTTCCTTTAAACTGTCTTCTGAAGACAAAAACATTCAGTGGGAGAGTTAGGAGCACCTCCTGCAACAGGGTGGCTGTAAATGCTGATTTCAGAACTGGGAAGCCTACCATCTACGACCTATATTTACACACAGACTTCTGCTAAATCCAGTAGCAGTAGCATAGTTAAGATTCAAGCTTGCTAGAGTCAGGCAAGACCTCACTATCAAGACCTCATCTCAGCCTGAGATGAACGTGGTCATTTCTCAGAGACATTGTTCCCTTCCAAAAAGCTGCAGGCTCAGGGAGACAGCCTGGCATCAGCTCACATTCAGAGCCAAAAAGGCCAACAGTCCTCTTACAAGGGCCTCCGGGATGCTTTGTGCTGCTTCAGCTATACTGAGCAGCAGAAAGCAGCAAAAGAAAGGAGTCTTGCTCTTATCCCCTCTCCTTTCCCCTCAGCAGCACATTAGAAACACCGAAGCTTAGAAACACCAAAGACTAGAAACACTGAAGCAGCCTTTAACCACTCTCATTTGCCACATGTATCTGTAATTTCTTTCCCCATCTCTGATGCAAGAAGGATACTGGATCACACTTCATAGCACATCAAGCCCGTGAGGTTCTGGTGAAGGCAAACAACAGCTTTATAAGCCACTAAGTGATTGCACTTCAAGGACCAATAAGAGCTGAGAGAGTCACTTCCAGAAGATGAAGCTCAACACTAGCCACTAGAACTAAATCCCTTTTGAGACTGGCACAAAGCTGACCACTCAGACACAGCCCCTGACTTGGAAACTGAGGAGGTAAATTGTGCTCAGCAGGTAACTGAGCAGGGACAGGTGGGTCTCACTCTGTGTTCACACAGCTGACAGCTCACACCAGTGCCATGCTGTAAGACCTCATCAGAAGCAGTACAATCGTGAAGTAAAGAGGTGCAAATTTGGTCTGGGTCGGCCTTTTAGAAGATGTCTTCCCTCAGCATTAGAAAATCAACCCTTGCCTCTTTGTGCAGATGGACACATGCAGATGGCCTTAAGGTGATTTTATCCTCTGCAAATAGGTGCCCTCTGACTCGCCAAAAATACACTCTGCTGGACCTAACTGCAAGAGCAGAGCTCACAACTTATACATATGCCATTTCACTCTTTATCCAGAGAGGAAGAAAAGGAAACAAAAGGAAACATTATCCCCTTGCGTTGGCATTAGAAAGTACTTCCCTTGAAGCTGTGATTCCAATACCAGCTGACAACGCCAGCTTCGCTCTCTTGTTGGGCTGCAAAGCATCAAGTACAATGACAGCTGCCCACATTCGGAAGAGCTTGCTAATATTGAACACTTACTTGCCAGTAATAGGTTTGGATTGTGACTGTTGCACTATCAATCATTCTAGTATCAAAAAAGGCAGTTTAAAAGATGGGAGCTGTGTCTCCCACCCCCAGCTGTCCTTTGAGAAAGGCCTTAAAATGTCTTTTCATTTGTCCTGAAGAGCAAAGTGATTTGGATCAGAGAGGTTGTGTATGCACTTCTTTCCCCAGGATTTCTGCCCCTAACTCTCCAATGATGAGTGTCTCGGCCTTCAGCAACATGCTAGCTTCCAGTCCTGCTGGAGAAGTGTCGCAGGGAATAACTCATCACAGAATCACAGAATGGCAGGGGGTTGGAAGGGACCTCTAGAGGTCATCCAGGTCAAGCCCCTGCTGAAGCAGGTTCCCCTCAATTAGGTCACACAGGAACGCGTTCAGGTGGGTTTGGGAACCTCCAGAGCAGGAGCCTCCATACCCTCCCTGGGCAGCCTGGGCCAGGGCTCCCTCACCTGAACACCAAAGAAGTTTCTCCTCAGGTTTAAGTGGAACTATTTGTGTTCCAGCTTATGCCCATTAGCTCTTGTCTTGTCACTAGAGACAACAGAAAAAAATGTCACCCCATCTTCCTGACACCCACCCTTTAGGTACTTTTAAGTGTCAATGAGATCCTCCCTCAGTCTCCTCTTCTCCAGGCTGAACAGCCTCAGTTCCCGCAGCCTTTCCTCATAAGGCAGACATCCCACTAGCCCTGCACTGGAGAATGGTGGACAATAACAGAAGTGCAACCAAGGCATGCAGCTTCCAGGCCAAAGCAAACCACTTCGCTCTGCTAATCAAGGTTTTAAACAAATGATTTCTTTTTAAAGTTTATCCCTTTTCCCTGCATCTGAACGTGAGAGGGGTTCTAACCTCAGTATTGTGGCGATGCTGATAAAGTAAGAGGGATGTAGCCAAGAGCCATCCAGAGCACAGCAAGGCATCCTCAGGTGACAGGCGAGCAGCTTCAGCAGCAGGGGACCGCAACCAGGTGCCCTCCAAAACCTTCTGCAGCAGCTCTAGCAAGGGCACGTTGGAGAGCAGCACGGCCACTGCTGCAGGGGAGAAATGTCATCAGAGAGGCTGCCGGGATGGCACAGGTTCAAGCAGCTTGACAAGCAGAAGAGAAGAGCAGAGCACGCTCCTGCTGCAGTGAGGCAGCCCCAGCTGCCACGGGCTGTCCAGCTATGCTAGTATTCATCCCCCACAGCACAAGTGACTGCTTGGTCAGCTAATAAAATAGCCAGCCTTCAGCTCACACAGCTGGAAGGTTGGTTAGAGCTGTTCTCTATTAGCGTTTAATGTTCTGAACCACGGCAATACCGGGACTTTTCCAACACGGCCCCAAAGCCCCACTGCTGTGTTTCACCAAGAATAAAAATACAGTGGTTCTGTCTCATAGCAGCCAATTCCTGAATCATCAGCAGGCAGCAAAACCAAACCAAACCTATTCCCTCAACCTACAAAAACCTCAAATACAAAATGGTCTTTGTTAACTGTAACGCAGTGTCTGGAAGGGGAAAAATCCACTTCACCTGCTGAGACAGTTAGAATACAGTCTCTGATGGCCAAGCTACAACCTCACTGAGATTAACCTAGCAATCAATAATCTTGCCTCACCTCTCTGTTGACTACAAGGCGTTGTCTGGTGAAGGCTCCAGTACAGAAAATTAAAGGATGGCTGCAGGAGGTCGGTGTCCTTTGGCCTGCATTTCCCACAGAGGTTGCTGACTGGAAACAAAGGAAGGTGCGTTACACAGCACATCTCACCACATGGAAGAAGCCAGGCAGTGGGGAGAGAATTTGGATGAGAACCACACAACCTGAAGTGAAAATAAACAGAGCACAGTACAGACAAAGCAATAGACATCTGCCCTAGGTTGTTTGCTTCAGACCTGATGGTGCAGTGGAGAATGACAATTGGGAGAGGGAATAGAAAAGGCTGTATTTAAGGGCACATATCACATTGGGCAGTAATGAATCCAGGAGCTACAGACTAAGTTACCTGTTTCCACAGAATGAGTTTCATCCTAATACTAGGTCAACCATGAACAGCCACCAGCCTGTCTCACGTGGTGACAAGCAACCAGACTGGAGAATAGCTTCTCTGCTCTCACTGACTCTGCTCACAACACTGACACATGTACCATGGTTGTGGTAAGCTCCAAACATTCAGTAATAAAGTTTAGCAAGAGTCGGGAGGGAAACTGCAGGACTGCAGGGCTCAGCAAAACTGTCACAGGAGATCTTTTGAAGAGCCTGAAGACTGAGTAAGCAATTCTCAAAAAACACATTATCAACATGCCTCCCCACACTCCTTCTGTCTACAAGCTGCTTTCACATGGGCATTCGCTCACCAGAGAAGGGTGCCCTGAAGAACATAGCCTGGGGAGTCAGGCAGGGAATGAAGGGGGTTGCTGGGGCAGGAAGAGAGTTATGGTGAAAAATACGGAGTAAAAAGCAAGAACCAAAGGAGATTGGGACTCCTGGGAGCAGCTGAGCCATGCTCTGAAATGACAGCAGCTCAAAAGGCTGGTACAAAGAGGACATGCTTCTTCCATACCTGCAGTTCCCTTGGCTAATGAATGTCTGAGAAATGCTGCTTCTTTACAAGGGCAGCCCAGAGACATGCAACTTTGCAAATTGAAGGAGACAGTCCTTACAAGGCTGCTGGGGAGATCAATTTGTCAGAGTAGGGGAGAGATTAGAGGATGATCAGCTGATCTTCCCTCTAGTATCTTACTTTTTTTTCACAGCCTGCAAGAACCTCCAATAGCCAAGTAAGAAGGAAGAAGTCACCAAGTAAAGACCACCAGACAAGAGAGCAGGTCATGGGGATGGTGAGTAAGCAAACTCATCCCACTCTTCTATGTCTCTGGGAGAGAGTGGGCAAGTCCTTCAGCTGATTGGGACCCATATACTCTCACACCCCAGGGAAAGCCCAAGTTCACTAGGTTGCAGGTCCTTGATGACTGGCTCACAGGACACCCCTGTGGCCTGAACCCCGTGGGAACATGTTAGCAAGTGTGGTCAGGGAAGGATGATTCAGGAAGCACATCAGCAACACTGTCATGTGCCAAGCCAACAACACTCACAGGCCCTGAAATCATGTCATGGCAGGGGAATACTTTGGCCACCTTGTGAGATTTCAGACAACAAATGTATTGTAAAAGCAAAAGGAAGAGAACCTGGGTTTTGTTAACTGAACTGGTAACCAGAGCTCTTTACAATGCTCTGGCTATGAAAGTATCTCAAAGAAACCATAGCTATATTGCATGGTACACTTACTCTCAAAGGACAAAGAGCCAGTCCTTAATCATCTTATGGAACAATTAACAAACACAGATTGAAGCTCCCTGGAAGAAGATGGACACGCAGACTCACCCTGGTGAAGCAGCTTGAAGTCTGTGCTGTCCAGTTCCCTCACACCCTTGCTCCGCAGCTGCACTAGGAAAAGGAGGCTCAGCAAAACAGGCAGGTTCCTGTTAGCTAATAAGGGTGCAGACAGCTTAGCTTGTCAGTGAACTCTAACAATTTAGAAGTCATTAGCCCTTCCTAGACTGTTCCCTTTCCACCTACTTGACCAGCAGCTCATGCTTTGACAGCAGCCCAGCACCTCCCAGTGCTTGGCTGCACAGCATTTGTTGTTTTCCACCCTGTGAGGCCAGAAAATGCTGTCCATCCCACCCCACAGGGCAGAGCAGAGGCAGTACAAGTGAGAGCCCCACATGACAGGTCTGGACATGAGGAGAATGGAGCACCTTATACCACCAAATCCTCAGGGCAACTCCCTCCCTGGTGTAGTCACTCTTCTGCAGCACTCTAAACAGGTAAAGATTGTGCATTGTATACAGCCATACCTACAGCAACTGTCCCCTCCAGTAAATGCTTATGGAGCCCCATTTATGGAGCCTTTTAGTTGTCTAGGAGCAGGCTACCTTTTGAACAGGGACGCAGATTCCCTGGACTCACCTGCTCCAGACCTCACACAGAGCTGCCTGTGTGCTGGGAGACAAGGAAATCCTGTCTCCAGAGTACATCTGGTGTTTGATTTTCTGGATGGAGCTATCAGGTACTCAGCTCACAGGTTCAAGATGCAATATGAAATGGAGCTGGAGATATAAGTGGCAGCAGAAGGGCCTGAATCTTGAAAAAGCCCCTTTAGCCCAGTGTCCTGTCTCCATTGCAAGCAGTGTGGAGGAATAGGTCTGACTCCTGAAACAGCAAATGGGCAATCTGCCTCTCCATAGCCCCTGACATCCCTAGATCAGTGGCAGAGGACACCACAACTCCAAATGTGCACAATTTCAAACAAGAGCAGACCAGGCAGATGCCAACATTGCCTTCTTTATCCATAAACTCATAGCCACATGCTCTAACATGCTCTTGCTTCCAACCCACCTCTTCTCCAGCCTGCTGACTTTGCTGGAGGTAAGGCAAAAACCCCCTTTGCCTTTTTCTGCTCTGGGAGATCCCTGTGCCCTAGGAACCAAGCATGCTCAGGCACACCATGCTGTTTTGCACAGAGAAGAGGCAAGAAAGAGGGTGTCTTTTCAGTCACCAGTTGAGTCCCTGTGTAATCTGGGAGATTTGCCAACTGAGCTCTCCACTTGAACACTTACTATAGTATAAGAAAACCTTGCCTTGGTTCAACAATCACAGTTTGAAGCCAGAACAACCTAAATCAGAAAAAGACTCTCTCACTTCAGAAAAAAAATCCCTGGAGAAAGAAACTAAATTAGCACTGTTCTGTCCATAAATTTCCTCATGTAGGTAAGTACTGGAGCTGTATCAGCAGTTTAAAAACACTTTATCCCAGATTGCATCCCTTCAGCTATCTACCCTGCTGGTTGATCTTAGAGCAGGACCAAGTCACAGAGGGGAGTCACCTTGTAAGGAAGCTGAGCTGTTCTCTACCAACAGCTGCTGCAGAATTTGTAGGAACTGACTCCGGAGGAGGTCACAGACAAGGACATCCTCATTTATTTCCAGGAAGGTCCTTAGAGTTATCAAAACCTTCGAAGCCACCTCCACAGAGCTTGAGCAGAGCAGGTCCTGTGAGGGAAGAAGCACACACATTACCCTTCTGCCCTGATTAGGCAGAAGTCACTGGTATTTAGTAGCGTTAGGCTAACCCAGTGCCTTGGGAAACAGCCTAATAAAGCCCCATTCAGATTGTGTCCTGATTAAACACAGAACTGAATAAAGCAGATGGATTCTCATCTGATAGGCACCTCTGCCCGATTTCCTGTCCAAAGAACTCATTTGGCTATGCAACTCCCACCCAGCACACAAGCGTAGGGGTAACATACATTTAAGGCCAAGGTTTTAGACAAGTGAGATCCTAAAGCCAGGACCCTATTTCCACAAGCACAAAGCCCCTGGCACTTCTCCTTGTTCTGAAAAATCAGTTTGCTTATTAAAGGTGGTTACCTTAAACCAAGCTTGTGAGTCAACCCACAGTTACTCGTTTTCCAAAGGCTGGCAGCCTCGTATCAGTGGTAGCAATGTAACAGCTAAGCTGCAGGAAACATCCACAAACCAGGCAAGCAGTCACTCAGCCAGGGGAAATGGAAGAGTCCTGGACACAGCACTCAGTCAGGAGCCTCTTGACTACAGAGCTCTGTCTGGAGGCTCTGAGTTGAACCCCACAGTAGCCTCAATCCACATACACTTTTGTCATTAAGGTGCTTAACTTTCCATTCACCTGCACACTGTGTCACAGATGCAGATCCATAGAGATCAGGCAGAAAATGTCTGGTGGTGCTGACACAATAGGACTGTCTCAACGTGTATTATGCCAGCACTACCTTCCCCAGTAGTCCTGGCTACTGCATTGCAAATGATGCAGCTGAAAGAGGTAAAGAGAAAAGTGGTCCCAGCAATTACGCCTCTGGCCTGGCAGGATAGCCTACTGCTTTTTCCAGCTGCCTTCCCCTATCACCCAGGAGTCCTGCCTCCAGACTGGCATCATGGAGAAGAACCCAGACCCAAGGACAGTAGTTAAGAATAGATTGCCTGTGCCAGAAAACTCTCTCTAGTTCCAAGCTTGATTCCTGCCCATATCAGACCTTCAGGAATAAGAGAGAGGGAGCTGTTTGCGCATTTGGCTCCGCTGACATAGATCTGCTCCAGATGACATTCAGGAATGCAATCTAACTTCAATCAGCCTACCTCCATTCTCTGAGGGAGCAGCTCAGATCTGCAGCACAGAGCAGGCAAGTGAGACAGTGTGTGATCACGATCACGTTCACCCCCAGATGAACACACCGAGCACGAAATGGCACTAACCACAGTCTTCCTGGCCCTGGTAAATGCATCACTATGTTAACATCTTCCTTCCTACTCAGGAGCTCAAGGTCTCAGATGAAGCCACTAACCATCTGTTCTATCTAATCCTGACAATTATTAAAAGCAGATATGCAAATAAATCACCCTTGGAAGGACATTCCTTTTTGTTTCACTGTACCATGCACAGGCCTTTCCATTTTGCTAGTGCATTCTCAGGCTGAGGTTATTCACCTCCTGAGTTTTGTTTACATCTGACAGTATATTTATCCCAGGCTATTGCACTGTTTTATTAGCCCATCTAAATTCAGATTGATTATGCTCTTCCCCAACTAAAAGGTGAATTGTCAAAGCCTGTGATTTATTACAACTCACTTTAAAGAGCAGGACAGAGCTAAATTAATTTATTTCTGCAAGAGCAAACGGCAAGACAGGAAAGGAAAAGCAGGGCTGCTGTGCCATTCAGGGAAGGAGCCACTGTTCTCTTTTGCTTATCAATAGATCTCTGATGTATACATTCTCTTTAGCTTATGGAGTGATAAGTTACAGATCTACTGCCCAAGGTAAGAGCACACACAAGACTCATGGGACACTTCTTCTGCAGTTGTACTGATAGGTCGACTCATTGATCGCTTTTAGTAATACTCTCCAATGGTATCAAGTGCCTGGATGTTGCTACCTACTCTGCAATATCACCCTACCTGTGAAAGAACTGCCCTACACAATAGCCCTCCTGACACACTGCAATTTACTTCATAACCTCTTAGATCAGATTGAATCCACACCAGCTGCTAATGCCCCATGGGTGGCCACTCAGGATCAAGCCTTGCTCGATCTATGTGCTGTCATGGGTTTCTAGTTCAGCATAGTCTTAATTTCTCTACAAGGCTTGAGAAGAAACACCACAGCTCTTAGCTTTTGCCTTTACAGGTGAACCTCACGTTCTTGTGTGGAAACATTAGCAAGTATTTACTACATGACTGCCTGATCAGTCACAGGACAAGTGGCCACTCATGGGGAGAGGTGACAGGGCAGGTGGGAGAGGTGGAATTGAGAGAAGGCCTGTGAGCAGCCATCAGGATCTGGATTCTGTCATGACTGCACAGGTTAACAGAGCTTATTATACCAGATAAAGGCACACAGACTAGTCCTGTGACTTCAAGCCCCCTTTCTGCCCTGAACTGATTAATTTTCCAGGTTCCATGATTTTTGTTTTGCTTTTTAAGAGTAGTGAAACATGCCATTTGCAGTAAAGAAAACTCATGAGTCCTGCAAAACTCCAGCTAAAAACAAACAAAATTCAACCCCCAAGCAATCAGAGAACCGTGCCCTCAAGGCGCGCTCTCTGCACACTGCTCCTTCCAAGGTCTTTGTTCCTCGCACCCTTCTCATCTACCAGTAGCAAACCACTGCTCCCAAATCAGCTTCTTGAAAGACTGCCACAGAAGAATGTGGAGTACTCAGCTGTGCATTTGGGTAGAGAAAGGAATGGGGTTTTTCATGGCATACACCAGCAGCATTCTGCAAATGCCTTCCTATCTGATTTGTCTCAAAGAACCTTTTCTATCCCAGTGGATGAATGAGAGAGAAAGAGCCAACACATACACCTTCCGTCTTCCATATCAGGCTTCCTTGGGAGGTGGAACTCTTGACTATACACACATGGGCCTTTCTAGAAGAATCCCTGACCTTGTAACAGCACTGACAGCTATAAGAATCAACAAGCCAGGGCTGGGATAGCAGCTTTTCCCTGTGAAAGTCACATACCAGTAAAATAAGTAAAACGCTGGAATTGTTCTTCAGAATGGGAAGCAAGGGGTTAGCACTGTTCAGCTGACCAGACACACCAAAAGCAGCTTCTTCAGTCTCAGTTTGCTTGTAGTCTCCCCAGGAAAACCAGAGCTGGAGGATTTGGTGTCCAAATCTTCCCATAAGTTCAGGGTAGAGCAGAAAAAAATTCAGCAGGAGAGGACAATGAACGTAGACCAAGCTCAAGTCTGGAAGATTATCCAGGATCCTCCTTATGGTACACAATGACCTCTGGTAAGTGTGTGGGAGGGAAAGTGGGGAGAGAGAACAAAATAATCGCTAGGTAATGAATATCCAAAAGCTGAAGTGATGAGAGTTTAGTGTGAGAAACAGTCACACCACCTTTTTAAGCAGACAATCAAGTATCTCAGTCAAACATCATTTTGTGAAGCCCATTTGCATCACAAAGGCAAAAGAAACTTGTAGGCTTTATACAGCACTCAAAGCTGTGCAGCAGCAAAGAGCCATATGGGAACACTAGAAAGCCTGCTGCAGAGGCTATACATGTGTTCAGGAAAACCAAGCTATGAAAGGTATTATATTCCATATGTGAATTCACAGCCTATCCAACGCATTCACACTTCCCCCACCACCACCACCTCCCCCACACACACGTTTCAGTCAGATCTATATTCCCTAGTGGCTTTTCACAGTTAACTTTCCAGAGTGCTTGCCGCTTGTGTCAGTGCTTTCTGCAAGAGGGTTGTTGGGAGTGGGGGGGAGCCTTAGTTTCAACAGAAAGGGTCCAAGCAATAGGAATGAAATCTTCCTTTACCGAGTCCAGAGTTTTGCCTTTGTCCTGACAGACTGCAAGGAGGTAAAGCGCAGCTCTGAGTACGTATGGAGGTGGAGAGTCCCCATGGTCCTGCGCTGATGAAAGGAAATTTCTTATGGCTAAAAATAACTCTGCTTCTGGGGCAAACCTGCATTCAAGGAGATTGGAGTTGAAACAAAAACATTAGACGTGCCTTACCCACTGAAACATGGCACGTAAAGGTCACAAAACCTCTTGGCTTGTGTATTCTTGGCTCACCTGTCCCCGAGAGTGTAGGCAAAGTATAAGAGTACTATGAAGCAGTGTTGGTGGCTGCAAAGAGACTGATCCAAGGAGAAGGGCTCAGGGGTTTCAGCCAGGAGGAGAAGGCTTTCAGCAACAGTGTAGTTTAATTGAGGCAGACCCTTCTGCAGGAGCTCAGACATCTCTTGCTCTAGAAATAAAGCTAATATGACTAGGCAGGCAGTGATGAGGAATGTCTATGTGAAAGCAGAGAGGAACAGGAGGATGGAAGGATCTGCCTGCCCTAAACTCAACCATATTAAATTAGGGAATCTCCTGATGTAAGAAATATCAAAACCAACCTACTACCCCACACTCTGCATGTGGCCAGCACATCTCTGTGATTTGCCACAGAGATTTGAGACCTGATCTAATAGAGATCAGACAGATCTAATAGATTAGACAGATCTAATAGAGCTGTCTTTGAAGATTAAAAGACACTTCTGTCTGAGGTTCCCAGCTCTTTGCTAATGCTGCCTTTATGGTGGCCAACCACCTCCAGTGGGAAATGTAGCTTTTGTCATGTGGAAATGTTCATCTCATTCACTTGGGACTTACCTATAATGGAAAGTTGAGAGTACAGACAGGAAAGCTTTATAGAGCACACCAGAGGGAAAAAAATTACCTTAATTCTCAGATAAGGGTGGCTCCATGGCAAGTAATATTGTTTCAATTAGCCGTGCACAGTTGTGCTCATAAATGTCATGATGTAAACAAAACCATATGTGGATAAAAGACATTCATTCAAGTAGGGTTCCAAACTCTTCAAAAGACATTCTCTGAGTGTTGTCTCCTCAGTGGACCAGCTTAAAAGACAAGCTGTGAAATAACTCCTCTAAATAGAGCTTATGTGTGTCCTCCCTTCCCCTCTCCTTTCTCTGCCTTTTTTTTTTTAGTTACTATTTTTTGTGTCTGTTGCCCAAAGGGAAGGTATCAGGGCCTCAACCTAAATGAATCAATTGTCTCTTTCCCTAGACTTGCCCTCCTGAGAAGAAGTCCTCTCCTTCTCCGTGGCAGAGTAAAGGTTCAGGCACAAGCTGCAGAGGAAGCTGGAACAAGCTTGATTCAAGGCAGGATTACTGTGAAAAAGAGCAGAAAGATGCAGTGAAGGCAGCTAGGAACATTCTCTTCATCATTCCAGTAACACACACTGACTGCCAGAGCCTCAGTTTTCTGAATGATGACACACAAGCACCTGCCTCATCACAATAAGACTCCAAGAGCCAGCCTGGGCTTCCAGGAAGATGAGGACAGTCAGCTCACAGATGTGCACATGTGTGCACAGTGATGACAAGTGAACATGCTCACATACCTCAGGACACCATGAATAGAGTGAGGTACCCTCTCAATCATCACACCTGGGATTCACAGGGAGTCCCTCAAGGGCAGGACCCCTAACACTGCAGGGAATGGGAGCTGTTTCAGGGTGGCTCATCATACCCGATTCCACTAGCAAACATCAGGAAGAAGATTTTGCAGCAACAGTGTTTCCAGGGATGAACAATGAGGAATGCCAAAATGTTAACTACAAAGGTGAGAAAAGTTCTACTTTCAGAGGTTTCTCTCTCTAGCTGATTTCCTTGCAGAATAACACATAACCATCTTTGCCCTGTAACACACCATCCTTGGTGCCCCACAGTACTGTATTCAGAGGCCTAGATCACTCTCACCACCATTCAGAGGCACAAACATCCCCACTGTAATTTCCACAGTGGTAACCTGGACTAGGGGTGCCATGTATTTTGTTCACTCTCTTAATGAGATGCAATCACAAGAGGAGGTAAAACACCTCTGCAGATCCACTGAGAGTCTCCCCAATTGCTCCTCAACCTAGAAACCATAGCTTCTGCTACAGAAGACCCTTAGCAATGTCTGCTGTTGAAGTCTTCCTCCTCTCTCCCATTTCTTGCATATTATCACACCACAAGAAAAAAAAAAAAAAAAAAAAAAAGATATTGGCAATAAGTGCCTGGGAAGTCAGAGCTCAAAATGAACCGATGCTCCTGTTACTTTTCAGAACACCCACTGACATGACTACTCCAAAGCCAGGCTGCTTCATCTCTATCTGCACAGCTCATAGCAGAGCAAAGAATTCTCACAACACTGTGTGAATCCACTTGCCTCCTACCTGACTGCTTCTCCCTTCTCCCACATCCATCTTTTCCATTGCCAGTTACCTTTCAAGTTTTGCAGTAAGATACAAACACTCTTGAATCTTTCAGCCTCCTGTCTTGCCTCATCAAGTGCATTAGATAAGGCATGATCTGCTTTCCCAGATGGAAATTTCTGACTTGCAATACACACACACGTCACAATACCTTTGGACAGAGCAAAATCTGGCCTTCAGCTCCATTGTCAGTCGGATGAAGGAGGAGGAAGCTAGACAGAAAGCAAGACAGAAATGTCAAAGGAGCACAAAACGTGTACTTCCCATAAACAGCCCTACACATCTCCACACAAACTTAGTGACCAGGGCAGGCCATCTCAGTATGAATACATTTGTTAGTCTTTCTCTCCCAAAGGCAACTACTCTGAGCTTGGGTTGGAAGGAAGTATCTGAGATTCATTTGTTTTCTTAGGAGGAGAAGGGAAGATTTTGCCAGCTTCATGCATTTAGAACAGAGGAATTCTCTACATCCCTTCACTGATGTGCGAAGAGCAAGGAATACACAGAGTAAGTAGGATTTCTACATAGTAAAATCTCACCAACAATTTCAGCATAATCTCTGCCTACAGGAACTGCCAACTCTGAATATTCCAGAGGAAAGGGTACAGCTGACACAACTTACTTACCTGAAACAAAATCAGTCCCATCATCCTTGCTACACCAAATAACTTTTCCATCCTGCTGAACAGGACTGTGCACTCCACTCTCACATAAACATGTAACATAATCCTCCACAACAAAGTCTTGTTAAGCTCACTGCCTCAGTGATATGCAGCAGCAGCAAGTTCCATCAGTGAAGTTATGAGCACAGAGAATATGATCCCCCGCTACCCTCATACCCAGCTTTTTGGAGAACTTATTCCTCATGTTTGGCACCACTGTAAAGAGGGTATTAAGTGTTGAGAGGAAAACCTCCACCACTGATGGGCTGACAGCCCTTTCCAGGTAGTTCTGTGGAAAGAAGAGAAGATCAGGTGTATGATATGCAAGAAACACTGAAAGCTGCAGCTTTCTTCCGGCCTCCTGCCTGCCCAGAAAATTAGATTTCTAAATCCAAACAAATGGAGTAACAGTTCTCCTACTGAACTGCCTGGCAGCAAGTTACACAGGCCTACAGAGGAAAAACAACTTGGAAAGCAACTACTGCTCCCCTCTGCCAGCGCTGCGAGCTGTGCTGCTAACTCTGCAAGACATCGCATCAAACACTTCTGCCCAATTCCAGTTGGCATCCAGTCAGTCCTTGGTGCTCAGGGCCTGACATCGCTGCCCATATTGCCTTGGAAGAAGTACCTGCTCTTAGAGGTTAGATGGATGGTTCACTCTTCAGCATGGCATACAACATAGGACATTATACTTCAGTGCAGCTGACTTAGTAACACTTAACACCTGTGCTTCAGCATTTCCCTAAGCAGTGGCAGACAAGGGCATTTAAGCTCTCTGTAGAGTCCAGCCTTACATTGTTTAGAACAGAATGATTCAGCTCACTCTTGTAGGAGGTCACTGGACAATTTTCTCACAGTTCATTAATTTTTTACCCAAGTTCAATAAGGAAGAAACAGCACACTGACTCCAGCTTTGCCAAACTGTTCAGGCACTCTTTGTTTTCTGCGACATCCAGAGCTGTCAGAGATCAGCCAGCATAGCAAGTAGGCTGTGGGGATTGCACAGTCTGCTGCCATCTACACAGGAGCTTTGTGAATTTCTCCACTCTCTGAGACCATACACCCCCATTTTGCATGAATTGTGTAATGCACATTGGGCTCTGGAGAGGTGGCAAATGCCTCAGCTGTTCTTGGTTTACTTTACATGCTCTCTTCCTCCAAAAAGCACAATTCTACAAGCCACTTTTAGTGCTTGAAAGCACCTTTCCAGCTACCCGAGGAACAGATCAAGTTCAAAAGAAACCCTACCATGACCATGGGGATGCAGAGACTGTCACAAATCCTCAGCAGGAACTCAGAGAAATTCCTCAATGTGTCCTTGCTCTCAGAGTTGGGGGCAGTGAAAGCGTTCTCCTGGGCCATGGGGTCACTCTGGAATTCCACTGCTAACCTGCAAACACACAGTGGATACCAGAGGAGGGAGGAATCCTCCTCACTTTAGAAAGGAAGTTAGGAGATACTACATTTCCATCACAACTTTCACCATTGGGGGCCCCACAAACACTTGATGGGCTGGAAACACAGGAATCATACAGAGTAACCTCTTGAGTTAAGCTATTGAAAGTCAGCAATCTTGCACAACAGTCCAAGTTGGGAAAGGAAGAATTAGCTTCTGTGAAGAAAGGATCTGCTGTGAGAAGCCCTAATGTGGCAAGACTAAAAGTTCTCATCCAGGCCAAAGCACCTGGAGCACGATACAGCAAACCTCATGGAAACCTGCCAGAAGACAACTCAGTTGATCTAAACACCATGACAGAACCTGAGTGCCCTCTAACATCAGCCCAAGACACCGGGTCAGTGCTTTTGACTGAATTATCTCAGCCAAGCATGAGCGATGCAAGGCAAAATAACTAAGTTGGCCAGACTTCCCTAACAACACATCCAGATTCGTACACACACTCATCTACCACCGTCTGCTGTGCAGCTAAGGGTGAGAGACAGCTCTCATCCAGCAAAAAAAGGAAAAGCTGGTGCCTACAAACCCACTCACAGAAAACAGGTCACAGATGTGAGCAAACCCAAGGCCAGCATCTGGAGCAGACACACGTTTGTTAAAGGGTTAGTCCCATCTATTAGTGAGACCACGTACCCCAGGGGCACAGGAATATGTGTTCACACACTTGCAACAGTTCTTTGTATGGTCAGTAATTTTGGCTAATCTTTGGCCCAAAGGCCAAAGACATGAAATAAACTGATAAGCCTCAGACAAATTTCTTGGGAGACACAAAATTTGCACTAACAGTACATATCCCTCCTCCTGTTGTTTCACTGACAAGTGCCACTGAAGTCACCTGTGACGCTTCAGTGGTGGAGTTGGGTAGAAGAACTCAGTTACAAGGACAGGATGGACGGATGTGCACATACATCCCACCCCCACATCCCAGGACCTGTCATCACCTGCAAGCATTTCTGAAACTTTCCAGAGTGTTGAGCAACAACTGGGCCTGTCTCTGAGGAACTCTGCTGAGGTTTCTGTTTGCTGGGTGATTCTGAGACACTGAGAATAGGAGATCACCCTGTTGAGGAGATAAGTCTTTCACATCTTATGTTCACTGTTGGAAAAAAAATAATTTTCTTCTCTGATAGCAGCAGCAGGAGGAACAAAAGATCTCACTTCTTTCACATAACTGTCGCTGTACTATTGTGCTTTCCCCAGGAAGGGCAGAGTTACTGAGCTTTTGTGCTCTTCCTAGGGAGGAAGAGTTACAGAGCTACTAGTTCTTCACTGCCCTGTCTTTACAGGTTTGGTCTAATCTGAGCTTTAAACAGCTCAGCTAATGAAGCTTCAAACTCTTCTGGGAAAACTTGGTATTTTTAAACTTCTGCTTCTTTCAATTAATCTTCAGACAATGCTGAACAATTCCTCTCCTTGCTCAGCACCAAAACCTTACAAGTTCTCTACGTCAGCTGAGGTCTGTAAGCAACTATCCATGTCCTAGCTCTTGTTCCCACACAGCATCCTACTGAATTCAGCCAGAAGCCAACTGCTATGTCAGAGTTAATCATTTGCCCAAACCGGGCAGATCTCAAAATCTGCCTTTAAGCCTTAACCTGCTGTGGTGGTGTCCTCCAAATACAACCAGAGGTGGGCACAGTGACACATTGGTGCCTGGCAGTTCAGAACTTCATCTCTTTCTCCATATGATGCTGAGATACCTTAGCACAAGTACAATCATCACTTTCTCTTTTCTCCCTTTTAAAGATAGTCTGGATGTCCTTACTGTCTGCCTGACTTCCTTCCAATGAAGTTCCTTAATCTGAAAGTGACACTGAGCCCTGAGTGTATGCAAACAGACTGACCAACATCTACCTATGGGGCAACAAGCAGTTCTGCCTTCTCCAGGTTAGAGAAGGTGGACATTCAGGAGCACAGAATTTGAACCTAAAGATAGTTCATCAGGCATTTGGAGCTCCTGCCACTACAGAAAAGTGACCTAACCCTACATGACTCTAAGCCTATAGCAAGAAGGCCCAGCCCTTGTCTGTTCACTTGCTAGCTGTAACACAGGGGCTATCCCCTGCAGTGCATAAGTCCCAGCAGCACATCACATTGCTTCCATATTCCAGGACCAGGAAAGGATTTGCAGTTCAAAGATTGGCTAACAGCTCCCTTGCTGAGGCATCACACTGTATATATGATGATCTTCTCGGTCTGAAGGCACATTCATTGCCAAAATAACAGACTGACCAATGCATCCTACAAGTCTGGGGGCTCAAAGAAGGGGAAATCCAAATTATTTTGAGGTACTGGACACAAACAGAGCGCAGTGAGCTCAAGTGCTGCCCCACAAATCTTCGTTGGTTTAGAAAGAAAACATTCACCAGCATCCACCTCGAGTTTATTCAAAGACTGGTATTATCTCGAGGCATGGGGATTAAAAGACACATCAGAGAACCCAAAAGCCAAGGAGTAAGGGGACGGAACATATACACGACATCCACACGGTGTGCTAGGAGGATCATCCCCGTCTTGCTTGGTCCTACCACCAAGCAAAACCAGCTTTTGACTTACTGCATGCCTCTTGCTACTCTGTGGTGGGGAAAAGTCAGCACATCGCTTCAGCACTGCCTCCAGCAGCTTCTGCAGCTCCTCATATGGGACTGGGTGGGAGTTCAGATGGTCCTTCCTGAAGAAGCAGAGAGAAAGGCAGCATGCACATTCCCTGCTGAGGACATTCCACCCAGGAAGGCAACACCAGCAGAAATGGCTGCTCTTCTGGCAGCAATGGGGCATTTCTACTTCTCCCCAGGACGGCATACTAAGGTTGTAATATCTGAATGGTGCTCTCACTCCTCTGGGTACCCAAACACACCTTCACTCTGCCCACTTCCACTACAGTCAGGAGGCCCATGACTGCACAGAGTCTCATCCTTCCTTATTTCTATTAGGATGGGGAGTAGCAAAGCCACAGCAAAGCCTGCCTGGGATGTTACATCTTTGCTGCAGCAACTTGCTGCCTATCACAGCTTCCTTGCCCTGGCAGCCTTCAAGACTGGGGGAAACCAGCTCTGCTATGCCCACGCCTCTCTCTCTGCCAGAAATCCCACTGCAGAGCTCACCCACACAGCCACAAGGGAGTCACAGAGAGACCAACGTGGTAGCAGCAGCTCCAGCTGAAGAAAAGCCTGCAAATACTTTCCTGCCTACCTGAGGAAAGCTGCCACGGCCCTCACGGCCTCCACCACCACCTCCAGCACTGGGCAGTTCACTGTCTCCATCAAAACATCAATGGCTTCTATACATACACTTCGGTTTGTGAATAGTTTGATTTCCACTGGTTGCCTGAGAATAGGAAACAGAGTAAGCAAGGAGAATATTGTCAGTGTTAAGTAACTGGAGTGCCCTCTCCTCCTTCCAGTCAACGGACAGCTGAGCCACGAGCTTCCAGCTATGCTTTTCGGTATTCAGAGCCAGCTGCTCTCCAGAGTCTTAAACTTGATCAGGTGTGGGGGGAGTTGCTCCAAAGAGTGAACTTCAGCAGGTCTGGACTTCAGCTGGTCATCTGCTATGATGAAAAAAAAAAACCCAGAACTGGATAACTGTAACTGCATCGGTGAGCATTGACATGAAAAGCACAAGAAAAACAGGCTTTGCAAAAATACAGTGATCTCTCTGCCTAGGACTTTGTGCAGGGGCCATCTGCTCTGGCATGTGCAGGTTCATCTGGCAATTGATATTTCTTGAGCAAATAAGCAACCACCACCACCATCACAGAACAAGGACAAAGCCATGAGAATAGCTTCTCTCACAGCCCTACAGCACTCCTAATGCCAGATGCTGCCACAAAAGCAATCAGGAAAATAAACACAATCCAACTGTTTTGACAGTCCTTCTTGATAGTGAGCATTTTGGTCACCTGATCACCTTGTGGCCCAACACCTTTGAGCATTCAGCCCGAGAACATGGAGAACTGACAAGCTGCTAATCCCATTGCTGGACAGAGCTGTGTGAATGGCAGACTGTGCTCGTCTGGCTCCTGGCAAGTCAGGTACAGCCAGGGGAAAGACAGGCAGCTACATGTGGACAGGAGGCACTAACTGCCTGCCAGAGGGCCTCTCCAAAGTGAAAGAAGAAAAGCAGCACAGCATGACAGAAGCCAGGTTTGGGAGCCAAAAGTATTCCTTGCTATTCAGCTTTCACAGATGTGCCTGACTCAAGTGAGGCAGGAGCACACGCTGCTCCTCACAAACGGGAGAGGAAAGTGAATTTCAGTAGAAATTACACTCGTAGCCCAGCTACAGGGCAAAGAGTGAAAGAGAGAGAATCGCTCTTTTTAGTCACTCAGTGGGACGAAACCCAGTTTGGCAGTCACCTCACGTTCTGCTGTGACAAAAAGCTGTGCGGCAGGCAAGGCAGCGAAAAGGCTTGGGTGGAAATCAGGCACCAGGAGCAGCCTCTGGCTCAAGCCATAAGTGACATGCTGAACTTCCAAATTGTTTCTACTTACACTGTAATCCTATTAAACCTCTGTGTTTCCTTTCTTTAAGACCTTCTGAAGCAGCACATCAGGAAAAAGAAAAAAAAAAAGCCTTCACTGACTCATGCAGGGAGGAAAGGTTGGAGGAGTATTGCTGACTCATTCAAGAGACACAAACCCACTTGCAATATGGTGCACTATGACTTTGGGGCCTGGGAGAGAATTGTGAAAGGCAGCACTCTTGCAGCTTCCTCTTTGGGCCCCAAACTGTGTCTGCCACTCTGGTTGTACTGGGAGAGACAAGGGGCACTCTAGGGAGAGTTACCCACCACTCCTGACAAGCTGCCAAAGGGAGTAGTACGTCCTGCACCGACAGCACCAGAGTAGGGGGCTGGCTTACACAAGCTGTGAGGAAAAGCCAAGAGGAGAGGCTGCAGGATGAGACCACTTTCCCCACTCTGAGAGTGTTTTAAATAAAACATCATTTCTAAGGCAAAGCTCAGAGAGAATGAATGTGCTAGAAAATGAGAGTAATTGTGCAGAGTGTTCTCTTTGTTTTACAAGCATAAATGCTGTAATTAGTGTTTCCCACATCGTGGTTTCTCTCTTTGACAGATCCCACACTGGCATCATCACACTGTTCTAACACTGCTGTTTTTCCTTCTCCTTTTTACCCTGCCACTTGCTACAAAATTGACTGTGACATTTCCAAAATTCAGCTCAAGGGCTCTCTTGAGGGAACTAAGTGGCAAAAACAAGACTCTGTCACTAGCATGACAGGATTGGAACAAGATCACAGAGGCAAGATCAGGAAGCACAGAACAAAAACAAGCCAGGCTATGTTATTCCTTAGCAGAAAACAAGAGGGGAAAAAGTGACAGAAGATATTAATATTTCAGCCCAGAATTTGTTTTTGCTGTTTGAATTTAGCTCAGATGATGATACAAGGGTAGAAGCCATGGAATTTGAACACTGTGTTTTGTCACAGAGACATACTTAGCAGGAGCTGGTCTGCTCATGTACACCCTGATCTTTTTATCCTCCCTTCCCGCTCTACCTATGGCTAAAGGGAGTTTTCACCTCCCAGCTTGGCAAGGAAGCAGGAGGAGACAGATATACTAGTGGATGCATGAGCAAAGAGAACAAGCTGGGAGGTCTGGAAACAACCATCAGGCCCTTCTTCACAAGAATAAACGGGATGCATGTGTTGAGCAATATCTTTCAAACATAAAGGCTCTGAAGGCGTAGATACCTGCTCTGGGACAAAAACTTTAAAAAGCAAAAGCACTGCAAAATGCAGCCTCCATTTTGGGGCACCAAACTCTGCCCATGCCAGCCTGACAGGGGTATTCCTTACCGTTTCAGTATTTCAGTGAAGAGCAGGAGCCCTTGTTTGTGCAACTCCACATTGTTCATCTGCAGTACATCTTGGAGACTCCTCACCAGAGATTCAATGCCTGCACGTGTTCAAGAGAGAAGCCATAGAGAGGACTTTTAATACTCCAAATTCCAGGGTGGAAACAACATTCATTTTTAAAAGGAAGGAAGAATTGAACAGTTGTTCTTCTGAGCCACTGACAGAAACAACTGCCCCTCGGCTCTCCTTATTTAGCCTAGAGAAGAGGAAGCTGAGAGGAGTCACGATCACTCTCTACAACTACCTGAAAGGAAGCTGTAGTGAGGTGGGAATCGGTCTCTTCTCCCCAGTAGTGAATGACAGGATAAGAGGAAATTGGCTAAAGTTGTGCCAGGGTAAGGACTAGAATGGGCTGCCCAGGGAGGTGGTGAAGTCCCCATCCCTGGAGGTATTTAAATATGTGTAGATGAGATGCTGAGGCACATGGTTTAGTGATGGGCTTGGCAGTGTGAGGTTAGCGGTTGGACTGGATCTTAAAGGTCTTTTCCAACCAAAACAATTCTTTGATTCTACAATAATAGGCCCCAACCTCCACCACTGGAGGTAAGTCCAGAAGAACAGAAGGAATTCAGCCTTTTTCCCCTCAATCTGCTCTTGGCACGTCCACAGAAACACCTAATAATAACTTAGGTAGTGTCTGTCATTAGAACTGTTTATTACAGGCAATTCATGCTCACCAAGAGCTCATTAGGACACTAACATAATAAACTCGAGCTACGCTGGACATCACAAACATGTCTGAGAGGTTCTGTCTTTATCCATCCTGACGGGAAATTGCGGTTGTGTGTAAAGCCTTGAAATAGATTTTGAGGCACAACAAATGCCTGGAGCATTACTGCAGTTGCTGTCAGAAAGGAGGATGACTCACCATAGACTGTGTGACACTTGGAGAAGAAAAGACGCTCTTCGGTTAGGAGGAGCAGGCTGCAGTACACGGACCAGATCAGAACTTCACTGTTGCACAAGAGGCACTCAAACAGGAATTCTGCAAACATACACACACACACACATACACAGAGGCACAAATAAGGTCACCCTGGCAGGAGGCAGTCAGCTCGCAGCACGGCACAGCTGCTTCTAGAACAGAGCAGAGAGGAGGAGGAAAGGAAGAAGCGCAGCAACAGCCACAGGGAGAACAGGTTGGGCTGTGAAAAGGCTGGAATGGAGAAGACAGTGGATGGAATGGATGTGGCTGTGCTAGACTTCAAAACAAGGTGACTGGAGAGTGGAGTCCTGCAGATGGGCATCTTCCCAGCACGGACTCAGCAGGCAGGAGCTGTATTGTGGCTCCAACCTTTGGCACAGATGAAAAGCCACACAGCAAGCTTTACCACAGATGCAGTGATGTGTGGAGCTTTTTTTTTGCCTCAGAACTTTTACATCTCCCAAAGAATTTATAAAATGAAAGCATTTCTGTCTTTTGGGATTACAGAGAGATAAGAAACCATCTCCCACAGCTGCATTCTAAAGCTAAACCCTAGACCAAATTCTTTGCAAACTTCACAATATTTAGTGGGATAAGATGGAGCCCCAGTCTCTTTAGGCTTGAATCTAAGGTCCTGGAAGAAGGGCCTTGACTTCAAGTACCCGTCCCAGTTCTTGCTGTGGAAACTCCATTCTGCCTGTTGACAGCTGCATCTACACTTTCAGCTGAAGACTTCTGTTCTCCACTTCTGTTCCTAAAATCACATTAGCCATTTTTGCTAGCATAAAAATGGTCACTGGACACATTATGACATCAGTGGATTTCATGGAACCATACTGATTCCTAAAACAAACAGCCAGGGAAGTGTTTTGATGTTGGGAGATGAACAACAAGATGCTACTGCATTTTCTTCACCTGGGACATCTGCATGGATAAAAGCAGGAGCATATCTGATGGGGGAGTGAACCAGCACTGCAGCCATGCAGTGAGAACTTGCTGCCTGTAACATCTCATCTCTGGTCAACAAAAGCTGTTGGGAAACAAAAGTCAAAGTGAGAGAGGAACTCAACTGTGCAGATACGAGCAGGAAACAGTTTCATCTACTTTTTAAAAATGAAGATCTCTCTTTTGGAAAGCGTTTCACAGATTAAGCTTGCTAAGGCAAGATAAAACACTGGCCCAAACACATTAAAAAAATGCAAAAGGAGAAGCACAACAGAGAAGATTATAAGTAAGAAAAGCTGTGCCCCATGCTTAGTCATGCTGGCAGTATGAATGCTGTATCAGACCTCAAGTTTGAGTGAGTAAAACCAGCTGAGGCCTGGAGTAAAAATTGCCCCTTCTAGGATGCAGGAATGAGCAATGAGGTGATCTAACGAGGGCCTCCCCGTATCTCACCACAGCCTCTATCGCTGGTGTCAGTAACAGCACGTGCCAGTGCCTCAGAGAAAGAGGCAGCGCGGGTCAGCGAGTTCTTCACATCAACTGACAATTCACTGCTTCTTCAGCAATCACCTTTTTGAGCACAAGTGGCAGTGGATTTTCCCCTTCTAAAAAGTCAGGGTTCTCTGACTCCTCCTCTGTCTTTGAATCATTCATAAGAACGGATACAAAGTGGTCAGACTTCAGCAGCTCCTTTAGCAAACCTGCAAAAGGGAGAGCATGAGTGAGCATCACACTGGGCATAGCAAGGACTATATTATCCGGGAAGTATTTACAATCTAAAACTTGTTGCCAACTTCCTCCCCTTTCCCACACTAACAAATGCTCTCAACAATATAGTTTAGGGAGCTTCTTCTCACCGTGTCTGTAGATACTGCCATGAACCCATTTTTGTTAATGTTTTTTGCTGGGTCTGATCTGCTCCTTGTTCCCTCTCAGAGACGTGCACGTGCACTGGTACATGATCTCAGGAGTACTGTACTGTGCTCCAATACCCACCCCTAAAACTGTTTCTCGGGAGAGCTCTTGACCTGCATTTTTCTCCAAGCTACAGTCAGTGACCCAACAATAACTATAGACATTTTTCCTGGAATACTTCCTAGAGGACTGGCATTTATCTTCCCCTTCTGCTTTCACAGGCCCTTACTGAAACAGCTGTGTTTAGCTAAAGGATATCCACACACACACAATAAAACACCTCAGTACAAAAGTATAGAGCACTGCTACAGCTGTTGATGCAAACCGTCAGTATAAATTCACAGAGGGCATTATCTGAGCTACAGAATTCTACTTGCAATGGAATCATCATCCATTTCTAGTAGCTGAGTAGATAATCCGAGGAGCAATCCAGTTCCTGCTTACCTCCTTTGACAGAAAGGAATTCCCTGGATGGCTGACAAACAAGCAGAGTCAAAAAGGCTGAAACCATGCTCCCCAGCAACTGCTGAAAGCAGTCGAAAGTGTAAGCAAGAAAAGACCACTTCCACATGAGATTTCTAACATAAAAACAAGTGGCACAGGATTTTCCCTTCCTAAAAAGTTGGAGTTCTCTGGCTCCTCCTCTGTCTTTGAACTGTCCACAAGAATGGATACAAAATGGCCAGATTTCAGCATCTGAATGTGGATTGTTACGGAGTGACAGAAAGAACTGACTCCTTCAGAGGAGAAGCAAAAAGTTCCTCTAGGCAACAACCCAAGTTAGAGCATCTAAACCAGGCAAGGATCTAAGCCTTCCCTTGCACCTTGCAGTTTCCCTCAGCAATACCTTACCCAAACAATTAACCTGCAGCTCCTTTGTCTGTGCACGCCCCACGGTATTCAAGAAGAGACCACAGAGCTTTTCTTCAAAGTGTGCTGAGAGCCGTTCTGTGCCAACAGGAGAAGAGTACAGCTTGCCATACAAGTAGCAGACAGCAGCCTTTATACCTTCATTTGGGTACTGCATGCCCATTAACAGATGATCCACTAAATTACCTAAGATTAGAATCATAGAATGGTAGGGGTTGGAAGGGACTTCTAGAGATCATCAAGTCAGACGTCCACACCAATGAACTGACTTTTTAAAAGCATCAACTTGCTTCCCTTGAAAACTTTCAAAAGCTCACTGGACAGACTGGTGTATGCATATTAATTAATGTCACAATTAGGTGATGTGCTCACAACCACCTGTCCCTCTGAGCAGAGGTACAATAACAGATGGCTAGAAGAGCTCACCATGTGAAGATTCGTCATCCCAGCTAATTCCCCCAAAAGTTAATCTTACTCCCCAGATCCCCAGAGGCTGGCCCAAGGAAAGAGAAACTAAATGTATGTTGCCTGTGAGGCAAAACCACAAACCCCAGTTCAGAGAGGCTGGTTTTGCCAAGGCTGGCTCAAAGCACAATGGCCACTCTGCTATGAAGGTCCTGACCTGCAACATGGGAGGCCTGAAAGCCACCCTGACTTCTGGAGAGACTTCTTGTGTCACCCTTATGAATTCACATGGGGGACTGCACACACACACATGAATAGATTAAGGCTGTGAGTGCCACTCTTCAGTGGAGCACGACACGTTGCTCACCATGCTCTACCACTAGTATATCAGCAAAGCCCGGGATGGCATCTGCCAGCTTCCCCAAGAGAGTGAACGTAGGCAGGCTGCTTCTCATAGTAGTTGCTTTCGACAGCTGTAGAAGAGAAAGAAAATGTTTCACTGGTGAGGACAGAGTCTAAAGGCAGAAACGCACCCAAACCAGCAAGCTCTCAGTGATGCATAATCCTCCAGAACAGGATCTTTTCCTAAGCTGGGTCCTTTTCAGCATTTTGGATAAACCACAGGAAAACCCTGAGCACATCACTAAGCCTCCGAGATGTCTTTTAATTAATCCAATAAATCTCTTGCTTGTTGCTCCTTTTCCTCTCTCTCCCCTCTACCTCCCACATGAGCAGATGAACCACCAGAATTTCTCCCCACTTTCGCCACTTCCCCGGTTTTTGTATCCCATGGGACCGTCACAAATTTTGGAATCAGGAGATCAAGAGCCCACAGCACAGGTTGGGAAAGCTCCTCCTAACACTGAAATGGAAAGGTAGGAAAAGAAGAATCTCAGGAAGCCACAAAGCTTCACAGGATGGTCCTGAAGTGTTATGGCTGTGAGGCATTGTGGGAAGAACAGGAAAAGCCCAGGGTAGACACCAACATCATGGGAGGGGAGCTGGCATTAGGACATCCCACTGCAGCAGAGGCAGCACCCCAGTGTGGTAGCTACAGTCTCGTAGGGCCCCTCAGTCCCATCTCTTCAGCCTCTGAAGGATTGAAAGGAAGTGCACGGAATTCATCTTCACTGACCTCTTTTTGGCTTTCATCCAAAATGCAGTGTAAGTACTGCTCTGACTTCAGCTCCACGACAAGCCGCACCAGAACTAGGCAGAAGAAACAGGAGATCAGTAACTCACAGCCAAGAGAGCTCACAATCCATCTTCCACGGGGCTTCAGCAGCCCAGTGAGCAAAAAGCTCAGAAACTAAATGAGCACAAAGGTGCTGGGAGAGCAGGGCAGCATCACCACTCCCAGTGCTAGTGCTTCTGATAGCCCAGCCCAAGCTCTCTGCAGCAACCTTACAGCTGCACCACAAACCATGCACAGAAGTGAAGTGCAAGTCACAGAGTGAGCTTCAGAACACCAAGCAAACATAGGAAGGTATGCTCATACACAGGAGCTTCAGGACTCCAAGCAAACCAGAAAGAGAAGGAAACAAAGCCCTAGCTTAAAAGCACACAAACTTGTGGTAATGGAATAGAGCAGGCTCCTTACAGTATGAAAACTGGCCTTTAAAAACATATCTTTCCAGAGAAGATATCAAAACTGAATCTGTTGAGTACCCTTAGGTGCAGACTGAGAGCTCCTCCTCCAGCTGCTCCCATCCCTGAGGTAACAGTGCAGTCTATCAGCCACCTCTCTCCACTGCATTATCCCATATACCTTGCCACAAAGAAAGGCTCCAGTCACCTGTGTGGTAATGTTAGCCTCCTCAGCCCAAAGCTGGTTCACTGCAACTTTAAGAATTCTGTCTGCCCTGTCCTCATAAGAGGAATCAGCAAGAAACGATGTTTGCCAGGCACTGGCTGCACATCACAAGGGAGTCTCCTGATGCTGGCAAGGCTGCATCTGCCTCCACACATATACCAGCGAACCAGTTCCAAGAAGTAAAGTTCCCCTTCTGGTATTTTTAGGACCTGGGCACCTAAATGTTGAGCAGATAACGTTTTGACAATAGCCTTCTCACTGAGATGCTGTGCAGAACTCTGTACTATAGGATTTGGTAAGACTGTCCTGGATGAATCGTGCTGTCATGGCACGACTCATCTGAAAAACACACTCTCGACTTGTATTCTAGCAAAGTACTATAACCTCCCGACCTAAAATCCAGAGACTTCTAGGTTCACCATCTCGTATTATACCCAGGGCAATACTGGAGGTTTATCTAGGAGATAGGTTTTATCTACTTCAGCTAAAGAGCTGCATATCTCAGGAGGAGTATATCTTGAGAAAAGTTATTTGTAGAGGGTCTAATGGCCCTTTCTTGCCCTGAACTCTCAGGATCTCTAAAACCTTCGAAGAGTCAGGTAATGCTATGTTAAAATTCTGCTGTTTGTGAACATTCATCTCTCAACAGTAACATGTCAGAAAGACTTGTCACCTTTTCAACACCATTTAAAGCAAGCGCCTGAAAACTGAAACCCCTTTAGAAGGAGTTGGTCACACTTCCCTTCATCTTTCATGGCTGGACCTGCTAGGCTCAGCAGAGACGCCCAAAGTTAACTGGACTACAGAGGTTCCCTTTTCAGCCCTGCAGGTGTTTCCTTCAGATTTCAAACAAAAGTTTCCTCCCAAAAAGGAACGTGCAGCCTGTACAGATAAACTCTCCCAAATACTCTGTGTCCTGAGGAGAAAGCAGTAAATCCCAAAGCTCACTGAAGCCTACAGGAGGACTTCCATTTTGAGACTTTGATAGGTCCAAATACAAGGCATTGCCTACCACTGTTACCCATCTGACACCAGGTTCGAGGCACACACAGAAATGCTAAATATTTAAGTCTGCCTATGCTCCCTTGCCCCCAAATATTCAAAGCCACTCATGCTCTGACAGAAAATAGATGTTCTTCTCAGTTCAAGCTGTGGAGAAGCTGTGCATCTCCCTGTGGTTATCAGAAAAGGCAGAGCCTCCCTTCACAAACTGCCAGGAGCTGAGTGGAGGCGTCTGCCTCTCACCTTCTACAAACAGGTCCAAAGCACTGCTGTCTTCCACAGTATGCAACAACCCTGAAAGAGAAACCACAGTCAGTCATGGAAATCATTGCTGCTTGTGATCATCAGTGCTGTCATCCCTTCCTTGTAAAGAATGCCTGACAGTTTGTTGAGAACTGTTTTGTTTTCCCCCTTTTCACACGACACCAGAGTGAGTTGGTCAGAGGAAGGTGGGATACTCTCAGGGAGGATCACCAAAGGTGCCTCCAGAAGCAGGAGGCAGGGTCACGAAGGTATGGGGTTTTCCTGCAGACTTTTAATGTACTTTATAGTTGAAGTCAATGGCTCCACCTATGTAAGTAAATATGTAAGTGCTGCCATCGCCACAGCTCACTGCATATATCAAACGTTATACACCCGCAACAGCACTCCAGAGGGACGGAAGTTAGAGCCCAGATGTGAGTTGTCCTTTCTATCTTCCATCCACACAAACTACCACAAACAGGCTGCCTCTGCAGTACTGAAGATCCCAAGATCGAGTCTGAAACCTAGGTTTAAAACACATGGCAACTATTCCACAGTTAAGTTGAATCAGATGGCACCACTTCACAAGTCATTTGTAAGAGACTGTGAGATCAGATATATCAAAATAAGCCACTGTCTCACTCTATTGCACCCACAACAGAGGAGAAACTCTACCTCCCAGATCCCTCCGACTTCAGGTACTTACAGCACAAGGCATCAGGTTCAGACCCTCCCTTCCTTCTGCCCCATCAAGCCACTTGTTTCAACACATCCAATCAAACTACCTCCCCTCCGGAGACTTCAAGACCTCTCTGAAATTTGACAAACTAAATTAAATGTTACGACATTGCAAAGGGGAAAAATAGTACTTATTTCCTGCATGATCTACCCAAACCTTGGTAACTTCCTTACATTTTGGAAAAGATTTGCACACAGAGTTTGTGAACACTGCAATATCAGTTGTGTGACATTCAGGCTCACCTGAAATGCGTCATCTTCTCAGACGTAACACTCCACACTACAGCTCTCTTCTCTCAACCCTCTTTCTTCTGCATGTGCTTATCCCAATAGTCTCTCCCCAAAAAATGATTTTCCTGAATTTTCTATTAATATCTTCTCCACAGCATTCCTCAAACTTTTGGGGACCCCTTTTTCTTACACTCTTGCACCGAATAAGCCTTGGTTCGTTCATTCAAGCTCTGTCCAAAAGGTATGGAGGCTCCAAGCTTAGAATGGGATTCCAACTGCTCTAGGACGTACACCAAGTATAGTAAAATCCCAAAGCTGTGCCCAACCAATTGCAAACCTTCTCAAAGACAGAAAGAATTATTATGCGAGCACAGCTCCATTGTCTTTCAGGGTATCTTGTTTTGGGGCCACACAGCATAGGACTGACTTGGCCAGCAGCACCCCATTCCCTCCACATCTGTACAGGACTATGTGCACAGACAGGGCTCAATAAAAAAAAAAAAAAGGTGAAGAAAACTAAACCTGCACCAAGTTCTGTTTTTTGGGGTTTTTTTTTAAAAAAAAAGATGCTTCCAAAACATGCACAACACAGATTGTCCTGGGAAATCACCTGGGAAAACAGTGCTTGAATTCAGTGTGTCAAGGCAGGTGAAGGGGCTTGTGAGTCGCTTTCCCCCAAAGAACAAGAATGATCTGTGATGTGCAAATAAGATCATGGAACTAAAGGGATCCGGTATATTTGCTCTCTGAAGGCACTCACACTCATAAACTCCACCTTTCTCTTCCTGCCTGTTTCCTCATTTAGACTATTTTTTCTTCTCCATCAAGATTTCAGCCAACATTTCAAAGACCTTCCCCACAGCACTGCTATGCAAACAGAAAGCAGAAAGAGATGCTCAAGATCACAGAGGCTGTTACTAGAAAGACACTTTCTGGCATCCTGCTGAGCACTATTCAGCTGTGAAGCTGACTCATCAGAAAAAAAAGCAGCTATTGCAGTCATAGAATCATTTTGGTTGGAAAAGACCTTTAAGATCATCAAGTCCAACCACTCACCTCACACTGATGAGCGAGCCCATCACTCAGCCATGTCCCTCGGCACCTCATCTATGTGTCTGTTAAATATCTCCAGGGATGGGGACTCTACCACCTCCCTGGGCAGCCCGTGCCAGTGTTTAACAACCCTCTCAGTGAACAAGTTTTTTCCTAATATCTAAACTTCCCCTGCTGCAACTTTAGGCCATTTCCTCTTGTCCTGTTACTTGTTAGTTGACAGAAGAGATCAGACCTGCACCTCACTACAACCTCCTTTCAAGTAGTTCTAGAGAGTGATCATGTCTTCCCTCCGCCTCCTCAAGGCTAAACAACTCCAGTTCCCTCAGCCATGTCTCATCTGAATTGTTCTCTAGACCCTTCACCAGCTTCATTGCCCAACTCTGGACATGCTCCAGCACCTCAGTGTCTTTCTTGTAGCCAGCCCATATGTCCAACACTCTGTGTTAGGTATGTTACTGCTCCCTGCGTAAAACTGCCTGTCATTTGATTTAGATGCATTTATCTACTTATTCCCCATGCAGCAGCATTGGCACGTTCATAAAGCTCTTGAAATTTTCCAGAGTATCTTGACATATCTGTAAAATCTTTCTGGAGAAGAGGTTGTCCCTGGTGTATGACTCTTCCCTGAATGCCCTCCATCCTGGTCTTGTGTCTTGGTGCTTTCTCATCTTGCTGAACCAAGGCACTGAATGAAGACTCATGCAGAAATTAAAATGTGAGCTTAAAAATGTGTAGCAGGATTTAATATCAAACATCCAAAATGCAAATCTATGTAGTGGTTTATCCACACCACCACTTTAAATTTGTAGAAATCCTTGTAGCCATAAGTGGGGAATGGTGTTAAATCCAGTTGGTGGCCAGTCACCAGTGGTGTGCCCCAGGGCTCAGTGCTGGGGCCTGTTCTGTTTAATATCTTTAATATCAATGATCTGGGGGAAGGGGTCAAGCGCACCCTCAGTGAGTTTGCAGACAATACCAAGTTGGGTGGGAGTGTTGATCTGCTCTGAGGGCAGGAAGGCTCCTCAGAGGGACCTGGCCAGGCTGGATCAATGGACCAAGGCCAAATGTACGAGGTTCAACACAGCCGAGTGCCGAGTACTGCACTGGGGTCACAGCCACGCCATGCAACACTATAGGGAAGCATCTGGAAAGCTGCCTGGAGGAAGAGGACCTGGGTGTGCTGGTCAGCAGCTGGATTAATACGAGCCAGCAGTGTGCCCAGGTGGCCAAGAAGGCCAACGACATCCTGGCTTGGATCAGTGCGGCCAGCAGCCCCAGGGAAGCGATCGTCTCCCTTTACTCAGGACTGGTGAGGTCACATCTTGAATTTTGCGTTCAGTTTTGGGCCCCTCACTGCAAAAAAAAAANAGAAAACTAAACCTGCACCAAGTTCTGTTTTTTGGGGTTTTTTTTTAAAAAAAAAGATGCTTCCAAAACACGCACAACACAGATTGTCCTGGGAAATCACCTGGGAAAACAGTGCTTGAATTCAGTGTGTCAAGGCAGGTGAAGGGGCTTGTGAGTCGCTTTCCCCCAAAGAACAAGAATGATCTGTGATGTGCAAATAAGATCATGGAACTAAAGGGATCCGGTATATTTGCTCTCTGAAGGCACTCACACTCATAAACTCCACCTTTCTCTTCCTGCCTGTTTCCTCATTTAGACTATTTTTTCTTCTCCATCAAGATTTCAGCCAACATTTCAAAGACCTTCCCCACAGCACTGCTATGCAAACAGAAAGCAGAAAGAGATGCTCAAGATCACAGAGGCTGTTACTAGAAAGACACTTTCTGGCATCCTGCTGAGCACTATTCAGCTGTGAAGCTGACTCATCAGAAAAAAAAGCAGCTATTGCAGTCATAGAATCATTTTGGTTGGAAAAGACCTTTAAGATCATCAAGTCCAACCACTCACCTCACACTGATGAGCGAGCCCATCACTCAGCCATGTCCCTCAGCACCTCATCTATGTGTCTGTTAAATATCTCCAGGGATGGGGACTCTACCACCTCCCTGGGCAGCCCGTGCCAGTGTTTAACAACCCTCTCAGTGAACAAGTTTTTTCCTAATATCTAAACTTCCCCTGCTGCAACTTTAGGCCATTTCCTCTTGTCCTGTTACTTGTTAGTTGACAGAAGAGATCAGACCTGCACCTCACTACAACCTCCTTTCAAGTAGTTCTAGAGAGTGATCATGTCTTCCCTCAGCCTCCTCAAGGCTAAACAACTCCAGTTCCCTCAGCCATGTCTCATCTGAATTGTTCTCTAGACCCTTCACCAGCTTCATTGCCCAACTCTGGACATGCTCCAGCACCTCAGTGTCTTTCTTGTAGCCAGCCCATATGTCCAACACTCTGTGTTAGGTATGTTACTGCTCCCTGCGTAAAACTGCCTGTCATTTGATTTAGATGCATTTATCTACTTATTCCCCATGCAGCAGCATTGGCACGTTCATAAAGCTCTTGAAATTTTCCAGAGTATCTTGACATATCTGTAAAATCTTTCTGGAGAAGAGGTTGTCCCTGGTGTATGACTCTTCCCTGAATGCCCTCCATCCTGGTCTTGTGTCTTGGTGCTTTCTCATCTTGCTGAACCAAGGCACTGAATGAAGACTCATGCAGAAATTAAAATGTGAGCTTAAAAATGTGTAGCAGGATTTAATATCAAACATCCAAAATGCAAATCTATGTAGTGGTTTATCCACACCACCACTTTAAATTTGTAGAAATCCTTGTAGCCATAAGTGGGGAATGGTGTTAAATCCAGTTGGTGGCCAGTCACCAGTGGTGTGCCCCAGGGCTCAGTGCTGGGGCCTGTTCTGTTTAATATCTTTAATATCAATGATCTGGGGGAAGGGGTCAAGCGCACCCTCAGTGAGTTTGCAGACAATACCAAGTTGGGTGGGAGTGTTGATCTGCTCTGAGGGCAGGAAGGCTCCTCAGAGGGACCTGGCCAGGCTGGATCAATGGACCAAGGCCAAATGTACGAGGTTCAACACAGCCGAGTGCCGAGTACTGCACTGGGGTCACAGCCACGCCATGCAACACTATAGGGAAGCATCTGGAAAGCTGCCTGGAGGAAGAGGACCTGGGTGTGCTGGTCAGCAGCTGGATTAATACGAGCCAGCAGTGTGCCCAGGTGGCCAAGAAGGCCAACGACATCCTGGCTTGGATCAGTGCGGCCAGCAGCCCCAGGGAAGCGATCGTCTCCCTTTACTCAGGACTGGTGAGGTCACATCTTGAATTTTGCGTTCAGTTTTGGGCCCCTCACTGCAAAAAAAAAAGACAAGACACTGCGGTACTAGAGCATGTCCAAAGAACAGCAACAGAGCTGAAGGGTTTGGAGCACGAATCCCCAACCCATCCTGTGAAATAAGATACCCCAGCACTGCTTTTGTTTTCACTTCAAACGTGGATCTATGCTTGACGGGCAGCCGCCTACCCAAAAAGGAAGGTGACCGCCTTCTCAGCACAGCCGAGCTCCTTACCAAAGAGGGTTCCTATCAAACGCACGCAGACCCTCCCGTCTGCTGCCAGCAGCTGGACCACCGGCAGCGCCTGCCAGGCCAGGGCGTCATGGAGGCGGGACAGCACGTGCTTCTTGCGCACCAGCTACGGAGCAGAGACAACGAACGACCCGTTAGCCCTTGAGCCCGAGCCACCCCCCGCTGCTCCCCGGCTGACGGCGCCCGGCCGGGGGTGGAGGGTGGGGGGCGGAGNCCGCCATGGCCCGCCCCCACCGAGCAGCGCAGCGCAGCGCAGCGCAGCGCAGCGCCGGAAGCCCGGCGCCGGGGGCCGCCTCTCTTCCTACGGCATCACAACGCGGTCGGGCCGAGAAGAGCGAGCGCAGCCCAGCACAGCGCAGCCCAAGCCGCGGACATGGTGAGTGGCGCCGGCCCCTTCTCCTCTCCCTCGCGCCGGTGGGGAAGGAGAAGGCTGCCCCGCCGGCTGCGGGGCGGCGAGCACGTGGAGGCCGTGGCGCGGGGCTCACGCTGTGCGCGCCGCCCCGCAGGGGAGGTTTCCCGGGCGGCTGGTGGTGAGCAGGGCACCGCGTGGCGATGGGGCTCTGGCGCTCCGCAGCCCGGCCCGGCCACGCTGTGCCCGCCCTCCCCGCTGCCCCGGGGAGCGGCAGCGCGTGCTCCCGTGGCGTGGCGTGGCGTGGCGGGCTGGGGGAGGCTATCGCGGCGTGGGGTCCCCCTCGCCGGGGCTGGCAGCGCCCGCCTTGGGCTGCAGCCCTGGGCGCGAAGGAGTTGCGGTTCTGCCACAGCCCAGCGTCGCCGCCTGGGATTTGGTTGCCGTTCGGTGTTTGTTGGCGGTACCGTTTAGGAGCTGCTTGGGGTTTGCGGAAAGAAACCTGAGAACTTGCCCTTCTCGGGGTTTGTTGAAGGTTCGTGTCCGGCGCTGTTAAAGTGTGCACCAAAACACTTTGGTTCCTGTCAGCAGACAGCTGCCCTGTAAGCGCGCTGCTGCTAGCTTGTATAGGGTGTAAATTGTCCCTCTAGGGGAGCAGAGATACTCTTTACTTTAAGCATGAGAAGAATCCCTCGTCAGAAATAAAATGCATTGGGATTTCCAGTTCACCAACAAAGCAGATGAGAAGGGTGAGGAGACTCCAGCAGTTAATATAGGTGGTGAAGGTGATGATAATGTAGCATTATTTGGAGCAAAATCCTCTTTGTTCCTGTTGTAATGCTCTTTTTTTCCTTGCTCTAGAGTGAGGCAGAAGTGAATCCCAAAGCTTACCCGCTGGCTGATGCTCAGCTCACCAAAACGCTACTGGATCTTGTACAGCAATCCTGCAACTACAAACAGCTCCGCAAGGGAGCCAATGAAGGTGAGACCCGTGTGTTGTGAAGGGTGCTAGAAATTATAGCAAGGGTTTTGTGAGAAGCTCTGGCTAGAGACTGTCTTTTCTCTTTAGCTGTGGACTGCTAACTTTATATGGATCTGGCTATTGCAAGTGTCTGTTTTCTTCCACCTTCTAGCATACTTGAGCAATATTTAGGGACAGACTCGGCTGTAATCTTTTTCAACACTTGCATGCAGTTCTGGTAGATGCCAAAGTTGTGTTCCTGGTTAATGTCCCATGATACTTCAGTGGTGTGGCATTTGGGTTACCAGATGCCTGGCCAGTTCAGAATTGTAAATAGGTTTGGTTTTGAAGGTATCTCTAGTGCAGCCTGCTCCAGAGAGGGATTCCCTTAACAGCTGGATCAGGTTGCTCCAGGCTTTTCCTGGTCAAACATTTAAAAAACTGATCACTAATGATAGAGGCTCCACAATGTCTCAGGACCCTGATTGGTAATAAACTAAACATGAGCCAGCAATGTGCCCTCGTGGCCAAGAAGGCCAATGGCATCCTGGGATGCATCAAGAAGAACATGTCCTGCAGGTCAAGTGAGGTTCTGCTCCCCCTCTACTGTGCCCTGGTGAGGCCTCACCTGGAGTCCTGTGTGCAGTTCTTGGCTCCCCAGCTCAAGAGGGACAGGGAACTGCTGGAGAGAGCCCAGCACAGGGCCAGCAAGATGATCAGGGGACCGGAATGTCTTCCTTATGAGGAAAGGCTGCGGGAACTGGGGCTGTTTAGTCTGGAGGAGACTGAGGGGAGATCTTATTAACATTTACAAATATCTAAAGGGTGGGTGTCAGGAGGTTGGGGCATCACTTTTTTCTGTGGTATCTAGCAACAGGACAAGGGGTAATGGGATGAAGCTGGAACACAGAAAGTTCCATTTAAACATAAGAAAAAAAACTAAAGGAAGGAACTAAAGGTTCCTTCCAACCCCTGCCACTCTGAATCTGGGCACATGCTGGAATTTTATATCCTCCCACTAATGAGATGGGTTTAATCCACGGGACACGGATCATAGAATCATAGAATGGTAGGGTTGGAAGGGACCTTTAGAGATCATCTAGTCCCACCCCCCTGCAGAAGCAGGTTCACCTAGATCAGGTCACACAGGAATCTGTCCAGGCACGTCTTGAAGACCTCCAAGGAAGGAGACTCCACACCCTCCCTGGGCAGCCTGTGCCAGGGCTCCCTCACCTGAACAGTGACATAGCTTTTTTATCATGTTTAAATGGAACTTCTTGTGTTCCAGCTTCATCCCGTTACTCCTTGTCTTTTCACTACATACAACAGAAAAAAAGTGTTGCCCCAGTCAGAATCTCCCTGAGGCCAACAGCCCCAGTCTGCAACTTGTCCATTTTACTGTGGCACTCACAAAGTCTGGTTTTTGTCTTCCCTACAGTCCCCTTGAAGTCGTAGAAGATTAGCAGTTGCCTTCTCCTGTCATCAGCAGCCCTGGACTGGCCTTGCTCCCTTCTAAATCTCTGCTGTGCTCAAGGGCAGGGAATAACCCTCCCTGGCCCTATAGCTGCCACTTTCCTTTGGCCTGTCCTCATGCTCCCACTTGCTCCTTCTCGCTCATGCCAACTTCACCATCTCCTAGAATGGCCTTCGATGAGATGTGCTTTCCAGAAGAACCTAGAGTTAACTCTCCAGTTTCTTTTCCAGCCACCAAGACGCTGAACCGAGGGATAGCCGAGTTCATTGTGATGGCGGCAGATGCAGAGCCCTTGGAGATCATCCTGCACCTCCCTCTCCTCTGCGAGGACAAGAACGTACCGTACGTGTTCGTGCGCTCCAAGCAAGCCCTGGGCCGGGCGTGCGGTGTTTCCCGGCCCGTCATCGCCTGCTCCATCACCATCAAGGAGGGATCACAGCTAAAGCCTCAGATCCAGTCCGTCCAGCAAGCTATAGAAAGACTGTTGGTCTAAATGCCCGTGAGTTCTGAGTGTGTGTGGAATAGGAAAGTTGAAGTCTGGGGGGGGGGGGGGGGGGGGTGGGGTGTGGTGGGGGTTTTGGGGGGTGGTGGTGGGGGGCTTGTGAAATAATGTCTAGCTTTGGTTGAGACCCTAGTTTTTGATATATCAGTGTTTCACTTCAAAACACCGTATTTTTGTTTAATAATGGCTTAATTCTTACTGTTTCTGCCTTTCCTCCCTCCTCTTTTTTATTATTCCACTTATTCTCATTGTATTTACTTCTTGAAAAGTGATTGTACGACGCTATTTCCCGTTTGGTGTTTAAAAGGAAGGCAAAAAAAAAAAAGAAATCCCCCTTATCTCCACCGTTGCCTGCTCAGGGCTTCTTTTTTAACCCATCCAGGAGCTTCCTCTGCGTTGCAGCATTTCTGCTCAGCTTCAGCCTCGCACAGGGGCGATTAAGCCTGTGTTTCCAGACGGTTCAGCCTGCTGAGGATAAGGGGTGTGTTGGTTCCCCACGCAGTGGCTGCGTGCAGGCTGCCGGCGTTGCTGCTGGAAGAGCAGCATAGACAGGCTGCGACAGGCAGGCAGCAGCGGACGGAGCCCACGTCGGCACCCATAGCACAACTCTTCTTGAAACCAGACAAGAGACTCGTGTAGGAGGTGAAGGGGGAGCAGAAATCTGGCAGCAGTGCGCAAGCAGAGGAAAATCTCTTACGTTGCTTGTTCTTAAATACTGACTTTTTAAGAAAAATAAAGTTGCTGATAAAGCTAAAAATATCATTGTCATTCCCTCGGGGAAGCATTTGCTACTAACTGAAGTGTTTCTGTCTGGAAAGCTCAGCTGCTCAGAGATTGCCCAAAGGCTGTTGCAGTGCCGTAGTCCAGAGTCCTTCAGTTCTCTTTGCACGGACTGTATCCGTGAGCTTGGGCTTCTTAGGGAATTCTAGTACAAAACACAAGGGTAGAGAGTATCCTGCTGGGGCTGGCAAGTACTACACAGCTCAACGAGAACTGTAAACAGTTATCTCATTCTTTTAGGGAAGCTGCTGTACTATAGTCACCTGACTGAAAATGAACCTTTAAGTCACAGCCAAGAAAACAGAAAGCAAGTAATTCTTCAGTTAAATCAAGCTGGGTCCCAAGAAGAGAAAGTGATAATCTCACGTTCTGGAGACGTGTGAAGCGCCACCAACCTTCTGGATGAGTGGTGATTGTCTGGAGGTAGCTTTAGTTCAATGCAAATGTGTAATAAATCCACTCACTACTCTTGAGTAGAAGAGTCCAAAAGTCTGTGTGAGGAATGAGTCACGTCTTCTATTGCAGGATGCTAAAGCAAAGCTAGCGTGGAAAGACCAACAGCAGAAGGGAAAATGAGTTCTGTAATGCTTCCACACCATACCTTTACTAAGTACACCCCAAGCAGATTAAACCTGTATTTGTATGAAGTTTAGAAACGCTGCTGTTCCCTTCTCCTGATGCTGACTGTCGAGCTAGTTGTTTAAACAAACTTTGCAAAGGATTTGCCCTACTGCACCATGCCAAGGCAGCTGGTATAAGACAAAGCACATAAGGAGCAGAAATAAAGGATTCTTGAGCAAGCAAAACCGTCTGATTTTCTGCTCTGAAGCCTTCCATCACCATCCCTGTTAAACTTCTGCTTAACCTGACAGCCTGCTATTAAAAAAGACAACCAGAAGCCAAGACAGACAGGCAGGCAGGAGGAAGCTCTAATAACCCAGAACAAACATGCCACCATCACCCAAGATGGTGAACACCTAGAACGTATGCCTGGGAGTTAGCGAGCCAAGAGAGAAGTTAACAAGGGCATTTGGGAATGAAAATTCACAGAACTAGGGATAGGGTAGTCTCACTATTTTATTGCATTCAAGTCAAGTCTTGCCAAGACGAGAATTTACAAGTTGTTTCTTTGCCAAAGGGCAAAATATATTGCTTACACAAGTCCTTATTAAAAATAACTACTGTAATCCAGGCTGACAAAGGTACCACAGACCGTGTACCAGTACCGCAGAGCTCAACGTGGGCTAGCTGCTCTTTCGAGGGGAGCTGGGGAGGTGGAAGTGGGCAGTGTACTGGCAAAGCAAAGGTGGGCTCGGTGCCAAGAGAGTGGTCACAGCTGGCTCCTATACGTGCCACATTTCAGCACCAGCACAACCTTAATACGGGGCTTGGTTCTTCCATAAGTTGCCTAATAATTTGTGTGCCAAACATCCCCAAGTGCTAGAAACACCATGCAGACCAAAACAGACACCTCATGCATCCCATGTTTGTGCCCTGTAGAAAGTTACAGATCCACTGAACAGGTAGTACTGTTTCCTGGAGCAAGGACAATGACTATTTATTGGGTTTAATCACCTTGCTCTGCAAGACAGGCCAGGAGTGGAAGTTTAAAAACCAAAACATAGCCTCCAGGTGCAGCCTCCAGAAGCATGATTGAAAAAATAAAAATCCTGCATATAACAACAAGGACTCCTCTCCACAACTTACTAGTTTTATATTTTTAAAGCACAGATTTGAGTACAGAAGCCTTCACAATAGTCTGACTCATACTCACTACAGAAGTAGCAAGCTCTGTGCCATCTCAGTGAGTTATCTGGGGCAAATGCTCGCAGCCTTCTGGGGAACGTGACTTTTTCTTCCCACTTTTAAGCCAGCTTGTGCTATTGCCTCTTAAAATTGGAGGAGCAGGATGTACAGCTTTGTGAAGTGTTGGCTTTTTACCGAAAGGATTGGCCGCTGCTTTCCAGTACTGATTTTTCTCCTTTATAATCTGTCAATCTTTACACCACCAATGGTGGAAAAGAACATGATTTGATTACCAGTATTGACATTGTCTATTTTAGAGAGTAGGAAAGTAATACACCATGTTGGTACTCTCCACTAGCACACAGATTTGACCTGCTGCTTGAATTCACACGGTGTCCTGAACACAGATGTTTCTGTTTTCCAGCTCACACTGAAGTGAGCTTTGCGGTCTCTGTGACACAAAGATGGTATTGCCCATGTTGCAAAGTGAAAAGACCAAAATAACTTTTATTAAGAAACCAGGAAGGCACAACTGTGTTCACTTGCAGTGTGTGACCTGAGTTGGCAGGGAGTTTAATTCTGCCTTTGCAGAGAAGTTTCAGAACTACAAACAAAAAGTTTCTCTGCTGGTAGATTCAGCAACATTTAGTCACCTTCTCCTCCACAGAAAGGGTAAACAGACACAGCACCCACCTAAGACGAAATTTCAAGCAGACGGAAGTCAACCAGGGCCTTCTGCTGCAGCTTAGTGCTCACTGAAGTATTCAGTCAGCGCATCCATGAGCTCCTGCTTCTTCGCCCCTCCCTTCAGCCCGCAAAGCCTGCAGGCTTCCTTCAGGATGGGCACGGTGAGCTTGCCCAGAGTGCCTTTCTGCACGTGCCTGCACAGCTCTTCCTTTGAGACTTCTACCTTGGGCCTCTTCTCAGTTTGACTATCAGAAGCTAGAAAGAGAAATTTGAGATCACCAGGATTTTAAAGTTTCTTGACAGAAAGACATTTCTTGTGTTAAGAAGTAGGTGCCATTCACTACATAAGTCATGTACTATCTCATTGATAGGAATGATCTGAAACTCAAGTATGAAACTTTGTGTTCTGATGGAAAGCTCACCCCCAAACAAAACCTTTAAGGGATCCTCACTGGGACAGCAGAATGCAAGGATTGCACAGGGAGCCCAGCTAACTGGCACTTCCACTTTATGCATAGACTCTCAAATGCCACACGTACTTTAGCATTACTCAGACATTTAGCCCAAAAGATACCTATCTTGGACTGGTTTAAAGAGCTCAGGCATAAAAGTCTGCTTTCTCACCAACAGAAATGGAAAGCATGAAGGATTTTACTACTCTGTCTTAGAAACCAAAATCATTAACTTTCTTGGGTTTTTTAATATATATTTTGCAATCATTTACCCCCGTTGCTTCCTGTACTTCACTCTGCAGTTTCCTATTCCAGCAGTTCTCCAACTGGATACCACAATATTCTCTACTCCCTAAGAATCATCACTGGGTATAAATTCAATTTGATATGGAGGTGAGTAAAGAGAGTTGTTGGGCTTCTTTAAACTAGGAGACAAACTGAAAACACAGAAGCTTCTAAACAGAATACAGACACCAGGTTGTGTGTCTGCATGTCATTACTTGCCTTGTTTTCGCTTTACAGCCTTCCCATTGGGGCTGTAGTCAGGGGGATAAACCAGCTGCTTAAACTCCTCCACCAGGTTGCCCAGCCTGCGGTCCATCTCTTCAACCTTTGGCACTGGCAAAAGAGAAAGATTGACCCCTTTTAAAAACAGAGTCATCACAGGAAAGTCTAAATGAGGACAACACCAGATACAACTGTGCTTCTGCAACAATTAGCATGCAAAATGCAAAGACCTGTGTTATGATATTCACAAATGAGAAACTTCCAGCTCGTGGTAATATCATCAGTTTGTATTATCCACATGGAATGCACTCGCACATATCCCTGAAAAAGAAATGTATATGCAGAGCAAAACTGACACAGTGGAAGTGACGTAGAAGATTTCCTACCTGCTTGCACTCTTACCCAGGTCTAATCTCAGATATTTAAAATACAACAGGTTACTATCTAAGGTTGCCAGTGGCTTGAGGCAGAGGAGCTTGTTTCTGTTACATTATTTGTATGACATCTAGTAGCACAGAGACCGAGGCTATTTCTCAGGTATCGCTTCAGAAGAGACAAAAAGTTACTCTAACGCTATTGCTAGAGTACACTACCATTTTCAAAAAGGAACTTCCTCTTCAGGAGCAGGTTTCTATCCCTTGTGAAGACATTCTTACCTAGAACCTCAGCCACAAGGTGGCCTCATTGCCTCCTAGCAGAGTAATTCTCCAAGTAATTCTGTCCATTTATCAGACTGAAATATTAATTGAACTCTTGAAGAGACAAATTTCAGGGAAATCACTTGTCATCATAGAAGAAAAAGGTGATTCCTTTTTCATTTTGGAGGGTAAAATGAACAACTTTTCCTTTAAAGTGACAGAATTAGAAAGTAAGGCTTCAGCATGTCAGACTGGACACATCCAGAATTCTGCATCTTGGAACTGCATCCAACTGGAATATTTTTGAAAGAAACATTAGGGTTTGTAGTAGCATATCTCTGATTTAGAACAAAGTCAAGAGTCCTCGACCCCACCTCCCTTTGCGCCCACCACTAATTCTCACTTGTAAGATCCTCGGCCTGTTCTGGTTCCAACAAATCCAGCGCCAAAGCCTCCAGATTCCTGAAGTGCTGCTGCAAAACCGGGTTCTCAAAGCTGTCAGTCCTGTGAAGAATCCCCCAAAATGTCAATGCACACTGTCAAGAAGATGGACAAGACACATAAGAACTGGCACCAACTATTTCAAAGTAAAACTTCCCTCTCTCCCACACAACAATCCATCTCATCGGAAGAACTGCTTTTTCTCTTTTCGGTTTACCTGCTGAATCCCTATCCTGCCGTGCATCAACCACATTAGAAAGCTCTGTGAGACTTAGAAAGCTGTGCAAGGCAAATGAAGATTCTGCTTTAAGAACAGTTATGCTACTTTCCACACACCTAGGGAAAAATCTCGGAGGAGACTGAGGGGCAACTTCATTAATGTTCAATAATATGTAAAGGGTGAGTGTTAGGAGGATGGAGCCAGGCTGTTCTCAGTGATGTGCATTGATAGGACAAGGGGCGATGGGTACAAGCTGGAACATAAGAGGTTCCAAAGAAATACAAGGAAAAACTTCTTCACTGTTCAGGTGAGGGAGCACTGGCACAGGCTGCCCAGATGGGTTGTGGAGTCTCCTTCTCTGGAGACACTCAAAACCTGCGTGGACGAGTTCCTGTGTGACCTACTCTAGGAGGTCCTGCTCTGGCAGGGAGGTTGGACGAGATGATCTTTTGAGGTCCCTTCCAACCCTTAAGATTCTGTGATTCTGTGAAAAGCACTTCCTGAAATTCGGCCTAGCCATGATGAAAAAGGCCTGACTATTCTCTCCAAAGTGCTCTAATTTAAATTATCCAGGTCTGATCTGTAATAGATTGGCAGAACCACAATAAAATGTGACACCTCTGCAACAAAAGACAACGGCCCAGAGAACAAGAGCAATTCTATAGAGAAGTCCAGAAAGTGCTACATAAAGCATGTGGTGCCTGGGTATCCAGAATGATTTAAGATTTTACTTCAGACAAAGCTACTGTCAAGGGAAGCAATTTGCATCAAAATACATCAAGATCTCATCTCATGGACACCTCAGCTGAACGTGTGCAACAGAGCAAGCAAGAGTGCTGTGCTTTCTTCCCCGTGCCACTCCCCACACACTATGTATCTCCACGTACCTGTATTTGAACCGAAGCTTTTGGATGATTTCCTTCATTTTGTTCACCTGCTCTGGATTGGCTGGCACCTTTTCTGTAAAATCAACCTTCCGTTTGTCATCTGCGTATGGCAGGAAAACGACGTGGAAACCTACATAGAAGAGAGGGAGCAGGAAAACAGTTATACAGAAGCATGGCCTCAAAACAACAACTTATGGCAAAGACCAAGATGCATACTATCTAGGCCTGATGACTCCAAACTAGCTATTTTGTTGTCAACAACAGTAAGCCATAATAATACAGTAATAATACAATAATCCTAGTACCTACAGCATGACACTCAATCCCAATCACAGTGTCTATCACTAACATCACTAACGGCTCTTTGAAAGAGATATGAACCCAATGTGTAGCTAAGAGATGGACACACACGTGCCTTGCTTTTAATGCAGGAGATCAACTTGTCAGCTTCCCCCATCTCTCATTGCATATGAGCTTGAAAAAGGCTGGTTTGAAAATTAAATGAATGCCCATGTGCAATAGCACATCATACAAAGTAAAGCATTCTGAAATGCTTTACTTTGTACACAAGCACTGTTATCTACCTACTTTACATTCTCCCAGATGAGCTGCCATTCAGTGAGATCTTAACCAGCTTCAGAGCTGGACAGAGAGGAACCTCATGAGGCACAACAAGTGCAGAGTCCTGCACCTGGAGAGGAACAACCCCATGCACCAGCACAGGCTGGGGACTGACCTGCTGTAGAGCAGCTCTGCAGAGAGAGACTTGGGAGTCCTCGTTGATAATAAACTAACCATGAGCCAGCAACGTGCCTTCTAATGAAGGCCAATGGCATTCAGAGGTGCATCAAGTAAAGTGTGGAGAGCAGGTCGAGGGAAGTTCTGCTCCCCCTCTGCTCTGCCCTGGTGAGGCCTCATCTGGAGTCCTGTGTGCAGTTCTGGGCTCCTCAGCTCAAGAGGGACGGGGAACTGCTGGACAGAGTCCAGCACAGGGCCACCAAGATGATCAGGGGACTGGAGCGTCTTTCACATGAGGAAATGCTGCAGGAACCGGGGCTGTTTAGTCTGGAGGAGACTGAAGGCGGGATCTCATTAATATTTACATGTATCAAAATGATGGGTGTCAGGAGGTTGGGACATCATTTTTTCAGTTGTATCTAGCAACAGGACAAGGGGTAATGGGATGAAGCTGGAACACAGTAAGTCCCATTTAAACACAAGGAAAATCTATTTCACTGTTCAGGTGAGGGAGCCCTGGCACAGGCTGCCCAGGGAGAGCATGGAGTTTCCTGCTCTGGAGGTCTTCAAAACCCACCTGGACATGTTCCTGTGCAACCTGATCTAGGTGGACCTGGATCTAGGTGGACTCCTGCAAGGGAGTTGGACTGGATGATGTCTGAAGGTCCCTTCCAACCCTACCATTCTATGATTCTATGAGGATTTTCCTGTCCCTAATCATTTCCCACTCAGCTGCTAAGGTGTGAGGCTCAGTGTGCAAGGTTATTTATTTAACACTTTAAGATGTACCCAAGGATTCAACAATATTCAGGGCAAGGCATTCTAACTAACCAGCAATCACAAAAAAGCACATTTCATTTTTAGGTCAGATACCGGAATCTGCTAAAAAGAGGTAGGAGGCAGGGAAAATACTATAGGCATGTTACACTTGAGAAAATATAGTGAGACAACAGGGGTTTTGAAAATAGATCCTACACCAGATGCTTCCTAAGGGAAAGCACTCTCACCAGTTTTAAGGGGAGCAGCACTAAGAATGTTTTTACGTAACAAGAGGTTGTTATGCCAACAGCGTCCAATGGGGAAGGGAAAGGCAGCATCTCTTCCCATACCTGGAGGGGCTGTCTGCACTTTCTGCTCATCCACCTCTTCCTCCTGGGGCACCAGGGCCACGAAGCGGGGAGGGATGTTCCGGCGGGGGGTGTATCTGCACAGGGCCATCACCTCCTTCTCCAAGCATTTTATCAATAAGGCATTGAACAGCGTCGTACTCCCTGCAAAGTCAAAACTCTGTGGGTCAGATGGACAGCTTTGTTCAGGAATGGAACCCTAGATATGAAAAGAGTTTCAGTGACTTCTTTAAGGTGCTTGCAATATTGCAGAGGTAAAAAGCAACTTTCAGAAAGGGAAGCCTGAAAAAATTACCAGGTTACTGTCTCTCCTGACCAGAGCAGGTGAGAGATTCTGGTGAAAGACATTAAAAATCACTAGCATTTGAGCAACGAACTACGGTTTGAAAATGGGAAACAGCTATCTACAAAGCCTCTTCCTGGTCTGGTGGGACATCACAGTAGCAGCACATCGAGAAGATTTTTTGCAGAACTAGCACACTAAGAACTCAGGCTGCAGTACTCCTCTCGAGGCCCATTATTGTATTTTACAATATTTGTATTCTAACAGATACAGTGGTCGGGAAAAACTGACATCTAAGTAAAGTGCTTGATTCAGAAAACTGCTAAGCTGGAGAAGCTATAGTGTAAAGGTTCTTTAGTCAGACACTGCAAAGCATCTGGTCATAGCTCAAGCGTCTTTATTCATCAGTTGGTTGAGGAGTTAGAGCTTTTTCTTTACTACTGCAGCTTGAGATGGATTAATAGTACATTTCTAGATAAGTAGACTTACATACACACACAAAAAGGGGAGAAAATTCAGTCCTCCTCTTCTCTCTTTACAAGCCCATAAAGTGCATAAACTCAGCTGAGTATTATGTTTCCACTAACTGATATGGACTTCAAAATGACAAGTATCTTCCCTGGCGTCGGCCTTGGTTTTTATTTGGTTGGGGTTTTTTTAAACCACCACAGTTGCCTTCTTGACAGATACTGGAATCCTTCACTTTCATAAATAAAAAACCCAAAAATGTTTGGGCTACATCTGCATAGCTTGCTTAGCTGCTGGTCATGATGGATAAAACATGAAGTCCAATTAGCTCATCTGATACTGAAGAAATTAACTGCAACCAAGAAGGGCAGTATCAGTCAATTCTCTATTTTTAACATTAACAAAGATTTTACACTCAATGATCCCCACTCAAATACACTATGAATCAGCTGGTTACCCCAATACAAGGTGGTGAATGCCATCTTTACTTACCACTTACTATGGTCTCCTCAGGATAGATGAACTGGGAAGGCTTGATATGATGGTGTTTCTTTAGCATTGAAAGTGGTTTGAAGCCCACCAGAAACAATCCCGGAGAATCAAAGCGTTTCAGTTCTTCTGTTTCCTCTTTCTCCAGCACAATCTGTCGGTTTCCATATATCTAAACCAGGGAAGAGCAGATAATAGTGCTGCCAGCATTCAAAAGGTTGCAGGAGGTGGGCAGGAAGAAGAAGTAACTTCTACCTTCTACTACTGAAAAAGAGTGTTATAGGCAAGACGGAGCAAATTAATCATCAGTGCCCACTGATACAGCAAGTCACAATCTGTGACCATTATCCCAAGTGAAACTCCACTTGGACTCTACTTCTGTCCCTAGCAAACAGTGGTTCAGCCCTGGCACAGACATGCTGTCACATCTCAACCTTGGAGTTCTTCAGAGCTGTCTCAAACCAACCCTGAGCAACCTGATCTGGTTTTGTGAGTCTTGCTCTGGGCTAAGTTGGACCAGACATGTTCAGAGATCCTGTCTGCTTCTAAACTTGCTTCAGCAGATGCACATCAGCTGCCTGCTCCTGGCAGAAACGGTGACCAAGAAGCAATGCTTTCAAAACATCACTCATACATCACAAAAACATACTGTAGTCCAGCTGCTGAAGTTACACATCAGGGCTCAGCTTTCTGTTCATCTCCTGTACTTCTATTTCAAGAAACTAATGCTCAGTATACATAAAACTAATATTTAATTATAAGACAACAACTTAAGGAGCCTTTGGCCCAGGAGAGTGTGTTTGTGACAAGGTATCTAGCAACTGCATAACCTGCTTTGAAATAAAGCTATGCCTGAAAATGATGTGACATTCAATCTACGTGAGCCAAACCATTCAGCAGGAAGGCAAAGCAAAGAACAAAATAACAAAAAACAAAGGTAAAATGCCTTTTTGTTGCTACTGTTTGGAAAAAGAGCTCCAACCCTTCACCCCTGCCCTGTGATTCACAGCTGTAGGTTTAAGAAAATGGACAAATCTGTTCCTTATGAATCAAAATATAATATCAGCAGCAACAGCACAAGGCCACATAAGGTCAGGCTCGGGCAACCTGGTTCTGCCTTACAGAAAGAAATGACCCGTGTTCCTGTATGCAGTTCCACCCGTGGCTTGGCTGTGCCTTCCCTTGACAGTCATGCCTGAGAAACAACCCACTTTCACTCTGCAGAGCTTATAAAGTGACCAAACCATCCCCAGGGGCATACAGATGGAAATATTTCTGCGTCTGATCTTGAAAGCGAAATACAAACAAGAGAATCAGCATCTTTCCCCCGCTAAACCACAGAGGCTGGAAAAAGCAGGCACATAATCAATACATTACCTGAGCCCTTTTTGTGTCACTGGGCAGGAGCAAACTGCCTGTTTTTCCATTAAACATCCTTGTTTTCGTTTTAACCGGTTCATTAGTTTCCCGATAAAGCCTCACGGGATAAGGCTTATAAGCTTTTTGAACAAGGTTGTAAACACCAACCGAGAGTGACAGATCTTTGTTCAGATACAGGTTTAACCTGTGTAAAAAAAAAAAAAACCAGCAGATACTGACTTTAGACTTCTAAAAGATCAGTTTTGCAAAACAAAGTCATCTCATCAGATAAAGGTATTTTCTCTTCCTCTTCTCCCGCCCCAAAGTCACATGTATCTCTGGAAACATACTACTACTTGAGTCATAATCTCACTTGCATAAAAACATTCTTGCAATGTTGCCACTTCTGTTCCTGAAAAGGATTTAAACACAAACAATTTACCACATTTCTTTCACCCTTTTTCTTCCACTCTGAAACACAGCTGAGGACAGGTTAAAGTTTTTTTTGGCACTCTACTTGTGCTTAAATGTAATGTGACTTCTGAATTCACACAAAAAAGGGAAAATTACCCAAAACAACTCCATCAAGACAAACAATACCATGACTTAAGAAAGGAAAAAAAAAAACAGAGGTTAGAGAATAATTTAGAAGTAAAAGTTTACAATTGGAGGTAATCTTCAAGTTCTAGGAGCAGAACAAGTGAATTAGTAGCAATGATACTTTCTCTCCTTTAAAAGGTATCGCTGGTATGGGAAGTCTTCCTTCTGAATTATTAGAAAACTTCAAGAGCATTCCCAGAAGAAGAAAATAAAACTGTGAGCGGGAGCAAGAATGCCACTGACAACAGCTCAGATTGGGATTGTATTTTTTAATATATATTAAGAAGCTGGGCTGTGAAGTTCTTTCCCTTACTGTGCTTCTAAATCATTCTGCTATGAACTCATTAGAAAAAAAAAAAAAAGAAACAATCGTTGTGGAGTACATTGGTTCCCAAAATACTTTTTATCTGCTTTGTCAAGATCCCTTTAATGTCTCTGTAAGTACCTCTAATCTCTCGGTAAGGGATCAGAAATATTAAGGCTGTGTGAATCCAGATCAAGTGCCTAGGCAGACTGGCTGCTTAAGAACAGGCCAAAATACCTACCAGTCCCTAGTAAGAAAAGCCTCCTTTCAATTAGGTTTCGCTATAAACTGACCATTGTATACCCTGGAGATTTTTTTGCTAAGGATTTTACTTGGCAATGATGTCATTTTTTTGAAAAATCATCATTTCTGACCAAGCTCGATACAGGAATGTCAGAGGAATAAAAGGAGGCCTAGCTTCATTCTCCACTCTTCCCATCCACCAAGGACAAATTATCCTTAGAAGCCACGGAAGAAACATCAATCTTAGACTAAGGAATTAAGGCTGAGGAATGTAAGCACCAATGCTTTCATAGACCAATCATTTCAGAAGAAGGAGGGGAGATGCATTCTAAAAAATCACATCAGGTGCCTCCATGGAATGAAAGATCACCATAACCAGGTACAAACCTGACTAAAGCCCGTTTGTTTGTCTCCTTTGCTCGTACTTTCTTCATGAGATGTTCCAGTTTCTCTGATGCCTCAGGCTGGATCCCAAGGTCCTCATCCTCTGCTGTGTTTATGATATCCCTGTAGAACAGAGAGATATCGAACCCTCCAGGCTTCTTCAAGTGCATCAAGTCTAGGATGATACCTAGAAACAAAGTAAGACATAGGAGGAAGATCACAGAAACTGTTTTACATTGGCATGTTTCTCAGTACTCTTAGATTTCTCTAGGCAAGCAAAGAATTTAAGCAAGAATAAGCTCCAAACTGTTGTCTGCACCAGATGTGAAAGTTTTTAGGGAAAGAAGCAAAAGGCATTCTGTAACTTCTGTCAAAATAGCAAATGTTTCTTCCCTAATCTGGGCTCTGAAACTGCTCTGACAAGCTCCTTGAGGCCTTAATCTTACCTCAGGCACAGAGGGAAGAAGTAATGAGTCCAGAAACTCCTCTTTCCTATAGATAAGGGCTAATGGATTAAGGAAGCCTCACAGCTTCTAGATCCAGCACATCTGCTGAACTCCAAGAACACTGGCTACCTCAGCCACACAGCTGAACTAATCAAGATTTTGTTCTCTAGTCTCTGAGTTCAGGTTGCTGTTCTTCAGCTAATTAAAAATGGAGCCATTCAACTAACTTTCCTTTTGTGTTAACTTTGTGTTGTTATTCTCTTCCTGGAAAATGGTGAAACAGTTAAATAGTTTGTTTTCCAGCAACACGGTGCAGCAATGAAGTAAGAGTTTGTTTTCCATAGCCATCTCAAGTCTGCTCTGGCAAGGGGGTTGGACTAGATCATCTTTCAAGGTTCCTTCCAACTCTTAAGATTCTGTGATTCTGTGATTTATGCTATCAGAGCAGAAAATGAGATCCTAGAAAGCAAGTGTTAGTTGTTGGATACCAGATTGGATAACAGATTTTCTCACTTAGATCAGATACCAGATTTCTGATACTTTCACATTCTTTTTCCATCATATACTTGCAATGCAGCTAACATCTGCTGCAAGGATACATCACTTCTATTCTGCCTGAAATTGAAGGGGAAAATAATGACCTGTGTCTCTCAGATCGCCAGCTCTGGTCCTGGCCAGCTTGGCTTTCGCACTGTCATTGGCATGAGGGTCATCCTCGTTGGTGAAGAGCATGATCCTTTTGTGGCTCAGTTTGACTCTGACATCACTGAAGAGGTTAGAGCAGGCCCAGAGGGCTTCGCCCAGTGAATAGTCAGCGTTGTGGCCAAAGGTCTCACGGAAAAGAAGTCGTCCATCATCTCCCTTGTATTGGTCCAGCTCTAGAACACGCTTTGCACCTAAGGGGGATAACAGCATTCACATGCATTAGAAATGCTGCAAGAAGTACCACAAACTCTTCTAAATGTGCATTGAGTGTCCCTGGCAGTAGTGTCCTCTAGCGCCTCCGTGGCAGTGCCTTTCCAAAACCTGGCTGAGAAAATTGTTCGGCACAGGCAGTTGCCACTTGAAAGCATCTACTAGGGCCAAGAGGAGATAAAGTGCCCCAGCACAAATGCAGGCCTCTTCCTGTTGGGGGAGGGACACAGGCAAGGATGAAAGCATCACCAACCCTCCCAAGACATCAGCAGGAAAGACAGCAGTCACACCCACTGCAGAGGCACCAAAGCCTGTTGCACCACCAGACAAAGAAGAGAAGCCTGAATTGACTCCCGCTTCTCCACGCCACATCGGAAACTGGAGGACTTCTCCTGCTCCCTTGTCCCTCACGTCAGATAGAATCAACCAAGAGGTCAAACAGATCACCTCGTGGAGCACAGCAACATTCAGTGCAGGCATAGACAGCCTTTTTAATTTTTTGAAGATTACTCCACCCCAAATGTGACTGATCCCCTCTCAGTCTCCTCCAGACTAAACAGCCCCAGTTTCCACAGCTTTTCTTCATATGAAAGATGTTCCAGTCCCCTGATCATCTTGGTGGCCCTGTGCTGGGCTCTCTCTGTCCTTCTTGAGCTAAGGAGCGCAGAACTGGACACAGGACTCCAGATGAAGCCTCACCAGGGCACAGTAGAGGGGGAGCAGAATCTCCCTTGACCTGCTGGCCACACTCTTCTTGCTGTATCCAAGGATGCCACTGGCCTTCTTGGCCACGGGGGCACATTGCTGGCTCATGTTCAGTGTATTGTCAACCAGCACTCCTAGGTCTCTCTCTGCAGAGCTGCTCCCCAGCAGGTCAATCTTCAGCCTGTACTGGTGCATGGGGTTGTCCCTCCCCAGATGCAGGACTCTTCACCTCCAGAAAACCCCAGAGACCTCACCCAATCCTGGCCATTCTGTGTGTGACCTTCCCCACCATCTGAGGTGGCACCAGGAATCCCAGGTGCCTCACAGCAGATACACCAAGTGCCTTCCAGAGCTCTGTTGGGATCCCCTTAGGTTCAGCAGACAGCATGTGAACCACCATGTTAAAACAGAAAGAAAACATATAGGAAACTGTACCAACAGTAGAGAAAGTTTGTAGTAGAGAAAGCTACGCTCACACTGATTTCTAAGCTTTCAATACATTTCTAAATCTCCCCAGGAACTTTCTAATCTGATAACTCTGCCTTTTCAGAGACCAGTTGCTGACAATGCTACTACACAGATTTCCTTACTCCGTCTTTTTACATTCCCTTCACATCACTTTTATTGCCTTTACCTGGATTGTCCAGCTCCTGGAGAACATAGATGTGCTTGAAATCTGCCAAGTTCTTGTTCTTTTCTGTACCATAGAACACGACACTTAACAGGTCCCTGTCACTACTAATAATTTTGCTGGTAAACACGTTCCGGATACACTGAGGGGAAAAAAAAATGCCCAGAGATCAAAACAAGATCAGTTGAAATAAGGGTGCAAAAGTTTTGTGTTTAGCTATCAGCAGTTTATACAAGTAGACTCTAGCAAACAGAAGAGCTGCAACAAGTGCTCTAAGCTAAATTTCACCTGGAGAAAAGAAATTGAGACCTTGGGGTTTGGGAGATCTTTTTCAGTATACAGCCTTCCCCTTCTACAAATGAAATCAGCCACCCTGAAGGCAGATTGATCGCTTGTTCTACAAACACCTCCCTCACCATATTCTCCGGACGCAGCCCATCAGGCAACAGACCTTCCCTCATTCACCTGTCAGCCCGAGTCGCCGGTTTCATAGCGACCTCAGGCCAACAGACCAGGCAGAGCGGCCATACCCACGAGAGTGCCAAAGCCTCCAGAGGACCAGCAGAGCGTCCCGAGGCTCCCCGGAGCAGCCTTACCTGCATGGTCATGTCGAAGGGCGTCACTCCCTCCCCGTCGGACTCAAACATGGCCTTGGAGGCATCGACTAAGAAAATGAGGCTGTCTCGACCTGAGAACCTGTGGTCCGCTACGGAACGGGGATTGGGGGGGGGGGGGGAAATGGTTTTAGCAGAGGCCGCCATCTACCAACCGACCCCCAAGGGCAGCGGGCTCCGGGCTGCCCTCCCTGAGGGGACAGCGGGCCCTTACTGACTGCGTCAGACCCCTTCTACCCGCCGACCCCCGAAGGCTGCGGGCCCCGGGCCGCCCTCCGTGAGGGGACTGTGAGCCCTTACCGACCGCGTCGGCCCCTTCCTCCTCCTGCTCGTCCTCCTCTTCCTCCACCGAGCCCTCGCCGCGGTAGTAGGACACCCACTCCGACATGGCTCCCGGCGCGGCACCGAGCCTGACGGCGCCCACCAGCCCTCCCTCCCTCCCTCCCTCAGCGCCCCGCCGACGGCCGCGACCTGCCAATCAGCAGCGGGCCCGCCTCCCGTGGAGACGCTGACCAATGGCGAGAGAGCACGGGCGCCTCTCCCCTTTTGGATTGGTTGCGGGAAAGTGGAGGGGGGGAAAGAAGGCGGGGCCGCGCCGCGCGTGGCTCCGGCTCGGCAGCCGGAAGAGGCGCCAGGCGTCGGCCAATGGCAGGCGGCAAGTTGCCGCTTGTGGCCCCACTACACCGCCCGTGGCCCCGCCCCGCCGCCCGTGACCCCGCCCCCTGGGTGCAGACCGAAGCCGCGGCGCCGCAGTGATGGGGCCGCGCCCCGCCCCG
>WBNH01007531.1:69809-80705 GCA_013401255.1 Urocolius indicus
CCCGCCGCCCATGGCCGCGCCCCCCCCGGGCGCAGACCGGAGCCGTCGCGCCGCGCCGCGCCGCAGTGACGGGGCTGCGCAACCGCCCCCCACGCCTGCGCAGCGGCCGCTTCGCCCCTTCCTTCCCTTCGCTTCCTCTCCGTCTGTCACCTCACGGCTGGCGCTGCCGCACCCGGGAGCAGCGGCACCGGCACCGGCGCCGTCCTTTCCCTTTTTCCCCCACCGCATCTCGACGCCCGGCCGGGTGGCGGCCGCCTGCTTCGGGCTTCGGGGTTGCCGCCCGGCGGCCGCTCCCGCGCGTCCATGGAGGAGCCCCTGGCCTTGCACCCCGTGAAGCTGTACGTGTATGACGTGTCCAAGGGCATGGCCCGGCGTCTCAGCCCCCTCATGCTGGGTAAGAGCACGGCGGGGGCACCGGCGCTGCCCCTGCCCGCCCCGCCACCGCCGCCGTCTCCCGTCCCGGGGGCTCGTGTGCCCACCCCGCCCGCCACCGAAATCCCCCCCCCCCCCCCCGCCCCGTTTCAGCCCCGGGAGTCGCTTTTCACCCGCCCTCCCGAAGGGACGGCGAAGGGCTCTCGGAAGGCTCGGGCAGCACCCGGCGGCGGAGCGCATCGGGGCGCAGCCGGTGGCTAAAGGATGACACGGGGGGTGTGCGAGCCCGGGTGTGGGGATAAAGAGGGTTTTAGCTGCAGCATCCCCCGTCTACGCGGTGAGCGGGGTGAGCTTTGGCAGTGAGGCAACTCCAGATGAACAGGGTCCATCCAGCCTCTTTCACTCCACCTGTCCTTTCCCGCTTCGTCGTTATTGTTTACTGAAGGTAATTAAAAGTATTAGGTAGCCCCCAGAGTGATGGGAAGCTCAGTGCCCGGCACCCTGGCTACTGCTAGGAAAGCTGAACTAGAGGGAAAAAAAAACTGCCCGTTTGTTTACAGGATTGTTGAGTTTCAGCGGCTCCGTCGCCGTTGTGGTGATGCCGTGCTCGGGGCTGCACAAGCTTGCAATGTGTAACTGGCCACCTTCTCTTTCCAGAGGTTTGTAAAAGTTGGGTTTATGTCTGGTCGAGAGCGCGTGTGTTTCCAACTGCTCTTTGGGCTGCAGGTGTGAAGGTAACTCACGTTTTGCTTAGAGATTTGGAAGCGTGAATTAGAAATGCAACAAGAGAGTGGTTTGTACCTGCTACGTGTAGATTCAGGCCCATGTCAGACCAGCAGTCTGTGAGATGAGACCGCTGAACAGACTCGGTGTCTAAACAGATGGCTTTGTGTAATCTTGTTTTACAACTTGTTGGCATTCGCTTCTCTCATCTGTCCAACAAGGAGATTCTCTGCTTTCCTGCAAGCTTAAAATGAAAGGTCGGGGAATTCTTAGCGTGAGGCTTCATGCACATCAACAACAGGCTTGCAAAGCTGAGAAGAAAATATTATAGAGATTGTATATGATGTGCTCTCTTGTCCAGACAGCAATGACAGCTCTGAGAGATGTGTATTTCCCACACTGTGTAACCTCAAAACTTCTAGTGTGGTCAGAATCGCTTCTGTTGTAGCCCCCAGGGAAGTAACTTTTCACCTGTTAGTAACAGCTACGTTTTACCTTGTGCAAAGAGTTACAAATCTTAAGATACTAAGGGTTATAAGTCTTAGGTGCAGATACACGTGTGCAAGGGTTCCCTTGTGTTTGAGGTGAGCAGATTTTAACCAGACTGATTTCAAAGCGTTGGTCCAAGAAAAGACTTGTGGACGAATACTATATGTGTCTCCACGCCAGTTTTCATATCGATCAAAGCAAAGGCTTTTTAGCTCTCTTCTTACCCACCAAGTCAATCTTGGGACCTTGTAGCTTTCTGCATTTCCACGTAAAAACACTTTGCTTGTGACTTAAGGGGTTTGTTTTGTGCTATCCAAACAACATCTTAAAAGCTTTCTCCTTGTGTTCCGGTGTGCTAAGTTTCTAGGAGCCTGAGTAATGACAAGACAGACTTAAAAACATGCACATGTCTCCGGGTTGTGTGGGAAGCGTTGCTGGCTGGTGCCGCCTCATAGCTAGCTGAGTTCAGACGTGTTTGTGGAACGGAGCCAACTAGGCCTGTACGGTCACGGTGACAACGCAGACTGCAGAGTGCTTGGGCCTACGCGAATCCAGTGACTGGCTGCCAAACAATGCCTTGTTGTACCTTTGTTTCCTTCAAGTAAAGTATCTCCTGTGCATCTGCCGTACCTCCAGATTATTTTAGAAACCTCCCCAAGAACAAAATGATGAACGCTGCTCTTGCTTCATGTACACGTGAGGAAAGGAATAGTTCAGCCTGCAGTGCTGATTTCGAAGTAGATGTCCCAAGGCAGAGAAATCTTTAAGGAAGATTAAAATCCTGTTGCATTGTGGGCTTAAAGAAAAATGTCTCACGGCTCTCGAATTCTCTTTTCCTGTGACTGAGGTTATCGCTCATGTGACTCTCAGAATGGGCAGGAGCTTAGTTTATCACAGCAGCTTTGGCCCAGTGAGTTGCCTGGGAGTTGGTATCTGTTGAAATTAAGTGGTGTATTCAGCTCTAGGGGACCTAACAGCCCAGAAGGAATTGGAGCATAAGGTACCCACTAAAAGGAGGTACCTTCTGCTTTTGCTTCTCTTTTCCTGACTCAGCACATTACTCTGCCTCCTCTCCACCCATTCTGAAGAGTTTTCAATTGTTCCAGCTTTCCAGCTGGAGGGAGCTGGTCGATTGTTTCACCCTCCTTTCAGATTTTCTTAGGTTTCAAAGTTGAGGGGTCTCCTGTATTGTCAAGGATGCCGTGTTCTGAGCAAACAGCGTATGCATGTTCCATCAGCTTTGCTCCAGAGCATTTGCTAGGGATGTCATGAAAATCAAGTGTGTTACCCTCCCCCAATCTAACCTACTTCTTGGTCTCTCCAGGCACCTCAAGGAGAAGTGAACTGACATAGGCTACTCCCACTCCGTTAGGGTTTGAGGGCTTTTTGCTTCAGTTGAGCACCCTGGGCAGCACGTAGGAGAAAGCACTTGCCTAATTAAGATAATTTTCAGTTCAAGAAAGGTGGGAATCTTAAGGAATTGGCCTAAGGAAATTGCAACAATGTGCAAAGCAGTGCACTGCTAGGAATACCTATGCTGGCTGACTAAATTTTATTGCTTCTAGCTCCACAGGAGACCAGTTCACTACTTTTTTTAGGGTCTTCTAGGACTTGTATATCCATTGCAGAGCATAGATATCTAGTTAAAAATACTAAGCTTCCTACTTTTTATTTACAGCTCAGGAACAGGGGTTGTTCTTTTGCTGAGGGATGGGTACCCTGAGCTCTGAATGGAGTAAACTGAGTGCCTTTTATGTAATTCCTTTGTGTCTCAGAACTTCTGCCTTTCATTCTAATAATTCAGATTAATATACAAACGCCACTTTCATTTGATAGTTAAAATGCATGGAAAAAAAATACATTATGTGTCCTTCAAGATTAACAAATTAACCGTGCCAGTAAAATAGATTGGTGAATGTCTAATCTGCCTTCTGCTTGGCCTTCCAGATAAATCCAAGCATGGAAGTAATCCCATTTGATTGTATTCTAAAATTATACAGGATTCCTTGCTTCTTTCAAAACATCTTCTTATCCTAAGAATGTCGGTCTCCTGAATCAGTTGTACCACAAACAAATCTAACTACTTCATTCTGCACATTCCTGAGACTAAGACTCTTTAATGTGTTTGAATGTTGTGCTTTTCTCATGGATTCCTGGCTCATGTGAGCAGCATGAAAGTATTTGAGCTGTGAATCTTATAAAGAAAACTAACAGCATATAAAAAAAAAAACCAACTTGTTTACTTGCCAGATGGTGCTCTGCCTCATTGAAACCATTTGAATCTGTGAGATGCTTAAGGACACAAATCTATGCTGAATTGGCACCCCCTCCTGAATTCTAGTGAGCATTTTCAGGAAAGATCCATATAAGCACCTTGGCAAGTAAATGAAAAAAAAAAAACACAACCCAAACCAAGACTTAAAGATCAAGGATGTGGTCAGGTTTCACAAGACTGACACACTACCACCCAAAACTCTCACAGATACGACACAGTAACTTTCACGTCCATGTTTGTGTTCTGGGACAAACACAAGCGTGACCTGCTCTGGCAGAAGGGTTGGACTAGATGGTCCTTTGATATCCCTTCCAACCCTTAAGAGTCTGTGATTCTGTGACTTAGCTTAGCTCGTGATGAAGTCAGATGAAGTTAAGCTGAATTGCTTTACATTTGCTTCAAGCTGAGCTTGCATGTAGGCAATTACCATGGTAATCTGACCATGTACACTAATTGATTGTGTGCATCTAAACCTGCAACATCCTTTTCCCCCTCTGTCCCTCTAAATATTTAAACTCTTTAGGCATCTTGCTGCTTCTCTGTTTTACCTGGATGAACAGCAGGTGCTCCAAAGAGTATCATCTCATCAGGACATTCCTGTACTGTGTTATATGCACGTGCATGTTTGGGTTAGCTTTGCCGTAGGTATGGAGTGAAGGGTATCGCCTGCAATTCAAAGGCTTTTGCACTCAAATGGCAGTTACTGAGGAATCAGACTTTTCCATACAGTTACCGACAGCCTCAGGATATGAGTAAATGTGTTGGGTTTGGTGGCAGTACCAGCATATCATTCCACCCACGCTGTGGCATGCCACGGGTTTGGAGTGTTGTGGAAAAGAAGGGAAGAACATGAAATGTGATCATGTCTACCGGTATCCCAGATAGTATTTGCAACCCCTTCTTATTGACTGCAGGATGTAAGCTCTGTTGCACTGGTAACATTGTTTGGGGAGGCTCCTTAGCAATTCTTTAAGCTGGACAGCAACTTTATTGGAAAGCGTTGCTGCAAAGCCTAGATACAACTTCTTCCTTGGCACTGCTCCACCAATGCTGTCACGTGGGCAGCTCCTGCTCTCACCTGAGTAGCTGTCTGTGGACACAGAACAGTGCTGGTCCTTGCTTGGTCATGGTGTTGGGGTTGATACGTGTATCAAGCCTTCAGAGGCTGCAAAGCAGTGTGTTTTGTATGTAGTGGGCAATGTCCAGCAGAAGGCAAGACGTTATCTCCTTAGTGCAGGCTGCCCTGATTGCTTTACAGGAGCTTATCAGTGAGTGGCAGTGGTTGTGAGCTGTGAGTTGCTCTCTGCAACGTCTGTGTTTGAGAGAAGAGCAAGAGGAGCTATATAAGATGACTGCCAAGAGAGGCAAAACTGCGTGAGGAAGATGATCATATCCATGAAGGTCCATATAGAGCCTGTTCTGTGGTGAAGCAAATAAACAGGATGGAGATTCTTGCTAAGCAGCAGGAAAGGGAGCTGCCCAAGTTCCTCGGAAGCTGTTGACTTATCCATCTGTCAGTTTGGAGATGGCAACAGTCAACTGTGCAGCACAGGAAGCTGCAGCAGCACACCAAAAGTACTCGGTCTTGGACGTCTCTGGATACTGCATGTGTGGCCAGTAACAGCAGGTTTCTCAGGCATGAGATTCCCAAAGGTGTTGTCACTGGAGAGGTTTTCACTGCCTGACCAAGCACAGATTGCTAGTGGCAGAAAGGGATTTTATTATGTCTGCAGCAGGCTGGAGAGCTACCATGAATGCCTTATTGTCACCAGTGCAACAGATCTGGCATGTGTTTTCCACAGTGCCAGCCTGGTTAATGTCTTACAGGAGCCAAGCAAAAATAGGTCTGCAGCAGCTCCATTAAGATCATCAAACCAGTGCTTGGCATAAACTGACCTAGCTGAGCAGCCTCAGACTTGTGAAGGCAGGCAGCTTCAGTTGCCAAGAGCTATTCTGTTATTGCCCTGGCAGTTGCTGCCTGTTGCTAGCTATGGATTTGGTGTGTAGCAGCCAGAGAGGAGCCCCCCAAAGCTGGACTGCAGTCTAATAAAAAGTCTTTCTTGAATTCCATTTGGGTTTTGTCATACGATCAAAGAATTGCTAAACTGGTTAGTGACCTCTGGAGGTCCTGCTGAAGGTAGATCCAGCAAGAGCAGTTATTCAGGGCTCTAGATGACTGAATTCTGAGTATCTCCAAGGATGGAAATCCCACATGCTTTCTGGACCTCTGCTTCAGTGTTTGGCCACCTTTGTGGAGGTTTAGTGTGGTTTTTTTTTTCTCACTAAACTGGTAATTTCCTATTTTCCAACAGGCCTTTCACTGTGCACCTCTGAGTAGAACAAGGCTCCCTTTCCTCCATACCCATTATAGTTATAGGAGCAATAAGGACTCTTTGCCTTTTCTTCTTAAGGCCAAAGAGACCAATTCTCTCAGTTGCTCTTCAATACAGCAAGTGCTCCAGCCCAGTGTGTCAGTGTCTTTTGTACTGGGGGGGGGGGGGGGAATTCTGAAAGTAAACATGGTACTTCAGATGGAGTCTCACAAGTGTTGAATAGGGACAGAGAGAGTCACCTCCCTTGAGCTGCTGGCTGCAGTCTTGATAGAGCAGCCCAACGTTTGGTAGCCTTTGCTGTAGTGATGTTTTCAAGTAGGTGGTGTAATTGCAGCAGCACCTATGACATCAGCATCTGCTATAACTCTTTCACCAGCATACAGAATGTAACTGCAAAGTGGCAACATTGTGGAAGGCTCTTCCAGCCATCATGCTTGCTGGAAATTAGTATGAAAGTAAACATTAAGATGTTCTTTTTTCCATTTAGCATGCAAAAGGACGGATGCAATTCCAAGATGTGCTGCCTTTATCCTTTGGGGCAGAGAAACCATGAAGTTCAAGTTCGTAGTGGAAAACAGTGATTTACTGTGAACAAATGTGTCATAGTTCATTAACAGCTATGCAGAATGGCAACTATGCAAGGCCGAACTGTAGAGCCTATCATAGGCCAACTGCTAAAATGAGGACAGTACACTGTACCATACCCAGCCTTGCACGTTGCTGAACCTGCAGTGTCGTTGGTTCATGGCAGCTCTAGAGCGTGAGGCAAAAAGTCTGACAAGGAAGGTGTGGAACAAGGGCCAGAGAATAGAGGAGCACACTGTGTGGGACACAGCAAATGCTCCTAAGACGGTGCAGAAAGCTGTTCTGCTTTTCTCATAGTTAATACTGCCTTTTGGGCTTCATCCTACTCCATGCTTACGTTTCTGTGCGATAGGATGACAGTGAATATGCTCAGTTGCCTGGCTGTGATCCATGGTACTGACAGATCAGTCCACCTACTTCAGAACTGTGTGTGCTCTCTTCGACTGATGTCTCTATTGCCACAACAGCCTTTTCCCTGCTTTCACGCTACCCGACCTTCATCCGAAGCAAGTAGCTACCTCTGTGCCAGTTTTGCTTCAGACTCGAGCGTAAAACGTGTGGTAGTGATTGTTTAGTCCTTACTTGGACACATAAACACCCTTTTCTCAGAACTCTTGAAGGATCTTACTCATCAGTTTTGTTCCTGTTTTACCCAGTCCGTATGATGACAGAAAGTTGGTTTGGCCCAAGAGAAAGAACTCGTGAAGGGCTACTGCTGCTTCAAGTAGCATGCTGACTCCTGCACTCACACACCAAAGCAGCCCTGACAGAGGAGTAGGAGCAGATAAATACCTCGAGACCCTCTGCCTACAGAAAGACAGTGCCTCTGCCTCCCTGTAGGCCATTGATGCTGTGGCACTTAGATAAGGACAATTCTACAGGACAGGTGGAACTGGGACGATGTACCCTATCACTACTACCCCACAAGATACCAAATGTTGTTATGCACACACTTTTTCTGGCCTTTCCTGGGTGTTGCACACCTTGTTTGGCCAAATAAAGTTACAGCATTGTCTGTTGCTGCCTACAAGTTTGCAAAGGGGTTTGATAACAGGGATCGAGCCTTTAGTCTATGATAGATAAAATAATTGAGCCTGGAGGAGTAACAGCTGATGAACCTTTGAAGAGAGGTTTGATCTTCAGACCCTACTCTGAACACAGAGAGAGTTAGATTTCCAACTTCAAGGAAACTAGAAAAGCATTTCAGAAAGGACTTTTTCTCTAAGACACAACGGCACTATCAGTTTAGTGGTGCCTGGAGCAAATCTTTGTTCTACAAAGCACACAATTCACAATGATGCACCACAACAGTCTCTTGCTTGGTGCCCCCCATCCACCCCTACCCTCCTTAGGACAATGGAGGCCTCAGTGAGGTGGGAGTAAAAAAGATAAACAAGGACCTTGTGGATCAATACAAGGGCAGGGAGGGCTCGGTGCCAATTACAGTTCCAGGCAAAACAGACTCCACTACTCCACTTAGGAAAATAAGTAAAGTTTCTTTTACAACCTACAAGAAACAAAACAGAAAGCAAAAACAGAGCAGGATGATGAGAAAAAAACATCCAGCACCTTAAGATCTCCTTCCCCCACCTCCTTCCTGGGCTCAGCTCAGTGCTCCCGATATCTCTACCTCCTCCCCCCTTAACAGCACAGGAAAAGGAGGAAGCCATGGAGCAGATGATAGAGACTGTCACCACAGATTATACATTCATGTCAGATCTCATCAGTCACTGAAACTGAAAACTGAATGCTCAGTGCTGGCTTACTGCCTGCAATTAAGAAATTGTTGTCAAATTCAAGTCTTCTGTTCCTGACTGAAGGCTCTGATTTTAGGCAAAGGTTTCTTTTCTTTGTCTGTAGACAAATGCCTGAGGAAGGTAGGCACTGGCAGGATAGGATGGCATTGCCACCTCTGCAGGCAGGAGGAAATGAAAATGACAGCAGCAGTGTGGATGGAGTAGTTCATTTGAATGAAGGGCATTCTGTTTCTGTGGAGGCAACTCTGGGATGAAATACTTGGTATTACTGTCACGGTGAAATAACAAGCTTGGTTCCAAAGTGCTTGACAGAAAGTAGGCTGAAATCTGAAAAATATGTTGCCAATAACTCTTATTTTTTTTTCCTCTGCATACAGGGAAACAGCTGGATGGCATCTGGTAAGTGACTAGATTTAAGTTGCATAATGTGTGTTAAGCCCGGTGTGGCGTAGGAAAGTATTTTCAATATGAGATGATATACGTGTGCTTCAGGCATTTAGAACATTTTGCTGCTGAGGAGGGACCGAGGCACTGAATATCTCAGGACCGAGGTTCCTGAATACAGAGTGACAGTAAGATGATGTACAGTCAGGTGCTGGTTACACTTCTCCATTCAAAGCTCAGTGGACCCCGTGAAAAGACAAAAGCGTCAGTGGTAGTTGTTGTATCTTCTTACCCTTGCCCACTTTTTCAAGGGTAGGATGTTATCCTTGTCCCAAGTACTTCGTCTTCTAATTAATTTCAGGCATGACTGAACAGGAGAGTAAAAACAAAAAGTAGGCGGGAAGAAGGTATTACAGCATCAGGCCTACTGGCACACAAGAGCAGTGACTACATTAGGTTACAAAACACCCCCCCATTTGTTATAATTCGTGTGAAGATTTAATTTTTTTTAAAAGAAAATGCAAAAAAAAAAAAACCCAACCAAACCCTTGTCCATCCCTTTTTTTTTTTTTTGCTTGTCTGACCTTCTCAGTGTCTGACAGACATGCACATCTGTCAGCGTGGGAGCAGGGCTGGCTCTGTCTCTCTCTCTGTGACTTTGCCCTCAACCTTCTAACTGAAAGAGGCTGCTGGAGATGTCACACTGGTTTAGCAGTCCCTCTTTTCCTCTGTTCCTTCACGTTGGGCACCTAGCTAAGCCTGTTCTTTCTCAACTGCTGATGAAGTTGCAGTAGGCTCAATGATGGTTACTTCCATATCCATTCATGCCCCGGCAGATCTTGTTCCTACTTAGAGACACATTGAGCTTTTCTTTTAGTCATTCACTTCATGATGACCTTGAGCACATAATTTTACCTACATTAGTTGTTTCCTTTGTTTCACCTGTTTTTTGTTCTCTGTGGCAGGCACACCTCCATAATAGTCCATAAGGATGAGTTCTTCTTTGGCAGTGCAGGAATCTCCAGCTGTGCACCAGTAAGTTAAACTTGCCTTTCTGATAAGATAATGTTGTGATACAGTTACCTATTGGAATTGCTTGTGTTGCTGTCTTTTTAGAGAAGCACGAAAAGGCTTCTGAATTCAGCCAGATGTGGCTGCTTGCTGTGGTTGCCCAGGATATCTGAGGAAAAGGGAGTGTGGACAGTGTGTTTAAGCCCAAATAAATATAGGTTGGGGGTTGCTTCTGCTGGTAGAGTCTGTCTACCCAAGACACCTTCTGCAGCTGCATTGCCAGAGTGACACCCTGTCTAATTCTGTCTTGGTATGGTTCTACATGCAGAGTTGGCAACTCCAGGCATGGTTTTTAAGATTAAAAAAATAATAATTATGGTACTTTGACTTCTCTGTTCTTGGAGAGGCAAAACCTATGGGCCGTTCTTCTAAACCTGAATTTTGCTATGGCTTAGATCTTTCAGCACAAAGAGCCAAGTATACAATCTGAAATATGTCGCATGTTGCTTCTCATTCTTCAAGTGCAGAACAGGGGTGGCCAGTAGGGCTTTTTGCTTGACAAACATCCCAAAAGTTCCTTCTTTGTGGCTGGACAAGCCACGGTAGCTCTGTTCATTAGAGTCCTCCAAAAGAATTCAGTCTGTCCATTTAACATCGTTTTTTGGCTGTTAATTATTACAGGGAGGGACAATTCTTGGGCCCCCAGACTCAGTTATTGACCTGGGGAACACTGAAGTCACAGAAGAAATTTTTCTGGAATATCTTTCCTCTTTGGGAGAATCTACATTCCGGTAAGTAGCAGCTTGTGCTATAAAATCTCTTATAACAGAAAAAGCCTTTAGGGGAAAGGGTGCAGAATGGAAACAAGTATTATGAAACCAATCCTGCTCACAGATCTTTGTCTGCTTAGTGTGTTATTTGGTCATCTCTGAATATGAGACTGGAACTCACAGAATCATAGAATGGT
>WBNH01007535.1:0-23535 GCA_013401255.1 Urocolius indicus
TGTGGGAACTGGGGCTGTCCAGCTTGGAGAAGAGGACTTAGTGGGGACCTCATCAACATTTGTGCTTATAAGTAGATGTCAGGAGAATCTCTGTAGTCTCCAATGAAATTAGTAGAGGTAATGGGTAAAAGCTGGAACACAAAAAGTTCCACTTAAACTTAAGTAAAAACTTCTTTCATGTTCAGGTGAGGGAGCCCTGACACAGGCTGCCCAGGGAGATTGTGCAGTCTCCTTCTCTGGAGGTCTTCAAAACTCACCTGAACCCATTCCTGTGTGACCTGATCTAGGCAGACCTGGATGGCCGGGGGTTGGACTAGATGTTCTTTAGAAGTCCCTTCCAATCCCTACCATTCTGTGATTCTATGTTTGTATGATTAATAAGAAATAGCTTGAAGCTCTTTTGTCTTCAGCTTACAGATCAATAAAATAAGTAGATGTGTATTCAAACAGCAAAATAAAGGGCTAGATACAAAAATTACTGATCATTATGGCTACATGTAGTGTTTTTACATTTTGAAAATGATAAAGCTTTGAAAATGATAATGAAGACAGGCATTTGCACAGCAGAGTTTTAGTAAATAAGTAACTCACTTTAATTTCAGATGTTTATAGTTCGTGATTGCACAAGTAGAACATCACTACTGATTCTGGAGATTTACTATAGGTAATAGAAGTCCATGGCTGCATCTTGCTGCTTCATTTGAGGTAGGAACAAGGGATTGTGGAATATCTATCTTGTTTTTATATCACTGATGTGATTTAAGTTAAAAGAGCATAATTTGATTTTATGTCTCATCCTTTTGAAAGGTGGACAGGACTAATGGAAATAAATTCCAGGGCAAATATTTCCAGGGGCTAAGAACTGCATAATGCTAAGTCTTAATTTATGGTGCCTCTGTTACACAGAAATTCCAGGAGAGTCCTTGAAATTGGATCCTCTAGACCTATAGGTTTTACCAAGGCAGTCCAAAATGGGTGAAGTGGGAAAGGGGTCTAAGCAACTACAGATCAGCAAATACATGAAAAGTGCATGGACATTCATTCAAACAAAAGCATTATTTGTGTTACCTGCAATTTTTCAAGTTATTGTTCTCACTCATTGCTGTGTTATGAGATACATGCCACAGCAGGAAGTGTCAAATATCTTCTTACTAGTAAATCTATGTCTGATAGACCACTCTAAGTATGTGAAGTCTTGAGGTCTGGCCCAAACTTTAGAGGCTCTCTACCTAAAGAAACTTTCCTAAGAAGGAGCAAAAAACTTCATAGCCCATAAAAAATCCAGCATGGGTACTCCCTTTGAAAGTTAGCCTTGCTGATTTGAAGCCTCAGGCTGAGAAATAAATGGACACTTGGTTGAAGGGGAAGACAAGTTTCACCCAAGATAAGCAAACAACACACAAACTCTTAGCTCTTGGTGGCAGCCCAGAGAGAGAGAAGAAAACAATGACTAATGCACACCCCCTCGACACCCTTCCAATAAATGTACACAGGAATTGCCTGGCAGTTCTAGAGAGTGTGTTCTATTATGGTACAAAGTCCTAATAAAGTACAGACTTGAATTCCAAGGCAAACTATGGGTGTTGTCATAACATGACTCATAAGAGCAAGCAAGACAAAATTTCAAAAGAAACTGAAAGAATTTGTAATGGAAAGAATAAGTATCAGGTTACATGGGATTTTCTGTCCTTTAATAGAAGTCACATAATATTCAGTAAATCCTCACCAAATTACACAGTTAAACTGAACCTTTTAGTATCCTTACAGATAAAGCAGAAGGAATTCTAGGCCCTGTGGAGAAAAGCTTGAAATCATGAATATAATGCCAAAAAAAACCTCTCAAAAGCCATAGTTTATTGGGCCATTTATTTCTTACTCTAGGTTTTGTGAACTTGTCAAGCTATGATTACTGTAGAGTTTAAAGTTTTATATGCTTATTGCAGGGAGGCTTTTGTGTTATTTCCATTAAAATAAGTGAAATTGCATGAAAATGCATTGTTTGTAAATAACTATTGTTTTCACAGGATATAAATTGAAAGCTTATAAATTAATAGAAGTCATAGTTGCAAGAAGACTAAAGAAATTAATTTTTGTTTTTAATACATCAGCTGGTCAAATGCTTTTAGAAATAGTTTTAATTTGGACAGTATGCATTGATTAAGAAAAACTACTACTACTACTACTATTGCCAAGACTCTGGATGGATACATATTTTCTTATACAAGCCTTTTCAAATTTAACAGCTAAGGTTAAATGTTGACATAATCAGTTTGTCCTTGAAGTCCAAGAGTTTTACCATTGACTTTCCCAGTGGCAAGTTTAGATGACTGCCAAATGATTTTTGCAAATCCTCCTCTGCATTAGGAAAACTACACTATTCCTTTTCAGATGTGAATCCCTCCAAAGCTCAAGGTGATTTGATTCCTATAATTATTCATCCTTATCATTCATGAGGCTGACCACAGGAGAACAAAACAGTGGAAGAGCAGTGTCAAGGAAACAAAGCAAAGACTACACCTTGGGAACTATATTGTCATTTCATGAATACTTGTGTCATTAAATGTTCCCTTCAGAATCTATTCCCTTGCAGTACACATGAGACTGAGGAGAAAAATGGACACCTTAACATTCTTTAGTAGAATCAGCCACCTTTTTTTGTCAAAGGCAGCAGAAACAATAGTAGTATGACTAATAATCCCCATAGTGCCTTTGCAAAATGAACCATACCCATGAATTTGTATCAAGTGCTAGGTAATAGTCCAATTTTAAAGTAGATAAAGGAACTTCCTATGGGAAATTAATCTCCAGACAGTTGCAAAATCCCTACAAATCAGTTACTACCTCTAAAAGATAGTTCATCTTCAAGGTTTAAAACTAATATTGAAATGAGACACCAAAATAGAATAAATAGAAATTACATATATTTAGCTTGGAAATTATGGTTTCACCTGATATTTCTGGTGAAAACACCATCAGACCTGCACACTTTTAGCCCGCTGGTCAAAATATAGTTTATGAATGAGACTGGAAGTATCTGCACAATGTCAAAGACAAAATGCAATGAACAGTTTTACATTCTCAGGAGGTAAAATGTCCCATGTCAGGAATTATGTAACTGTATTTCCAACTTCCATTATTTTCCTGTAACTGGAAAGTTATTCTGCCAAGTTCAGTATTCAGCAGTGGAGATTTTGGTGTTATCTAGGTTCTTTTTCCCTTCTCTTTAATAAAATTAAAAAAAATAAACAGAATCTTGTTGTTTGGTATTTAAAGCCACAAAATGTGCTTTTAGATTAACTATATAACACTACATACTACCACCACTACCAGCTTTGAATGCAGAGACTGCTAAACCAGAGTTTTAACAGGTTAAGAACAAGATAAGATGTAGAGTATTGAGATTTGACAGAAAAGCAGTGGTGGGAACCAGAAGCAGCTGGAGATGATTTTAAAGGATAGATTATGTACCTATCACAGTCTTAAGCAGCTGGTTCTATTAAGTTGCCTCACACATAGCCCTTTTAAATGACCAGGAACAGGTTCCAAATTCTGTTCCTGACAGTAAATGTAATTATACGAACATGTCACCCCATTATGACTACTTAATGTTTGAAACACATGATATCCTGGAACTAATGCATGTATATGCAGGAAATACAGAAAAGGATATTACAGAGTGCACTACTGGTCTGCAATTCTACTCAAACTTACTATTGCCAATTTTCCCAGACTTAAGAAAAAGTGTTCTAAAGGGGGCATGATCTGATTTATTCTCTTTTCTTAGGGCCTCAGATCTGCTTCTGCTGTACTCAATCACACCAAAAAGAACAAATGAAAATAGGCTGAAGGTGGTGTTCAGCATAACAAGCAGGTACTTGTCATACTATGTATGTGCATTAGCAACGGGGAGGATGATTATTCCCACATTATGAATATGGAAACTAAACTCCACGCTCAACACGTCGTGTAGATCGTAATAATGAAAGCAAATCCACGCACTGAGGGAATCTGTACAGTCCATAGCTATCCCAGCGCATTAGCCTGTATTGCTCTAGTAGCATTAGCCCCAAGCAACCAAGACAAACTTCTGTGGTTTCATTTGTGTATACGATGGTAACAAGTATCAAGTTACTCATGATTTTTTTTTTTATTTTTTTTTACTGATGCTACCAGCTCTTTTTATTACTATTACTATCTGTAATCAATATACACTCTCACAGTCTGACATAACAAAACCACTATATTTTTCACCAAGTCTGTAGTCATTCACATAGTGATAAATCCTTTCTTTCTTTTGAAACCCCTTGGAAATGAGTACTTTTTAGATTGCTATAGTTATAATACTCAGTTTTGGGTTTTTTTTTTTTTTTTGTGGCAACTTTCTTTTTTCCTTTTCATGTTATAAGTACAATAAACTGGATTTTCTATCAAAACTGAAATTAAGCAGCTAGGTAAAAGCTATCTAGTGTTCCAGAAGCATTGCCACCCCCAGCTCAAATTGCAGCTGATAAGATTTTTGCTTGCATTTAAGATAATTGTGTTGAATTCCCCCATTTTGGCTACCAATGAAGTAATTGTTGTTATCCCAGAAGTTCACCCTGATAAATATACAGCTATCTGTTACTCACAAAGTAAGGATAAACTCTAGCAGAGTCTCTCGTTGATGTTCTATTAAAAAAAAACCTGTTTGAATGTCAAGAGTAACTTTTTTCTTTTCAGCACCAATTATTTTCTGATAAAATTTTGAAATAGTTTGTGTAACTAAATTTAAGATTTATCACTGAAAATTATCATATTCCAGAATTATCAAGAGACAAGAAATCTGATAAAGCAGCATTTAAATCCTAGATACTTTAAGCATGGAGATGCTTTAAGATAAAAATTTTGAAAGTGACACATCTCTCAGAACTTTTCAAGGTATTACTTCAAATAGCCACTTTTTTATGGCCATATGTTCAGATTCTCTTTCTTATTTTAAAGAAGAATATTTTATAATTTCCAAAACCAAAAAGGAAAGATCATAATCCTACTTGGCATTCCTCAAAAAATCATCAGTACTTCATAAGTCTCAACTAGTGGATACATATGAAAAGAAAGATAGGAAAAATTAAAATATAGCAAATATTTTGCTTCCAATAGAGAGACTAGTTCAATGACATACTAAAATTACTTAACCAGTGAGTTCAGAAGCATTACTGCAGATTCAGATTTCAGATTCAGACAATTACTGCAAATGTGGTGCATTCTAGGCTAATTGTGCAAAAAATAATGACTCTCACCTGAATATAGTGCCCTGTTTAAGTGTTTTGCAGTATATCATCAAACATTAAAATCCACTTAGCTGCTTAAGTATCTGAAAAGACAGACCGTAGTTTGAACATGTCTTTCATGCAAGACATGGAACCATGGAACCAATCTATATCTCCAAAAAGAAATATTACATATTCTGTAGCCATGAACTTCAGTTGGGATTTTCTCCCAAAGGAATAAATAATATTTGCAATAATTTGATAAGCACTCATACTGTTTCTGGACTATTAAAAGTGTAAGAGATTAATATGGCTAGGAGGAAGGACTTTGAGAAATTCTCTAATCAGTCCTATCTGAAAGCCTGAAAGCCTTCTTCTCAGCCTTCTGGACAGAACCTTGTTTGTTGTTTCTCTATTGCACTACCTAAAACAATTTGTACAGCAATTACTTTGCCTTTGTATCTTATGTACATTCTAGAACAGTAACCCAGAGAAAAAGGGAGAATAAGACTGTATATTACTATTTCTCTGTCTTCTGTGGTGGCCCCAAATGAATGTCATTATTCAGTCATGGCCTCTGTCTTTGCCCAACCTCTATGCGGCTTTCAGTGTTAAAACAAATGAAGCTGTGGTGCTTTTAACAAGCTGGAAGATTATGTATAGAAATGTAGATACTATTTCTGTTTTGAAAAAGAGAGGCCAAATCCTGGGCTGACATGTTGATTATAGAGGCTTCGTGCACTGTTGAACTTTGGAAGTTTTTACAAATTGTTAAACAAGATGTTGATCTCAGGAAAATGCAGCATCATTTATTTGAGGTTATTTGAGAAACCAAAGGAGATGGTTTCTGTGATTAAAAAAAAGTATTTTAAAAGTTGGGGTTTTTCTTTTCAGAAAACAATGTCAAAGAAACCCACAAATGGCAAAAGGGTCTACAGCTGATGCAAATTTTTAAAGTTTTTGTATAATAAAAAACCAAACACACCTGCAATTTCATTCTCCTTACTGTTTCAACGACTATTGGGAGAACAAATACAACAATTTAGGTTTCTTTACTTTTGTCTTTAATGAAGTTAGCCAAAAAGTGAACAGCTCCTCAAAGAAAAAGCAGAGAGCTTTGATTTTTTTCATGAGATAGGCCTTTTTCTAGTAAGCCTTAAATAAATCACAGATATGCTAGCTTGTGATATTCTCAAGAGGCCCAGCATTGCCAATGTTGCCAATCGGCACAGACTGAACAGGCTTCTTCTTAAAACTGTGCCATATGCAGAAAACTTCGAAGTATTCCACTTGAGAGCAAAACAATTGGTTTACCAAAGTTTTCTCCATATAGTTGTTCATAAAAGGATTTTAGTGAATAATCATTACTGTTTGAGAGAAAATTGACACTAACTCTGTCTAACAGAGAAATATTTCTCTCTGCCTTCCAGTAAATCTTAAATACACGTTAAAAAAAAGTGAGAAAATTCTGCTGTGGTTTTGCTGAAATCTACCTTGTCTGGATTTAGAAAGCATATATTGAATTCTTTTAATGATACAGATTTAAAAAAAAAATTTCTCTGTAATGCTGTGATGGCCTTTCTATAGAGATGTTCTAACATAGTTTTCCATGATGAATAATGAAGTTTGGGACATTACAAAATGCCATATACTGCTTTTAATATACTGTATGTTGATTTCTGGAAAGTTTAATATTTTTCTAGCATCCAATCAAACTGTGAACTGAACAATTTGATGTTTGAATGAATACTTCCTCTTTGACTATTCTTCTTGAATTTCTAAAGACTGAGTTTATGTTCCAGAATCATCACTTGTCTCAGCATTTCAGTTTTTATTGGCATTTTTCATAATCCATTTTTAATTTCCTATTTATTTAATTTCATTTTTATTGGCAAAATAAATATAACTTGGGTTTTAACAGAGAGGTGCACAGAAGGTAGAGTCCTAAAAGCTAAATTTAGATCAATAGATATGAATATCAAATTTTGATCTCCTAGTGCTCACCTTGGAAAGTGAACATATTAGTTTCTTTTCTATATCTGCAGTAACAGAATTTAATGCTTTGGTACATTTAATAGTTATCATTGTGAAGTGTTCTACTTCAAATTTCTAAACATATGAATTCAAAGATTTTCTCATGCCTTTCTGAAATGTGTTTAACATTTTTTGCTTACTATTTTATGCTAATGACTGCCAATGCTACTTTCCCCGATTTGCAACTGTTTGCCTTACATCGTTCCCAACCAAATTCCCCTAATGCGTACTATCATAAATGTTAGTTCTTTGGTGTTTAAAAGTGAAGTTGAGCAGATTTCTCATAGTATATGTGCATCAGTTTCCAAGGGAGTTAGCTGAATGAATACAACTGATATTATATCTGGGGCCTTTAAAAATGTGACCCCATGATCTATGACTTATTTAGTTTGCACAAAAACTATATGCATATAAACATAAAAACTCCTGGGTCTTGATTTACTCATCATTCAGGTCAAGAACTTGACTAAAAGTTATGAATTTTATTTGGTTATGTGCATGCATTTCTGATTTGTCATGTCATGGGAAGACTGGATACCTTGGGGGAGCTTGCGTGCTCTTACAGTGCAGCCAAAATGTTTATTATTTATCTAGCTCTGGAAGTTGAGGTAGTCACAGTCTCCAAGTTTGGATAAAGTTTCAAATTACTCTGGCCCAACTGATTTTTGTGTTCCTTGCATTAGCTGTTCTTTCCCCTTCTCTTCAGTTACAAGGATACACATCTCACATTTCTCCATTGGTAAACAAACCAGGATAAATTAAAGCCCCTTTCTTCAAGTCTTAAGTCTCTTGCCTTTGGTTTCAGTGAAAAATACAGACTCTGAAAACTTGAGGTAACTAGTATTCCTTCTATATAGAATATATATATTCATAATTCTTTTGAAGCTTTACAAGGAAGTAGTAAAAAAACCAAAAGCATAAAATACAGTGCCTGTGACACAGGCTACTTTTGACTCTGCAGCATACTATAAGTAAGAAATTATCATTTCAAACAAGTATAATATACATAATGTGAAATATTCCAATATGTTCTCCCAATCTAATTGCCCACGATATCTTGCAATCTGTCAAAGGCCAGACAAGTGTGATCTTCATTTAAGACTGTACGTCAAAAAAGACAAGGGAAAAAAAAAGGAGAAAATTAATAAAATAAGGAACCTTTCTACCACCAAAGTTTTATGAATCTGCAGTTCCTTCTGGTGTCTAAAATGTATTTTAACAAAAGAAAGTGTTGCAGCAGATAGACCTGGACTGGTCTTCCACGCCAGTCTGGAATACATTCCACTCACTGAAGTAGTACAGAGCCCACAAAGTGCATAGGAAACATGTCGCATTGGAGGGAAGACACGGGCACTCAATATGAGGGATCAACGAGCTTTGTTTATTAATTGTGCTTACCCAATATTTATACTCTAGTTAATTAACTCATACATAGTGCAAAGCTGAGCTCCTAATTGGTGCATGTACAAAGGATCAGTCCCTCCCACTTTTCCCATACCTTTCTCACTGCAAAAGCAACTCGTTACTGTATAATTGCAGCAGTCAAAGACAGTGTGGCCTTGCCTCCCCAGCAGCTACACCAGCTGTGTGCGATGATTAACACATTCCTCCTCGGTCAGCTGCAAAACATCTAGGTGCTTTTTCTCATGAAACCATTTTCCCACAGAAACAGCCAAAAATTATCTATTTACAAGTTAATTTGACATGTCAGCATCATTTACCCTGTCTGCTCTTGTGCTTAGCACTTAATTTTTGACTGAAGACATACAATGAATGGTTGGTTGGATGACCAACTTTATAACTTTAAAATTTTGAGTAGTTTGTATATAGCCAAGATACAGAACAGTACATTCTTCCCCAAAGAAGATACATTTCCTGGTTTTAATTATGTTTATAGGTTTTTTCCATCTTCAAAGGTTAACATCAGCTGGTTTAGTATAGATCAACATTTTCCTGTCAAGTTTCTAAGTCAGAGTGCATCACGTATATGCAATATGCCTTACATTAGATCCTAACAATGGTTCTTAATACAAACTTCCAGAGCAAATAGAAGCAAACTAGGCCTGTCTGCTTTGACTGAGATGCAGATAGCAAACACGTGTAAATGAGAAAAATAAACCAATAGGAATGTTTTCAGATAATTCTTGTTGTCCAAAAGCTCTCAGTTGGTTGAACCCTTATAAGCAAGGTAATTGATATAAATTCCAACTGCTTCACTGAATTTGAAGCAGGGACACAGACTTGCATTATTTCAGAGCCTCAGTCATGGTTTATATTGGCACTACCTCTAACTCTGCAAGCGTGAAAGAGAGAAGCGTATCATTCTGCTTTGTTTCTGGCTTAGGGCAATGATTGTCACTGAAAGGTATTTTTCTTTTTGGCTCTTACTCCTGGCTGTCACTTTGCCAGCACAAAGCAAGAGCCCTGGAAATAGTTTTGTATGCCTTTGTGGGCATGGATGAGTTATGCTAACACAGGCTATACACAGGGCAGCTTAGTTGCTGGTTCTTACTGCACCAAAATTTGGGGATGATTAGTACCTTAATTCATACACCTACCATGTTCCCTGTTGATTTTGCCTTTTCTCTAGGCATGCAATAGTTCCCTTGCCTCTAATAAAAATAGCCCTGAAATCACAGAGGGGAAAAGCCATAGCTTACGTTCTTTCCTGTAAATTCCCACTTTGTCTCCTTTTATTCATTATGAGTCATCATTGCTTACTACTTCAGTTGCCCTACAGCTCCTGGAACTCATACAAAAAATTTCCCAAAGTTACATGTAGGTCATTTGCTGATACCATAGACACTCTAACAACCACTTCAAGCAGCAATATGCTTGACCCACTATGTATATCAAAACAAAAAGAGCTTCTGGGGGACTTGGGGACGGGTGTGATGGGGGAGTTTTTAAATTATAATTATTTCTGTTAGGTCATTTCATGAAATATGTAATATTTAGTTAGCAACCAGACTACACATAAAAGGCAAAACAAAATGGTCCCTGGCACGCTCATCATTTTATTTATATCATTAAGGGGATAATTTACAGGAGTATCCACAGTCTGCAACAATTTAAATGTCTGGCACCACTCACCCCTGTGACAGTGAAATGAGATCCCCTCATGATTTTAGAGGAACACAGTCACTCTCACAACATGAGAGCCTGTGGTACATTACTGAATACTGAAAGTATTAAGACCAAGTAGCACTAATCTGAACTGAGAAGGGAGAAGGGTGAGTCTCATCAGATAATCATGTAACAGATTTGGGTACAGCACAGATCCCCTCAAGCTGCATCATGAAAGGAAACTCGGGTTTTACCTTGAAGCAACTGTTTAGAGACAGACTCTGTTTTAAGCCAGAGTCCATTTTAACAACGTTAAATACATGTTTTGTTCTGTTGAATCACATTCCAGGAAGGAAAACCCGATCCCCATAAATTAGACAAGCAGAGCTGTAAAGCATATCAATTCCTGTTTAGCATGTTTCTGCAGACTTAGAACATTGTGAGCCAGCCCTGATGAGATGGAAGCTTGAGACCCAAACTGTGGATTAGGATATGCCGTGTACTGCAGAATTTCTGCCCCATTAAGACACTTCATTTAGGAAATATGGACTCTGTGGCCACACGACTTTCAAAGTCTCTAAGTTCCCATCTCAACCTCCTTGTTTGGTTTAACTTCTTGATATCAAAACAGACAGGCCTAGACAGCCCGACACTCAACTATCAGTTTTGGTTGAGGTTATCAATTTTAATAACCAGATACAAGAATGAATTTCATTCTGTTATTGAGGTGTTTNGGGAAATACAGAACTATGAAGTCACTGTTCAGTAAAGGATAATTCATGAGGATTTACATTTTTTTAATATATTTTTTAAATCCTTTGAGTTTAGGGCAAAAAAATAATTATCTCAAGGGTGGACAAAGAGAAGAAAGGACTTCAGAACCTCCCTAAAATGAAATACAGTTGTTGAGTTGCAGCTAAACAACTGCTGTATTATAGGCCGGAATAGTATTTAAGTATTAATTATATATTAATATATTAATATGTTCTTTTTAATAAATTAACAAAATTAATTAAGATGAAAAACTTATCAAGACATTTTTATTATTGATACTGGTTGAAGTATTTTTAAAATAAAGCAAACCTTGATAAACTAAATACTGAATTATTTATTTAATTGAAGAATTGAAGTGTCAGTCTAACATAAAATGTATCTATGTTTTAACATAGTAACTATTCATAAACAAATGAGATGTAAGTCCCTAGGTTCTTTCACTGACTAAAACCTAACACAGATTAGAAATCAACCTTTGAAACTCCATTCCATCTCAACCATTTTGTTTTACCAAGTTAGGGATAAAATACTCTTGCTGTTTGACTTCTTTCCTTTTCTGTTACAGATGCTGTTTGCTTGTTTTTGGATTAGGAGCAGACTAACTTCTCTCTGTACACAGAAGTGTTGTGCAAAAAGTATAAAGCTGTTAAACTTGACTGTTCCAAGAGATAGAAATAACAGTCCCTACTAGCAAAAACTAGTTGCTCAACCAGAATGAGCTCATGTCCTTATACGGTGCTGCAAGTAACTATTTCATGAAGGTAAAGCTTTTCAAATTGCCAAGTGACACACTCACTCTCATGGCTTGGAGCTCTGTCTGGGAAAAAACAAAAATCCAGGCCCAGAGTGGTAACAGCACTGTTGCTTTCTGTTCCTGCAAATGCTAGGGAGGAACTGAAACATGCTCATTTACAACAAAAAGAATAGAAATATGCACCACATGGGAATTAACCACGTTGTGGGACAATTCCAAAACTTAAAAGTTTCAGAAATTATTCAGCTGTCTACATAAATGGGAATTTCAATTTATATGTTCAGAATGAATCATTAAAAGCAGGAATAGCTACAGAGTTACTTAAAATACAGTAGTATAGCTTATAATGAAAGGAATCAAGAGGGAATAGGATGACTGTAAACACTTAATTTCTTCTTTCTGAACCTATTATTCTCCAGGAACTATTAAAAACATAAATACAGATCAAATGTGTTCAATTACATTCTTTTATTAAATAAATTGTTCGCATAGTACCATAAGCACATATACCACTTCACTGTTTGTTTAGGGCCAGATTCTAAGAACATGTGCGTCATTAAAAGTTCAATACTATGATCTAAAGTGTATAAAAACATGCTAATACCCATACAAATCTTTAAATGTCTCCCAGTCCTCAACAGTGTACAGTCAAAGTGACTGCACATTTACTGATTTTGAAGGAGTTAAAGTGCTTACAGGTAGGTAATCAGTGACTTCTTCATGCTGTCTTCTCACCCACAAGCACTAGAGACTTGTCTAGTGCACATATTTAGGAGGATTAATCTACTTTTGACTTCTTCATTGCAATTCAGAAAACTAAATTTATGAACCCACCTAGCTCCCTCACTTTAGAGAAACAGGCACCTAAGTTAACTGTCAAAATTAAGCATGAAATTACTTCCCTGCAGTGCCACCACCAATTATACTCTAATAAAATTAGCTTTTAGCTAAGCACATCAATATTGGCATATAAAGCATTGTGGTGGTTTAGCCCNCTTCAGTTGCCCTACAGCTCCTGGAACTCATACAAAAAATTTCCCAAAGTTACATGTAGGTCATTTGCTGATACCATAGACACTCTAACAACCACTTCAAGCAGCAATATGCTTGACCCACTATGTATATCAAAACAAAAAGAGCTTCTGGGGGACTTGGGGACGGGTGTGATGGGGGAGTTTTTAAATTATAATTATTTCTGTTAGGTCATTTCATGAAATATGTAATATTTAGTTAGCAACCAGACTACACATAAAAGGCAAAACAAAATGGTCCCTGGCACGCTCATCATTTTATTTATATCATTAAGGGGATAATTTACAGGAGTATCCACAGTCTGCAACAATTTAAATGTCTGGCACCACTCACCCCTGTGACAGTGAAATGAGATCCCCTCATGATTTTAGAGGAACACAGTCACTCTCACAACATGAGAGCCTGTGGTACATTACTGAATACTGAAAGTATTAAGACCAAGTAGCACTAATCTGAACTGAGAAGGGAGAAGGGTGAGTCTCATCAGATAATCATGTAACAGATTTGGGTACAGCACAGATCCCCTCAAGCTGCATCATGAAAGGAAACTCGGGTTTTACCTTGAAGCAACTGTTTAGAGACAGACTCTGTTTTAAGCCAGAGTCCATTTTAACAACGTTAAATACATGTTTTGTTCTGTTGAATCACATTCCAGGAAGGAAAACCCGATCCCCATAAATTAGACAAGCAGAGCTGTAAAGCATATCAATTCCTGTTTAGCATGTTTCTGCAGACTTAGAACATTGTGAGCCAGCCCTGATGAGATGGAAGCTTGAGACCCAAACTGTGGATTAGGATATGCCGTGTACTGCAGAATTTCTGCCCCATTAAGACACTTCATTTAGGAAATATGGACTCTGTGGCCACACGACTTTCAAAGTCTCTAAGTTCCCATCTCAACCTCCTTGTTTGGTTTAACTTCTTGATATCAAAACAGACAGGCCTAGACAGCCCGACACTCAACTATCAGTTTTGGTTGAGGTTATCAATTTTAATAACCAGATACAAGAATGAATTTCATTCTGTTATTGAGGTGTTTAGGAGACATACTTCCAAAGGTGTTTCTTTGCTGTCGTGACAGTTTAGAGCTTCTTTTAAAAGCTAATTCAGGGACTCCTGAAGTAATAACCTGAATCAGCACAGCTGGACTTTTGACCACAGGTAACTACATCAGGCATCATATAATAAATAACATGTAATAAAATTAAGAGAGCTGACAATGATTCCCTACCCTGAGAAAGTGTGGTATATGACAATTTCTACCAGGTAAGGAAGATTGCTGTTTCCTTCCTCTTTCCTCACAAACTAATGCCAGATTTTCTGACAATTCATTAATGTTCCTTGCAATGGACAATATGATACTGTCCTTAGTCAGATTTTTAAACGGGGAAATACAGAACTATGAAGTCACTGTTCAGTAAAGGATAATTCATGAGGATTTACATTTTTTTAATATATTTTTTAAATCCTTTGAGTTTAGGGCAAAAAAATAATTATCTCAAGGGTGGACAAAGAGAAGAAAGGACTTCAGAACCTCCCTAAAATGAAATACAGTTGTTGAGTTGCAGCTAAACAACTGCTGTATTATAGGCCGGAATAGTATTTAAGTATTAATTATATATTAATATATTAATATGTTCTTTTTAATAAATTAACAAAATTAATTAAGNACTGTGCAACAATTCACAGAGGCATTACCTCTACCACTAATTGGCCAGGCCTGGGTCAGGTGCAGGGCCCAACTTAAAACTTACTGGCCCTAACCCTGTCAGCTACAGGGGAAGCTTCTGACAACTCTCTTTGTTTAAAGAAGCCACTCCTTTAGCCCCCCTGCTACTGAAAAACCTGGCCCAGGTCACAACCACTACAAGAACTTCTACCTACAAGTCACTAGCTCCGATCTGTAAAAGTTTGAAAAAAAACCACTGCTGTATGTAAAAGTGGTGGTCAGCATTCAGTTTCAAGTGAGTGTTGGTTGCTATAACAATTCTGCCATGACATTTTGCATAACCTTAGAAAAGAGTCCACGGATTGAATAAATACTAACACCAAGTTCTCTACTTTCCCAAGTAGTCCCAATGGTGGAGGAGAAGTCTCACTTGTGGAACAGGAAAATGCAACTGCAGCTGTCTGTTGTATCTGCTCTGTAAACAATCAGAGGTTGAATTTCAGCATCCAAGCCTGTCAGCAGTATTAAAGATTATACTACAATACACTAAAAAGAAGCCCTTTGTAAGCAGCTTCATGAAGAGTACTAAAGACTGAACACAGATCTTAAAAAAAACTTGATGTTTGTCTTGTTAGCTTAAGAAGGACATGCACTGCTGCTTCAAGTTCCAATCACCTTTGTGTGTCATTCTCTCCTGCTGTCATTTCACTGCTAGCTATAGAACTGAAAAACAAAGGGATGGGAGGGAGGAAAGGAAGGTTTGTTGTTAATTCTATCCTCCTACGCAAACATATACATCTCTTCCTGCTTAAATTTGGAAGGAAGCCCTTTTATACACAGCATGCTTCCTTAGAGCATTCCCAAAGAAGAGACAAAGAAACATTTCTGTTGATCAGTTACGTTTTCCAGGTCCTATTATACTTAAAGTGATGCTGGAGCAGCAAGTGCTTCTTGAAAGCAAGGACTTTAGCAACAGAAATAACTGCAGCAATACTGCTGTTGGATTTGGTTTGGTGGTACAGGCTGCAAAGTTCTTTCACTTACCTCAGTCATACAGAGACAGACATGCTTTGTTTTACTGGATGACTAGAAAAGATTGGCAACACCCAATTCACTGTAAATCATATTGACATACAAAATCTTTAACAGGAACTATCTAGCAAAGAGCTGGAACTAGACGTCAATCCTGCAAACACATTGATAATTACCTGCATGTAAGTGGCCCAGCCTAGGCTTGTGCGCATAGTTGGTGTATATAATATAAAACTGGTTTATAAGGTTAGCTTGTAACACTCACCCATGACTTACTATAAATAACCTAACAGAAAGGACTCAACAGGGGCTCTCAACTCCTATTCGTAAAGGGAACTTATGGCCCCAAACATTTAAGTCAATCTTGAACACTAACCACAAGTATTTTTCAAAATCTGAGTAAAAATCTTCATGAGGCAACATTTCCAGAGACTGATGAAATTCTTTAGAACATAAATATACAGTGACTAGAATCTTTCTTAGATTGTACAGAGTAATGTAGGTGGTTAATGAAGCCATAGATTTGCACAGTTATCAGAGATTTTAAGTTTTTCAAAGTCTGCAAAATACTACATAATTTCTACATATTTACAAATGTGAGCTACGCTTACTTTCAGTGTATTGCTATTGCCACTGCCTATCATTCAAGATCAAGCATCATTCACCTTCACTGAGATCTCCAAATGCAATAAAATTCAGAGAAGAGTTTTTAAGCATTTTCTTGCTAAGTTGTATATATCTACCCTGGAAATACTGCATCCATGATGAAATATTTTCTAGCAGGCAGGAGTTTGACCCAAATACTTTGTGGCCCAGTTCACAGAGAAAACCATGAACAAGTTCATTCCAAAAACATATAAATAAATAACAGAAATTAAATGCAAGCAGAAAAACATGCTTGGGCACTGAAAGTATGCTTTGAACCCTTGGTAGAATAAAAATATGTTCCTATTCAGTTGCTACCATTTCCTGCTTCTGAAAATAATTTCTCCATCCGTTAATGGTCTATGTAAGATAAGTGTCCCAGGATCTGAAGCCCATTTGAAAGTAGACTGACCAGATGGTGGTCAAAAACTTATATCAGGTACTTACTTACCAAACATATAACTTATAGTGGTAAATATCCCCAAAAGAAGAGGAGAGAGACTAGACTATCAATCCCACTTCTGTTGGTTCATTCAGACTCTTTACTCATTTTAACGGAGGGTATGAGCTCAGGTGTAGAGATGGTCTATTAATAACACAAAGAGCAAAAGCATAGAAAATAAGCTATAACAAATGGCTTGCTAAAGGAATATAACATCTTAAATTAATAAATTTATGAATACTCAAGTAAAATATATTCTTTAATACAATGTACCTCCTTTTAACTGTGACACAATTCTTCTTGCAAACTGGTTACTCATCTGACAGAATTTATTTGGAAGAGTTTAAATATTATTTGTTACTAGTGAACTTCATGTCAGTTGCCCTCAATATTTCCACCTACACTTGGAGATTCAGTATAGTAGTCTTTAAATTAAATGCAAATAGTTGAAATGAAAAGCAAAAAAATAATCCAAGATAAAGAGAATGTAATGACTACTCTGTTTCTTCCCTGGACTTTATTTCTGATTCACATTTTCCATGTAACTGTCCTCAGAGATTTTTATAACTTACAGAAAAAAAACCCTAAAACCGAACCAAAACATGTTTGACTACATGTAAGACTAGGTGCTTAAGAAAAGATTTGCTGCCAATGCTAGCATCTTCTTGATTGCAAAATGCCCACTTTCATCACAGAAGATAACTGGACTATAGCCAGTATCACCCAATGAGAATTCACAAAAAAATGCACATACACACATGAAAATTATATATCACATCCTAAAAGATGTAAATACACAAATATCTGATAGAGAACTTAAATAAAGATCAAAATGCTGTCCCAAGATGAAAAAACAGTAAATGATAGATATATGTAACAGACTAATGACTGATGCATTTTTCTTGCTGCTATGCAAAGATAATACACTTTAAGTCTGTTACCATTAGCAAAAGTGCTGATCTTTTGTTAGTAATCAGATAAAGAGGCTTCCTCTTTGAAAGCTTTCATTAAATGTCATACAGATGTGATATGTATCTATCCACTGCCAGAGCTCTACACAAGTAGACGTTCCATTGCATTAGAGAAGCTACTTTTGCTCTAAGATTCATAATGGCTAACTCTTACAGTCTTTTTAACTTAGGAACTTTGTAGCTTTGGCCTAATTCTCTTGAGCATTTTTGGCATAGGTGGGTTACTTTAACTTACTGCAAAATTTCTTGCACACTGGTGATGATGCCGAGTAAGCTAAGAATCTAGCAACTACTCAGGAAGACAAGCCTTTGAAAGCACAAAGTCCACCTGAATGAATACCAAATCCAGGCAGACTGTCTCTCAACCTAGCAGAACATCCCAAAGGATTGTTTGCTGAGAAAGGACAAACAAATTTCTAAGAGTTAAGTGGTTACAAAGAAAAATGGTTGCAGGTTTCATTACTAAACGCTTCCAGAGATACTCCAGCTGCTTATAAAGGGAAAAGCGCTTCTACACACTGAATTCGTGAGTTTAAACAGGGAGTTTTTGTATGCAAAAAGTTAATGCGCAATTAAATGGCCATACAGTGTGAAAGCACTGGGATGTGGATTGAAGGGAAAATAATGGCTCTGCTTATCAAATAATGAATAAGCTGTTTAAAATGACAAATCTGCCATGGGTGTACTCTCTTAATCTGTATTTTGAAGTACAGCCAAATTCAGGCTCAATACTGAAACAGGATCAGAGTTGTTTCTGATCTGCCAGGGCCAAGCTGTTAGACTGTCATTACTAGATTTCAGGTTAGATGATAAAATTAATGAGGGGTTTGTTTTGTTTTTTTTTTTTAAGCTTTCCAGTTCTCTTAATCTGACTCAAAATCATATCTATAAGATATGCTTCTTTTACTTCTGGTTCCATCTCAAATTTAAATTCCCATGTATAGTTTAGAATCCAAACCATGCTGAATTTTAAGAAACCAAAACTTGTATAGGATTCTCATAAAGCCTTAGCATTTTAACACTGTTAATTCTTCTACCAATATTCCCCAGCATGTAGTGTGTTGTGCTTAATAAAAGGAAAGCAAAGAAAACTTCTGCACAAGGTTTGTTGGTTATGTTATGTTACACATGCTATATTTTTATTATGAAGTATTTTTAAATCAAAATTTAAATCTCTAAGAATTTTCAGCAGCTGAATTTTTGAACATTTAGTGTGAGTGTGATCAAATTAACCACAGATCATTTGTTTCTCCTGTTGTTAACTCCTTTCATTTCTTACTGATGCCTAAATATATTGTAGGGTAGTTTGGTTTTTTTACTTGATAGAGATTATTGTCTAAGGCTAGAGATTATTTTCCAAGTGTCTAGGTAGGTATTTTACCATTGCAATTATCAATGCAAAGACATCTTTTCTTCCTAAATTATCTCTTATTTCAGATACTCAGCTTCAAACACCTCTGCAAAACTGAGAATGCAGCTCTTCTATCAACCCTTTGCAGGAACCAAGGCAGACAAACAAAAAGTGAAGCACTGAAATAAATAGATTGTGTTTGAAAAAAAAAAAAAAAATCTGAAAGAGTGGGTGCTTCTGGAAAGTGAAACTGTAACACAACAACAGAGACTCTGTCAACAGCACACGTGCCTTTGATTTTCTTCAGTCCAGTTCCTGTTGATTTAGCTTATTTGCCCTCTTTTCAGAATAGATGGTTTGGAAGAGGACAGTAAAAGACAACTTTATTTCACTTCTGCTGCCAGTTATGATTAAGAGAGACAATGCAGAGGTTGAGGTTACAGTTGAAATAAGAGGTGAATTACTACTACCAGGCAGCAGGAAGGAAACGAGAGGACTTCTGACTCACAGGTGTGTCTGAGTCAGTGTTTCTTGTGACGACAGCTGGGAGAGGTAGTAAAATTATACACTTCCCTTTGCTAGGCTATGATTTCAAAACACAGTCAGTCGTGAACAGACATTAGCATTACGTCGTCTCTCCTCCAGCTGCAGTGGGAAGACTTGGAAGCACCAGGACTACATTCCAAATACTTTACAAATGTGTAGGGTATAAGAACAAACAATCTCCCTCCTCCGAGCCTTCTATTTCCCACTGAAAATTCAGGGGAAGGAAAAGTTGATGTTAATATTATTTATATATAACAACCCATGGTTATATTTTCCAGTTGTATACAGATCCATCCCATTTTCACTACTTTTGTATCTCAAATGACTTCCCAATTAACTGTCTCACACCCAACATTGCTCTTAAATTCTAAATTTCAATGACAAGAGCATGTGTGCTTCCTTCACAGAGACAATTACCACATGCAACGCAGTGGCAGTTCCCTCTGAAGGGAATCGCCTATATATTTGTGAAGCTTGTTAAACTGAGTCATTTCTACTTCTGGTATGCACTACCTATAGCACAGCCTTATTTTCTCACTGTAGCTGAATGCGGATTTAAAAATATTACTGTGATTCTTGCAGGCTTTTGGAGAGGATAGGATTGCAAGAACTACACCTTTCAGAAGAGGGAGACTAACAAAAATGTTCTCCTGGGACAATAAAAGCTAAGTGATTACAACCCTTATACCAAATTTCCTACACACACACACACACACAGTTAAATCGCCTGCATTTCCATAGTGTTGCTCTGGATCTTAATAGTCAGATCCTTCTGAAAAATTAAGGAACACTTTCTTGTACTAATGACATCCATTTAGTTCAAATTTGATTCAGTTCTATTATACACATAAATACTGAAATATTTTTAAAACTTCTTTTAAAGCTTCATTTGAAAGAAGAAAAGTTTGGGGCAATTCATTACAAAGGTTTTCTGCCCTCTAAGGTGCATGAGTCCATCTTGACTATCATATTATTTCAGGTCATTTGGGATCTACCTTTGATTGACAAGTGGTCAAAGACACTCTTATTAGTGACTATTAAGCAGAATAACTTTGACCTTTCTCTTTTCCTCCACGTGACAGTGCATGACACAGCCTCAGTTTTGTCATGCACTCTCAAGGTAACAGTACCTTAAAAGTTACTGGAGCTGCTTCCTAAAGAGAAAGCCACCTTTTTTTTTTTCAATTTAACTACGAATTGTTCACAGAATGCTCATTCTTTTTTTTGAAGGAGAGTCACACAAACACACAGGAAATACATCTGGAACAAATGAAGAGAAAAGATCTACTCCTGAACTAGGCCTGATGCCAAAACAAAGCATCATAACTTCAATGAACAATCTGATAACAAAGTAGGAGCAGAGATGTCCAGTAACCCTAGCATTAAATGCTCACCCTATAAAGACCAGTACTTAATTCTTAGAAGTAATGCTACTTTCATACTGAAGAATGATAGTTAACCAGAACACACAAAACCCCTTTTGGCCTGCTATATGTCACATAGTCTGGCCAAAAAGAGATTTCAGAGCCATAAGAACCAGCTGACTACACAGGCTAAGACATTAAATAAGGCTACCATAAAAATCACACTGAAACACTGTGGAAAATAACTCTATGGACAGGAAAGCAGCAAGTGCTGATGAACTGAGCTTTACCAGTAACTATTAGAGATTTATTACAAAACAGCTGCATTGGGACATTTAAACTATTTTTTTTTTTCTTTTTTTCCATTGCTGGCTGTCTTTTACTAGTTGGAAAGCGACTCTCAGTTCTACTTGATTGCACCATTTAGCACCATTCTCCACCCACAGAGCCTACTCAAAATGGCACCCACACTGGAAATTTCACGGTTTTCCACTTCTATTTTCCATCTGTATCAAATTTCACAACATTCCAGATGCAATTCCAGAAGTCAGCTGAGTTTGTTGTCTTGACGCCTGTTCTGCTGTTCACACTCCTTTTTTCTTTTTTCTTGCCCTCCTGTTGAGCAAGTTGAGCAGTTTAAACTCTAGCATATCCCTCATAGGTTAAAAGCTAAACGGGATACAATATGTAATATTTGGACAAGCAAATAAAGCAAGCAAAAACAACTGAAAAAGTGAACGTTGGCTAGTGCTTGCATTCAACTTTTACTGAAGTTGAGATTTCATGAGGTAAGTGCCCCAAAGCATCTAAAAATACGTACAGCTTTGGAACAAGCACTGCAGAATTCTTCTCATTTGTCAATGTGCTTTATCCTTATCTACAGGTGTCATTAAATAAAAATAATAATAATAAAAAAAAAATTGAAATCCAAGATAGCAGTTCAGTTTGGTATGCATACTGCAAGAAAAAGCAGCTTGCTCAGGATCACCTTCTGTTCTATTCCCCCAGCAACTACCAGAGACAATGCTGCTAAACAACAAAACTGAGCATCTCCCTCATTTCCCACTGTCTGTCTGCATTTGGTGATGACTCCTGTCAGCCATAACTTCTCCCATGAATGCCTTTGAGGGGCATCCAGTTGAAAGCACACCCATATAGCTGCTGATCCAGGGACTGCACCTGCCTTTGTTACAGAGCAGCAGCACTAAGGATAGGAACTTAGAAAATCCACAGCTAAGTGAATGGAAAACGTTAATGTTTTTCAAAAGCATCAGAACAGAAACACAGTCGATTAGCAGTAGGATGGTAAGCATCTAGGCTTTCTACATTTTTGCTGTCAGCTGCTGTTTATTTATAAATCNAAAAAAAAATTGAAATCCAAGATAGCAGTTCAGTTTGGTATGCATACTGCAAGAAAAAGCAGCTTGCTCAGGATCACCTTCTGTTCTATTCCCCCAGCAACTACCAGAGACAATGCTGCTAAACAACAAAACTGAGCATCTCCCTCATTTCCCACTGTCTGTCTGCATTTGGTGATGACTCCTGTCAGCCATAACTTCTCCCATGAATGCCTTTGAGGGGCATCCAGTTGAAAGCACACCCATATAGCTGCTGATCCAGGGACTGCACCTGCCTTTGTTACAGAGCAGCAGCACTAAGGATAGGAACTTAGAAAATCCACAGCTAAGTGAATGGAAAACGTTAATGTTTTTCAAAAGCATCAGAACAGAAACACAGTCGATTAGCAGTAGGATGGTAAGCATCTAGGCTTTCTACATTTTTGCTGTCAGCTGCTGTTTATTTATAAATCCATCGCCCATAAAATAAACAGATGAATTTTGAAATGAGTAAAGAAGATTTGTTTCAGGAAATATTGAACTCATGCTGGTGAAAGACAGCAAAGAGTTTTAGAGGAACAGTTCCCTGGAACATTTCTCAATGGACAAGGCTGTATTGGCCTTGGAGGAAGACATAATGCTGAACCGCAGATACAAACAGATGTGAGAGCTCTTTTTTATTGCTGTTTTTTAAAAAATCACAGGGCTACAACCAAATTGTCTAGTGACAGCAGCAAAGAAGAACACACAAGACTAGCATCCCAGCTCAGGAAACTTATTTACAAGCTCTTTCAAAGTTACGCTGCCAGGAAATGGAGAGAGAGTCATTTGAAAGTAGCTTAAAAATAACACAATTGTACTATCCATTTCTATTGATAACCATGTGTTAATATGGTTACATTATATGAATTTGAATAGGCTTTGCCTTCAACATGAAGGTAATTAATTTCCAGCTTCATTTTCTGGATTGTAACAGACATTTTGCTGTGACAGTTTGCATTTTTGCCTACAGAATTTTTTTCCAGTGCCTAAGAGACTAGTAAACAGGCTCATAGCCCAGAAAGTGGTACATCTGGTCTCACACAATAACAAGGAACCATCTCATCAAAATCCACAGTGACAATACTATCTGTTCCAGCAGACCTATAAAGTTCCAGGTACTTCTGTATGACACAACACTTCAGCTCTGCAAATTCATAGATTCACAGAATCATAGAGTGGTATAGGTTGGAAGGGACCACCAGAAATCATCCAGTTCAACTCCCTGCT
>WBNH01007536.1:0-22646 GCA_013401255.1 Urocolius indicus
CTGTGTGACCTACTCTAGGTCACAAAAACTCAATGAGCTTTGGAAGTCCCTTCCAACCCTTAAGATTCTGTCATCTTCCAAATTCTTTATTTCCTCATACTACTTCCTTGTTATCAACAGTGCTTCGATGTCTGAGATGAGCTGTAATCACAGTGAGGTGGTCGTCACTACATGTGGACCTTCTGTGTACATTATTAGCAACTTCAAAGGTGGCACTGAGTTTTTCAGATCCTTTGGACGTTGGAGTTAATCCCACACATGGGTGTACGTGCATGCAGCTCTCAAGTTTCTGGTTCACTGCAGTTTGTCAGGGAAACAAGCAAACATCCTCTTGTCATTATTACTTTAAAATATATTTATTAACAACATTGGTTGCCTCCTGTTGGAATGCAGAAATGGCACTGGTAGCAGGGTCAGGGGACTGGTTTTGGATGCAAACTTGGCTTTTCAAATGACTTCCTTGCCGTAAGCCTTCCAAAAACCCCCCTTTGAGTTTGTTGAGTTCTTCTGCCAGGCTCTTCATCTCACTTTGGGGCACTTTTTTATCTAAAATAATAGGAAAGCTGAAATTCATACTTAAAGACAAAATTTAGACAGGCTCACGTTCTGCAGATAAATCTGACCAGACTTCTGAAGGCAACTACCTTCGGCTGCACAGGGGAGAGTCCTCAGCAATTTACCCCAAGGGGGCTTCCTGGGTGTGTTTTCATCTTGCCAAGCATTTAGACCTACCTTTGGCATCCTTCATGGCCTGGGAGATGAGGCGCCTGCAGGCCTGGTCAGCCTGATGGATAGTGCTGGCTGCACACAGGGCCCGGTCTGCGTCCTGTCCAGGGCAGCCAGCAAGAGCAAGAACACACATAGACACATAACATTTGGTTTAGACTCATCTGCCTTTGGAAGCACTCTTTGAAAACAAGTAACAAACTGCTGCATACGCTTCTTCCATCGGGAAATGCAATTGCTGCTTCCTAGTTTGTCACAGTTGTTCTCACCACAATCTGGGAGTAAGTCCCTCATTCCCCACCACCCAAAACAGCTGGGACAGGGAAGACGAGCATAGTTATAGTTACCTTTTGCTCAGCATTCTCCTCGATTTGCTTCACTGGATTTTCCAAAGCAGTGGCCAGCAAACTTATTATCCGCTCACTGAGAAAACAAACCAAAGCTCATTAATCAAAGTTTTTTTTGCCTCGTTTGGTAACGATGCCTCATCACAGGAAAGAAAGCACAAGCTTTCAGTTAAATTTATGAGGCAATCCATGAAATAATCTTTATACAGCAAGTTAGATGAAAGCCAATCACAACTAAACCTGCAGCCAATTCTTCTTTCCAGTCTTAATGATTCAGACAATGTGCACACACCTTTTAACAACAGTTTAGAAATGCGGTTAGTTTGGGGGGTTGACTAAGCAAAGAATGATGGCTGTAAGGTCCCAACAGATCACCACACAGAACACTTCTAATGTACTGTCTTTATACAGGAAGAAGCCTGTACCCACTGACTTATGAAAACAACACTTAGTGAAACCCTGTCACCAATCCAGCGGCATACTTATCCTCTGATGAGCAATCGAGACTTCTCAGAATGAGGCTGTTCTCTTCCCAAGCGTTCTTCTTGAGATCTGGCATTTCTATTCTTTGTGCCATTAAATATATTGTCTGGTCAGGTAACGGATGACTTCTCAGACGATTTCTCTCCAAGCACAGTTCAAGTGGACACTCTAAAAATAACTGGCAGAAGCTCAAGGAATCTAGAAAAAAAAAGACGAAACAGTCGATTTTACCTTTAAAGCATTCAAATTTATGAGCAACGTGCACAAAAAAAAGGCTTTATATGAATGGAGAACTTCCACACGAGTTCTGAGCTCGACAGGAATACAAGTCTAAAGAGAATATAAACTATTTTCTCCTTCAAGGCTGCTCAAGTAGTGATTTCTGAGATGAATATACACAAGAAAGGTTGTAAGTGACCTAGCAATTCCTAATAATACAGTGATAACGTTAAGTTGTTGCTCATTATACTGCAGGAATCTAGCAATTAGGAGTAACAAAGGTTTACAAGCGCCCATAAAGAAACGCAGCTGAAGTGCCCACTGAATTTCCTACGAAGCAGAAACACTCCTCAGCATCGCCGTAAAGAGCGATTACATTTCCTTGCCAGCTGGTACACCTCGTATCTCATGCTCTGGTAATAAAAGTTGTCATCCAAGATGATGTAGAGGGGCCTGGCCGTGTCGGCGGCTCCGGGCTGTCGTTCCGCGGAGGGCAGCAGCCCCTGCCGCCGGCAGCAGGTTCGGAACCGCTCCCAGCTCTGCGGCGGGGGAACCACGGCGTCCGGCGGCCCTGCCCCGGGTAGCAGCGTCCGCAGCAAGAGCTCCAGGCAGCGCAGCAGCTCGCGTCGGCTCCGCTTCCAGCGGGGAGGCTGCGGAGGAAGCAGCGGACGCGTGAGTGCCCGAGCTCCCGCAGCTGGACCCGCGCCGCCCGGCAAACGGCGGCGGCACTGACCGACGCGCGCGGTCCCTCCTCCGGGCGGAAAACCTCCGGCGGGATGAGCTCGTCGTAAACGAGCAGAGCGCAGGCCCAGCCCGGGCGCTGCGGGAGGCGGCGGTGCAGAGCGCGGGCCAGCGTGGACTTGCCGGCGGCCGGCAGCCCGCACAGCACGCACAGCCCCACGCGCCGCCCGCCGCCGCCCGCGCGCTCCNGCAGGTTCCCCTGGCTCAGGGGGCACAGGAGCTGGTCCAGCTGTGTTTGGAAACCTCCTGAGAAGGAGCCTCCACACCCTCCCCGGGCAGCCTGGGCCAGGGCTCCCTCACCTCAGCAGTGAAATGGAACTGTTTGTGTTCCAGAGCCTTTCCATTACCCGCTGTACAGAAACAAAGTGATGTTTCAACCTCCTGACATCCCACCATGACGTGTTCATAAGGCCTAAACGACAGAAACATTTAGTAATAGCAGTTAAAGATGCTGAGGAATGAAGAGGACAATTCCCTGGAAGGCAAACCTTGCCTGTGCTTGATTTCTGCCTGCACTTTATTTTGGGTTCTCGCTGAAATGGCCACCCAAGGGATGAGAAATATTTTCTTGGTGATTCCATCATTTACTCACTCTTTTTGGCAAGTTAGTGTTGCCAGAGTGCATGCGAGCATGGTCAGGGTGTGATGGGCTCCGCACTCTGTATCAGTACCCCCAGCTTTGCTCTTGCCAGGGAGCTTTTCTCTGCCTGGCAGCTGCTTTTTCATGAGCTGCCGTTTTGACAAACTGTAACTTCATGCATCTTCTTCTGGATTTTTTAGATACCGTTTTCTAGAATGACAACCTGTAGCTTTTGCAGTGGAATCAGTTTGTCACAAAACATCTCGAACTGTAGCAACCAGTAACGCTGGTTAAAAACAAGAGGTAAAACACTGTTCAGCTGGATCCTGTATTTCCCAACACACCTCTTTTTTCTGTAGCCACAGAGATGGCTTGTTTCATTTAGACTCAAATCCATCATCTCCAGAGTTTCAACTCCACTGCTGGTCTCCCTGTATGAAGTTCCTTTTACAAACTACATGCACAGGAAGATGAGGCAGCAGGGAGGGGATTGAGAGGTGGGATCTGGATGCAGCTTTGACAGGGTTTCATGGAAGACAGGGTGGTGGAGCAGGTACAGCTGTGTGGGGCAAAGGCTGCAGCAACACGCTGCTGAGGGCACAGTCCAGGAGGCAGCTGGGCTGCAGACTTCCCAAGAGGTCAATCTACATTCTCATTTTCACAGCAGTGTAAGACTAGAGGTGAGTAAATGACGCTTGTAAGTAACTGAACTGCTTCTTGGCCTGCAAATATGGCTGCACTTCAGAAGAGTCTCGTTCTGTGATGCCGTAACATTTAATCTAAAGGGAGTTCAGGCTTCTGATTTAAAAACCACCAAGAGGTGAGGTAGAAGAGGCACAAATACAGCCAGCAGCAGTAACAAGATGTTACAAAAATCTGTGTTCAGTGCCTCTCAGTGTCTTTTCCAGAGGTATGTGCTCTCAGAAGACCATTTGGCTGCACAGGGAGAGGATTGGAGGACTGCAATCTTGAAGCTTTTTCAGCCCAGTTACTTGTCAGAGTTGGTTGAGGTTTCCCAGGAGACTTTTCAGACAGCTGGTCTAGGTGGGATGGCAGGTTGTGGAGGTCCTGAGGGAGCTGCAGGGAAATGGCTTTGTACTGGCAGCCTGAAGTGAGGAAAACACATTTTGTGAAGCATTTCACAACTTGAGACAACTCATATTTCTAAACTGGTTCTTTACCATTTTTAAACATTGGCTAGCATTTATACATATATTTAACTCTCTTTACCCCTCCCTCTCCCTTTCCCTGGTAGGATTTACATGTGCCATGATGCTGTTTCTTATGCAAGCAGCAAAACAGCATTTCTCCTTCAAGCATTTAATCTGTTATATTTGGGGGAAAATCCTCCTAAGCAGGACATGAGACATGAGGAACTCCACTTCTGATGACAGAGTAATGTAAACACAGCTGATAGGAAATAAAAAAGGTTTTAAACGCTACAAACCTTGGACCAGGAAAATGTGATATGGTAAAAAAATCAGGACTTGATGGGGCAGGCTGGAAAAGATGTTGCAGAAAATTAAGTTAACAGAAAATACAGATTTCGAAGTGTAGCTAATTATTCAGTATCAAACTAATGGTGTTTTAGAACTGATCTTTGTTTCCTCATATTCTCTTGCACATTTTGCTTTGGTAATTTTCATTCCAGCAGAGCTAGATCCACAGCCTGGCTAAGCAGCTTCTCTGATATTTGGCCACAGCGTTCAAGAGTTCAATCTTTGACTGCTCTTCTAAGTAGCAGGCTGTTGCTTGTTGGATTAGTTGATCTCTAAAGGTCCCTTCCAACCCTACCATTCTATGATAATACAGCCTGTGTTGACCAGGCAGGCAATAAAGCTCATACTTAGCCAAACAGAAATCCTGTCTAACACATTATAAATGACTTTAAATATTTAGACAATACTTGAGATGGTTTCAATGTATGTCAAAGCCACAAAGCCATCAGTAACTACATCGGAGAAAAGGAGCTGTAATTTGGATTGTATACTTTGGATTACTTAGCATAAAATTACTGCAAGTATGCCTCTGTTTTACCTGATTATTTCTTGTGTTATGGCCTGGTCTGTTATTTTCCTTTGGTTGCTGCACATTGTTATCCCTGAAATAAAAACCAATCATCAGGCAAATCCTTCTGTGGTTTGACCCCTGCAGGGGATGCTGTGTCTCAAGGGGTGAGGCTACAGCCCAGAGATCTGGTTCTGTTTGTGCCTCCATCCCTTTCTGGCCTTGAGAAATCATTTCAATGTGCTGAGCCCCTGTATCCATGCAATTATCAATGACAATTAGGAAAATGCAGTGTATGTGGGGAAAAAAGTACTTGAGAACAGATAGCTGTTCCCTCTTTTAGGAGGGGCGGGATTCTTTGTGTAGATAAAGTGTCTAACCAGCTTGCTAAATTAATCTGGAGCATGCTTAAGGGCAAGTGTAGAGTCTTACAGCTGGGAAAGAATAACCCCATGTACCAGTACAGGTTGGGGAATGAACTCTTGGAGAGTAGTGTAGGGGAAAGGGACCTGGGGGGCCTAGTGGGCAGCAGGATGAGCATGAGCCAGCAATGTGCCCTCATGGCCAAGAAGACCAATGGCATCCTGGGATGTATTAGAAGGGCTGTAGGTCAAGAGAGGTTCTGCTCCCCCTCTGCTCTGCCCTTGTGAGACTGCATCTGGAATATTGTGTCCAGTTCTGGGCCCATCAGCTCCAGAAGGACAAGGGAGCTGCTGGAGAGAATTCAGCACAGGGCCACAAAGATGATGGAGTGGAGCATCTCCCTTGTGATGAAAGGCTGAGGGAGCTGGAGCTCTTTTACTTGGAGTAGACTGAGGAGTGGCCTCATTAATGTTTACAAATACATAAAGGGTGGGTGTGAGGAGGATGGAGCCAGGTTGTTTGCAATGATGGCCAGTGATAGGACAAGGGGCACTGGGTATAAGCTGGGACATAAGAGATTCCAAAGAAACACAAGGAAAAACTTCCTTGTGGAGGTGAGGGAGCACTGGCAGGGGCTGCCCAGATGAGCTGTGGAGTCTCCTTCTCTGGAGACATTCCAAACCCACCTGGATGAGTTCCTGTGTGCCCTACTCTAGGTGGTCCTGCTTTGGCAGGGGGGTTGCACACTGAGGTTGCTTTTGAGGTCCCTTCCAACCCTTAAGATTCTGTGATTCTGTGAAATACACCCGTGTAGCAATGGAAGTACCTGTGTGGTCTTCTACTTTTCCTGCAAAACTTTCTCCTGATGGCATCACGCTTAACCACTGCTACTACAGCAACGACTACTACTGGCAGCACGAGGAGGAAAAAAATCAGCAGACCATCCCGAAGTGATGTATCTAGAGAAAAAGAATTGAAATCATGTAAGACAACAATCTCATTTAACCTCAGATTTCAGCTCTTTTTCTGCCAAAAAACCAATTTTCTGTTGTAAAAAACTTCACTCTTCAAATGATTCTAGATCAAGAGAAGTAACCCCACTGAAATCCATCAAATGCTGGCATCTTTGAAAACAGAACTTGTCTTTGTGTTCTCACAAGTTCTTTTTGCCTTCCCCACCTCATGTTGTGTAAGAGACAAACCCCTTTTTCCACGTATTTTTTCATGAATTTTAAGCAAATTCGTTTTGTATTTGCTTACCTACAGTTGATGTTTGTCTTCCTAAGCTATTCATAAATACCAAACATTTTGTACCATCTCTTAGTGTGAAGGCCAGTGAAATCTGCTCCATCTTCCCTTTGCAGAATGCCATGGCCCTTACACAAGCCACCTGCTGCTTGCTGCATGCACCTCCTGAACCCTTCTTGTTTCTGTCACACCTTTTCCTGATATAAAGGCTGCTGGTTTCATTCTCAAGCTACAGACTTCCTCCATGACATCAGTTTTATCAGGACTCTGTTTTAAATACCAGAGTAAATATCTAAATAGTTATTTTTATAATGTAACAGTAATTCTAAGCAACTAACAGGTTGCTTTTTATCTCACACATTACAGAGGTCAAATTGTCCCTTGGGCCAACTTCCTTGATGCCTACAGACATACACATCAGATGATAATGTTTGTTCTTCAAGTCAGTCCATGATTAAGTGTCTCGTGCAGTGGGAAAAAAAAAAAAACAGTTGAAAAGAGACTGAAAAAGCTCCTGTTAGTAGCAGATTATTTTATCAGCCCCAGGGGCAGAGTGAAGGCCAGTTTCAGTCCCTACCAATGTGAGCTGGGCCGCTGTCGATGCTGCCGCCGTAGCCGCGCTGGTCACAGGACGGTGGTGCCCATCCCGAGTGGCAATGGCAGTTCCCGTTGTTGTTACACACCTACAGGTCGCACAACAGCAATCAGGCAAAGCAACAACACTCTCAACCCCTCAGTATGTATTTGGAGGCACACATTAAGCTTGTGAAAACAAGACATATTGCATAGTACAGCTTGGGAATCAGCTCTCCCCCTCTGTAGCAGCCCAAAATACTGAGGGATACTGATACCACGAGTCAACCCTCTGGAGAAGTCAACCTTTCTTTGCTGTTTGCCTGCAATACATTACAGTCCAAAGACTTCTCAGTTGTACAACTTTATGACTCCATTTTGCTTTTTCACAGAGAGAAATGTAAATCAGGAATTGCCAGGCTGTCCTCCTCAAAGGAATGTTTTCCTTTCACAGTTCAACAGCTGAGTAACAGAAAATCCCTCAGGGAAATTCAGGAGAAGTGTCTTTCGATGTTAGTGCTTAAAGGTTTACAACCCAGGCAACGTGAACCACAGATAAAAAGGTGGGCTTAACTTTTAATATAGATCAGAAAAAAAACAAAGCCATCTGGCTGGTCATCGCTTTTCTGAAAGGATTTTGCATCTGTCTTCTAGAAACAGGGCATGAAAACACTGTCTACTCACCCCGTTATCATTGCACTTCTCCTTTACATCACAGCTGTAGCCCAGGTGACTTGCATTAACACATTCAAAACCTACACAGGCCTGGGGAGAAAAAAAAAAGTTATTAGTGTCTTTCAAACAGAAAGCTTCAAAAAAAATCTCATCCTTTTATAACTATGCTATAGAAATGTGTCTATTCACAAGTCAACAGCTTTTCCTTAAATGTCAAACAAACAGGGCTGAGAGACCATTCAGTACCTCACCAGTTTACAGCTGTATTTGTCTCAGATCTTCTGAAGTCTGTGGATGCATTTTGATGGAGTAATCTGAATAACTGATAGCATTGTTCACTGATTTGCAGCATCCCAGTTTTTGAAAGCTAAGTAATTGTATCATTAATGAATTTGTATATCTCAAGAAGCAGACTGCTAAAATTCTATCACAGTATACAAATAAGAGAGCTATGGAATGTTTCTGCAGTTAAGAACTTTCCAGCTGGTGGGATATGTTCCATCATGCTGCTGTAATTCAGCTTACCTTCATTTCTCCACAGGCTGTTCCATCGTGAACGTGAGCAGGATCAGGGACATCTGATCCTAAGTCAAAGTCAGAAGACCAGCATAAAACCCCAGATGCGTTATTGACGACGCTCCAGGCGGGAAGATTTTGAAGACTAACAGAGGTGCACTGGAGCTTGCCACACAGACTGTGCCTGCATTGAATGAATGATGCTCAGAGACAAGGTGAGCAGAAAAAAAACCCCACAATATCTGTGCAAATACACCATCCAGTCAAACATTTTAGCTTGCATTTCAAGGAAACAGTCTTTTAAGTCTCATTCTCTAAGAGTCTGTAACACACTGTGTTACTTCCATTGAAGATTTTAGGGTTAGCTTTTATTTGCCAGTGACTTACTGAACAGGACATTTCTTGTATGCTCCACCTGTCATTCCACAGTTTCCAAACCTGTCTCCTTTAATATTTGCTCTTTCAAAGCATGCATCAGGTGCTTTTCGTGCCCCTGTATGAAAAGCAGTGAATCTTAGTGAGCCACTACACTGTCTCAAAAACATGAGAAAGAAAAAGGAAAATCAGAAATGCCTGTAAGGAGACTAAAGTCTTTTTTACATGAAATTGTAAATGTACCTTTTCCATATATAGATTCACATTGTGAATCAAAGCTCTGGCAGACTCCGTAGTAGCAATATGCCTTCATGTTGTCACATGGGTAACCATTCATGATGTAAACATCATCTGGGCAGTAGGCATTGCTTCCATTGCAGTATTCAGGGAGGTCACAGAAATCCATTTTTGGTCTGCATTCTGTTCCTGCCACTTTAAACTAGAACCAGATAGGAATGACAACCTGCTTTTAATTTGCAATAGGGGAAGTTGTTAACATGAAACAATAACAGCTGGGAACCTTTTCTGACTGTAAGGAGGACAAAATAGCTTTTCAGATCAATATCTAAGCAATGCCTATCAGATACCAGAATTTCTATCAGTTCTATCTCATGAAGCTGGAGAAGAGTTGAGCACAAAAGTGACGGGGAGCAGCCAAGAGAAAAAGAGGCTGAGAGGAGACATGATCACTCTCCACAGCTCCCTGACAGGAGGCTGTGACAAGGTGGTCAGTCTCTTCCCCCAAGTAACAAGTGACAGCACAAGAGGAAATGGCCTCAAGTTATGCCAGGGGAGGTTTGGATTGGGTATAAAGAAAAATTTCTTCACCAAAGGCTTGCCAAGCACTGTAACAGGCTGCCCAGGGTGGAGTCTCAATCTCTGGAAGGATTCCAAAGCCATGTAGCTGTGGGGCTGAGGGACACGGTTAACGGTGGCCATGGCAGTGCTGGGGAACAATTTGACTCTGTAATCTCAAAGGTCTTTTCCAACATAAAACAATTCTGTGATTCTATGAATATCCAAAACTTCCCTCAGTTTCACATGGCGTATAGCTATAAAGTTTATGAGCTGAGCCTGCAGAGGACTTGGCTGGATTGTACAAGTGTATACACAAGTGCCAATGAAAAAGCAGGCAACTATTGTAAACTTGAGAGCAGGCTGGAGTTGCATAGTGGAGGTACTACTGAGTCCCCAGTTACCTCTGCCTCCTACCAGGATGGCACAGAGATGACATTCCATGTCTAAGCTACTGGCCAAGAGTCATTAGACACAAATTCTCTGCTTAGACTCCACTGGTGAGCTTGATAATGTGAAAATATGTCGAGTGCTATGATAGCTCTTTTCAAAGATTAAAAAATACTAGTAAATAGCATCAATTTAGCTTAAGGAAACAGCCTACCTTGCAATTTTTGCAGCACAGTCCCTGAGCACATTCTGATCCAGATGTGAGTTTGCAGGTTGCAGCATCACAGCAAGGGTTGGTACATTCCTGAAGAAGGGCCACAGACAAGGGGACACAATGCTTTTAGTTTATGGTTAGTGAAGTACATCAGCAAACCAAATGCATGGGGAACTGAAGGTTAAACACACTGTCTCTCTTGCACGTTCTGAGATTGACAGGCTTCTGCTCTAACAGAAACCAGCATACAGTCTGGCTGGATGTGTTTTGATGTGTTGTGGCACAGGGGTATAGGATAGATTTACACTTTAAATGGACACTAAAAGAAGCAGAACACACTGGTTTTTAAATGATACTTCTTACTACCCTTTCCCCTGTCTTATTTTTCCATAACACAGAAATGTGGTGCCTTTTCATGACTTAGAAGAAGGCCTGTACAATGGAACCAGGGTTTGCTTTATTGGTGTGTTTTTCGAGACACTTTTGTCTTTTACAGAACGAGTCAATAGATCTCATTCTCTGAGGGACATTTTGACAGTGCAAATACGACCGAGAAAAGTAATTTTGTAGTGGGAGAAGTTTAAGGGTTGCAGTTAGGAAACTTGGAAGTGCTCTGTAGATGAGTGGTCTCTTTTATGGAACAGAAAGACCCATGTTGCTAAAACCAGCAGAGAGTATGTGTTTCCACATACTCTGCACTGAAATGCACTTCTTTCACAGCATTGCCTTAAAGTTCTGTGAAGTCCAGTAGTCCTTAAATGAAAGTCTGATTTTAGGCTTTTACTGAAATTTAACTTCATATTGCTTGCAAAAATGGAAAACTCCTCAGATATTAATGCAAATCAGGTACCTCAAAAAAGGAGAGGATAAGATAAGATACAAGTATCCAGTTGAATTTAATTCATTACCTCTGGTTTGCCACAGTCACATTCTTCATTGTTATCAACCACATTATTACCACAGACGGGTTCTTTGTAAATGTTACTTGTTTTGGGAGGATTTCTGAGGCAGATCCCGCCTCCATTTAGAATAAGATTCTCAAAATCATCAGCACTGCAGGTGCTGAAATTCCTGGACCCACTGGAAAGCATAATATTATTTAAACGTTGTGAATATATTTCTTACAGGAAAAAAATACAAATCAAGCCCTTAAATATTGTCAATCTATAATAAATATTTGGTTTCTTAATGCAAGGAGATCACACATCATTAGTTTTTACTGTCTTTTGCATTAGAGTACAATACTAGAAGTTAAAAATACTCTGTATGACATAAATGCAAGTACTTTCAGAAGCCAAAGAGACCATCAGTTTATCCATTCTGATGTCCTGTATAAAACAGGCTTTAGAAATTCTTGTCTGTACTGAGTCTTGATTAAAAAATGCTTTTGAGAAAGATATTCCCCTTAACTTGGAGTCCCTAAGAATTCAGGAATGCATCTTCTTCTAGTGGTTTTGTCCAGTGTTTAGTTACCCTGATTTATTAATACAGATATAGATAGATAAAATAATATAATCTTTTTCTCTTAAGGAGAAGCCAAAAAACAAATGAACTGAAAGAAACATAAGTTGAGAGGTTTTGTTTAAATTAACTGTTAAGAGAAGCTGTGTGAAGGATACATGTTTGCACAAAGCCAGTGAACAGATGTACAGCATTCTCAGCAGAGTAAAAAAAAACCCCAAGAAAGTCAGAATGAGTTTTTTAGGAATGCTACAAATAAAGGATGACTAGACTGGGAAGCTGATAACATTTCAAATGGATTCAAATGATTTCAAGTCCTAGAGCAGCAAATCCTCCTCTGTGATTAAACCTTTCTAACAACTCCCCGTTCACAACAGTTCTTTATGATCCATGGGAATGTCAAATCTTACAAGGAACAGACACTGCAGACAGATGGCAACTATTAAAATATCTGGAAATCTTACTTATCTGTGCTGTGCATAATGTAGGACGCAGGACATCTTTTATCATCGTGTTTCATTCCGAGGTTATGCCCCAGTTCGTGTGCAACCACTGTAGCATGACGTAACATATTGTCATGGTTCAACTAATAAAGAGAAGCAGTGTTAAAAAAAAAGTAGCTGTGAAACTAAAGAAAATGCTGGGTTTCTACCTACTGCTTGACTCAAGCTACAAAGCCCTCGGAGGCTGTGAACACAGAATACTAAATTGTATTGCAAAGTGAATGCAGCAAGAAAAGACAATTTGTCACTGTTTATTTCCAGGCAGGGCCAGATCCTGCTGTTCTTTCTCTTCCTTCCACTAAGATCATGTTCTGAGTAACAACAGTTGGCAGTTGGACCAGATGATCATTGTAGGTCCCTTCCAACTGAAGGTATTCCGTTCGCTTCTCTTCTAACGCAGTTAATCCGTTGTGACACTAATTTCAATGGAGTCTTGAATGGCAAGTGTGCTGTTAAAGAACAGAATCTGCTGCTGAGATTGTCCATGGTGTCACAGCATCCATACTGTAAGGACAGGAACCTCTGGAGATACTGGTTCTGCCCCAAAGGTGATAAGGGAAGAAAGGTTTCTTACTAATTTTGCCACATTTAATTTTTTTGCCTGTTTACTGCCTTATTGTGGGGGATTCCAGACACTTGAAAAAGTAGTGTGTGACATTCACACTCCATCCATGTGCAGGGTAAAAAAATACACATTATCTTGTAGCTGCATTCCCAAAACCATCATGGTTATGAACTTTAATGGTGTTATAGGGATGTGCTTTTCTTCTGCAGCCTTGAGTTAGATGAATTACAAAAGGTGACTAAAATTTATGTCAGAACTAAATCAGCCAAGTAGACTGGAATGTGATGAAGACTGAAGAGAGAAATTGGGGACTACTTTTTATTCACAAATCTTTACATAAGAAACCCCATGAAAGAAACCACACAACTCCAAGCCTAGTCTCCAAGAATGAGGTGACTTGACCAAATAGGTCACCAAAGTGCACATTATCAGGTTCCTCTATGGAAGGAATGTCTGGCAACAGCAATATCTACAACTATGGCAGGGGAAAGCCCTATGCACAGAGGAAAGCCTCCAATTGTTCAGGTGCCTCATGGTCCCACTAGCAGCACATCTATGATAATTCAGCAGCTCCTCTGCTAGTTTCTTCCGTTAACCACATCACTATGTACTTACAGTGCTGATAGACCCTCCCTGAACTTGGGAGCAGACAGTACCCACAAAAGCCATTCCAATGGATCCATCATAAGAGCTTCTCCCTCTGCAACAAAAGCAGTTTGAAGGTGGCATTGAAAGAGGGGCTGAAAGTTTATGATTTCTACCAGAAAAGACACTGATGAGTTTGAAACAAATACTGGAAGACAAAATTTAGTTTTCCTGAGGTCAAGAAGAAATGTATCAATTAATATTGACTATCTCAATAACTTAGCTTGAAAATAATGATCAGTCCCAAAAAGTCTCTTGTGTCAGTGCTTCAGAGTTACAGCATGGCTGAAGTTGGAAGGGATCTTGGGGGGTTATTTGGTACCACCTCCTTGCTCAAGCAGAGCCACCTAGAGTTAACTAGTTGATTACCTACTTTTTGTCATTTTCCCAGGTTAAAACAGTTTGTAAGTTGAGTGAATTTTACTCCAGTTATATTCTCTTACATCTATAACCCCCTGATTCTATACATTGATGACCCTGGCAGTGTGGCTAGTTTTCCCACTGAATGCAAACTTACATTATGAGGTGACTAACATCGTTTCTGGATCGTTTGAGAAGCTCTTCCCGTCTCCAAGAAACAAATCTAGTCAGTACCTCTCCAGCTGAAGCATCCATTACAGATATGTGGTTTCTATCTGTCCAGATCTCTAATCCAACCAAAACAATCTGGATGTTTAATGCTCTATACATCTGAGAAAAACATAGTGAGAATCATTGTACATCAGTCTGTTTCAGATGAATTATGAAAGATTACATCATCACGACTGAGTAAACAATAAGCTGAATGTAGTGACTGACATAACTTTAGTTTCTCTGAAAATAAAGGGAAAATATCTGTATTTATAAACTCAAATAGAAAATATTTATAAATTATAAACTAAATTAAATATTTATAGATATAAAACTAAATTAGGAAAGATTATATGACTGAAGGCAGTCTACTTCATGAAGGTACCTAAACATCACTTTCAATTGGAGAAGTTGGAAAGACCATGTTTATTCATTTCCTTAGCTAAGTGTTTTGAGGAGAAACTGGGAACAGATGATCTGAGAAGTTATGGAATTGTTCACAGCAATTTGCTTAATAAACAACCACAAACATGAAAAACACTTCTCCTAGAAAGTAAAATATACTGGACACCTCATGTTCCTGGAGCAAAGTCTGGGCGCACGCAGAAGTGGTTTAAAAACATCTTGCATCTCTCCCACCCCATGCAGCTCCACAAGACTTGTGTAGCTTCATCATTGCCTTAAGTGTGCTACGAGCTGTTCCATAATTTCCAAATACAGTTGCAGAACTGCATTACCTATTCCTTTGAAAAACATGATAAAGTAGAAACTACTGAATCCAGGCAAATTCTCTGACCTACCCCGTCAACGTAATTAATCAGCTCAACTGTTTCCTTTTGCACTGCAGCAGGATCAGAGCTCTTCATCAAAAACTGTAAAATACCACATGAGAATGTCAGAGAAGAAAATTAAATTAAGTAATAAAATGTGTTTAGCATTGGGTGGTACCATTACCCTGTTGTTATCCACAACCATAAATAACTCCACGTAGCTTTTCTGTGGCAGGACAGCTCGCTGCTTCTGCAAATTGGAAAGTACAGTAAGTTAACAACTAATGAGTGCAGGGTTTGTTACTTATCTTCCTCATGATTTTCATTTCATGTGTTTATAAAGCAATAATGCGTTGTTTTCATGTGGCTTCAAATGTCAATTTGCCATGGATTTCCAAATAAATATCTGCATATCAGTAGTTCACAGAATAACAAAATGTTGGGTGTTGGAAGGGCCCTGCAGAGCTCATCCAGCCCAACACCCTGCTAAAGCAGGTTCCCTCAATCAGGAGGCACAGGAACGTGTCCAGGTGGGTTTGGAAACCTCCTGAGAAGGAGCCTCCACACCCTCCCTGGGCAGCCTGGGCCAGGGCTCCCTCACCTCAGCACCAAAGGAGTTTCTCCTTGTGTTTAAGTGGAACTTCTGTGTTCCAGCTTCTGCCTGTTATCCCTTGTCACTGGGCAACACAGAAAAAAGACTGGCCAGTGGTCTGGTCTGGTCAGACACTGGGATGCATGAGCTGAACGGCAGCTTTGTGCCTTTCATGTCATACCCACAACTGCTTTGGGCAAACCTCTGTTTTTCTGCTGAAAGATTGCTTCCAGCTGTGTTAAATTCCCATTGTGCTGTTGTTCTGTTTCAGGATTTCCTTAGCAGTACTCCCACCAGCAGTTTGGAGTCCATGGAAATGAAGGCCATAAGGAAGTGGCCTGCCAGGTCAAGCCCACCTGCAGTGGTACCATGCCAAAGCAAGAGCTCTGGAGACCCTTGGCATCTGGAACCGACTTAACAGAAGGCTTGGACTTGAGAGAGAAACAGAAAGGTATTTACCCTCAAAAGCTTTTCTCTGCTAGAAGTACTGTTGGATAAAAATGTGTATTTCACAGACTGCTCCTCGAACATGTTGTCATGATGAAGGCTGCCATTCAGCACACCACATTGGAAAGGGCTGTCTTGCACATCCTCTAACGGGTAAAACACGTGTTCAAATGTGCTGGATGTGTGGAGTGGCTCCATTCCATACCATTTGCCATTAATGTAGAGAATTCCTCTAATAATCATAAAAGAATGAAAAATTATTCCACAGTTTTGCCCTCGTGGTTATGAGCAGGTGAGTGAATGACAGCTGGATACTTGAAAACTAGAACTGTTCATACTGCTAGGTTGAAATAAATTACCTTCATATAAGGGATAAGTTCAAATGCCCAACAGGATCTCAAAAACCAAACCAGAGCTTATTTAAAATACTTGATTGTAGATAAGTGGGGGCTCCTTGAATCAGTTAAGCCAGTTTGTTACTAAACAAGACATTTGCAGCAGGTAATCAAGGCCTCAGTTCATGCCTGTGTTGTGCCTAAGTTTAGATTATGCTGTCCCTTGTATTATCTCTTTTTCTGAGGAGGATATTTGGAAAAGGGAGAAAAAAAGTGGTAATTGAGGGAAATGATAAAACCTGCAAAGACTTTCAGCTTCATCAGAAGGCAAAATACTAAGAAAGATATTTGCCAGATACAGTGGTGTTTTCTCTCCAGCTGTATGATGAATTATTGCAACTGGCTTTTTACTGCTTTACTTTGGTACTGTGCAATCATCCAGAAGTAAGAAGCAAGAGGTTAATACCTAAGGCCATCACATGTGCTAAGAGCAAGCCTTGAGTCAGCAATTCCTTCAACAGTGCCATGGTAGTAACAGTGTGTCTGAAATGCAACAGAACCACATAATTAATGACAAAATAAGGTTGTTGCCTTCAAATGCAAACTTATTTTCTAACTAATTTGCATTATATTAAGGCTGGTAGTTATAAATCTACACAGTTCCCTCTTCTAAAAGTAATTCCAGCCTTCTTGGAGTAAAATATGACTTGACATGAGTACCTACAATAGCATTTTATTTGCATCACTTGCATTTTCCCTTCCAGGGCCAGAAATGTGACCAATTTTCTCACTCAGAATTAATGGTTGTGCATTTACTTTTGCTTTGAAAAGACATTTGGATGCATACACATCCTTGTGGTCATCCTCAGTCCTATCAAATTGTTAACGTGGCCTTGCTTCCTTGGCTTGAGGGAAAGTCTGACACAAAAGGGGAATCTTATTATATACAATACCTTGGTTTTTGACTGTGTTGCCTCCAGTTTCCCATTCTCCCCATATGTATATAGCATAAAGTCTTCACTAACAAGCTTTCTGGAAACAAAAAGAAACTACTGCTCTTTTAACAGTTTAGAAAGCAAGAAAGAAGCCAAGAATCCTACTAAGTACCACATTCTGTTAGCAGCACTCATGCTAAACTACTATTAAAATCCACAGACGTGACTCAAAATGCCTCCAAATGAGCTGTGTTCTTTGGGAAATTCATCACGTTGAAATATGTGAACTAAAGTATCCACAGAGTAGTATCTGAGCAGACTCTGTTGCATCAGGACCTGGGCTATTACAGGCTCAGGAATGAGGAACAACAGTAACAGACAAATTCCTTCAAATACAAGATGGCCAGCAACCCTTCCCCCACTGCTAATAAAAAGCTAATGTTGAACTGCATTCTAATCTCCCATTTTCTGAGATGTGCTATCTTGTGCTGCTCATGGAACACTAATCAAAACAAATTGCTTCACAACCAGAAAAAAAACCCTATTCGTTCCCGCCATTTGCAACCATAAGAGAGACATCATTTAACAGAGACATTCTGTAGTTACTACAGTCTGACATTTAAATGGTTTCTTCTGTAAAAGTCCTTGTGTATACGCCACCAACTCCCAAGGTGGGGTGAGATTCCTTAGAACGTGTTACCACGTACTTATTTTTCTGCAGTTTTAGGTGATATGTTCCATTTCTGGTTTTAACTGTGTAAGAAAGATTGTCATCTGAATGCTCCTGAAAACAGAACAAAAGACATCACTTAATTAGGTGATTTTCCGCTTGGTTGTGTCAGTTCCACGTTTTGTTTGACAAGTCCAACTGTTACATTTGACTGAAGTATCTACCGAAACACGGATTCCTAACCCTTACGCCTTCTCCATTTCAAAGTCTCAGCAGCACACTCTTCATTTTTTCCAAAGGGAAGTTTAAATTCTATTCATCTCTACATTTCCATGGAGAAGGCAGAAGGGCACAGCCCATGTACACACTCTTTGCCCAGCTACCACATCATGTTTCGTGACACTCCTTATGTAAATCTTCAGCAGCCGGATGAACAACTCACAAATTCTTCCTTAATCGGTTTTCACAAAGATGACTAATGATATTTCACTGGCAGTTACTTCACTCATTGAACTGGATATCTAGCACAAAGGTAAGTTACCTGGAACTGAAGAATTAAGGCTCAGATCTTCCTCTTTGAACCTATGCGTTTAACCTGTGTGACTCTGTGGGTCCATTTCTAGAAAGTGAGCATCAATCAGCCCTTTATTTGCTGTGTGGCTGAAATCCTCTGGTTACCCAAAGACGAGGTGCAATGAGCAAAAGAACATAGGCAGCATGAGCATTAATTCAAGTTTACCATCTAATCTGACTCAGAGGAAATGGAAGTATTCTTTGTGTTTCTTCTCACTTCTGTCTTACAAGACCATTAAAGGGCTAGATGTTTGAAAGGTGCTAACTCAGAGTGCAGTCACACACCTTTGTGGGAATAAAGTTACTCAGAACTATTTCAAAACACTGAAGAATCTGAAGAGAGAGTGTGAGGCACATTTCTTCACAAAAATAATCTAGATAACAGCATTGTGTGTAACACAGGCCAATATTGTGAAACCCAGCAAGAAGGAAATCGGAACCAACAAACCTCATGAGAAAATGGGTGATGTTTCTCTCTGCCTGTCAGGCTCTGAGGAATAATTATTTCTAATGTAGAAAGTCTGGATGTCTGTTCAGAAGATACACCTAAAAATAAAATATGAGATTTCTAAAGAATCAGAAAGGATAAGAAAGACATAGAGTGGGCATCTGCACAGTGGCGATCGTTGAAAGAGTATTTCACTAGTGTGGTCTATTCTACTCTGCCAGAGCTCTTGGATTATGCTGGAAAAATCACAGAAATCCACATTTACATTCAGGGTCAAGTTTACTCTATGAGTTTTTAAACTAAATACATGTGGCCTTATTCTCTGCAGAAATGCTGTTTTGCCAGTATTCAAGGCAAGTGACTACAGGACCCCAAAAACAACTGATGTCAAGTGCTAAAAAACTGCAAATTGGAGCCAAAGTTCTCAGAAGCAGAGTGTCCACAAAACTGGCTGCCAATTTTGGCTTTAACTCTTGGTCTTAGTTACTTATGTGATTAAACTGGGATGGGAAGAAATAGTTAATAATGGTCAAACTGATATTAAAGACAAAGTAACTTGAGATTAAAGCTGGGGTCTTCTGAAGCACACAAAGAACAACTATCAAATGGTTTAAAGACAGACTTAATTCTCACATAATTTGGATTGTTAGCTTTGTGACATTGTCTGTCATTTTTTAACCATTTTTTCTTCCATGACCTATACTTTTAATGTGATGCACCACAGCAAATTCACATAGCTATCTTCTCTGTCCACCCATTTGTCCCCTCACAGTATTTTTGAAGTAGCTGGCCAGTTAAAATCAACTGTGCAAGAGATGCTAACATCTCAAATAGAATTAGGTTCCTTCAAGCTGTGTGGAATCACCTTGATGGTGCCAAGAAAACTGTTCTGACCTCTAGATCTCCAGCAGGGCTCTCTAGAAGTGGGATGTAGAGTACAATTACTGTGAATGGTGGACCAGCTTTGCCAGGATGCTTCAGAACTTGCTAGATAGAGAATTGGAGAATATTGATTTCCAGAAGAATCAATTCAGCCCCTAAATATTCTGGGGAGTGTTTTTATACTGGTTACAGAGCCATTAGCTGTAGCCTTGCCTTCTAGCTACTGATATTTCCTACACATGCTCATTATCTCTCTTCCTCATGTCTGAACCTCCTTCTTTCCTTGATCAAATTAACTTCCCCTTCAGCTCTCTCCTTCTGTTTCAATCCCTTCATTCTTATTCCTTTCCCCATTGCTCTGAATGAAGAAAACTTAGAGTTGTCCTCTGGGTATAATTCTGCCACCTGCCCTCTTGGCTCCCCACGCTGCCTCCCACCATGGCCTAATGCTGCATTTTGTCCCAGCAACACTGAAACCTTTGTGAAAGGTTTGTAGCTGTTTATATTATGGCAGAATTACCTCCAGAACATCATGCTAATGCAGGAAGCTAGAAGGTAAGAAGTCTGCTGAGTATCTGGTTTCAGGTAAAGGGTTTTACAGAGACAAAAACAATCTCCAGCGTCTCATCTGCTCATCAGTCTGGTCTGAGTGTTGACTTTGATCAACTGAGACACAACCATTGCTTCAAAACAGGTTACAGAACCAACAGTAACACGAGTTTTAACAATGAAGGTGATTTCTTCCTTCTTAAATTGTTCTTCCACATGGGAACAAAGAGATTTCTTCTCATGTATAGTAGCAGAGAGTCACCCTCAGCTTCCCACATTTCTATGAAAGGAATTAGTAATTGCAAAGAAGGCACAGGATCATGCATTCAAAGCAAGGAGGAGGAGGACTCTTCAGTGTAATGATGATCTCTACGGATTAGATAACATCAGGATTTTAAAAAGCTAGGTGCAGGTAGCATATCTTTAACATTAAAGACTGCCATTGCAATCCAAATGTGGAAGCTGCTGTTAGCAAAGAGGTCTACAAAGAACATCAGTACTCAATATTTACTTCTGATTTGCTCTTAATCTTCAATAATTTTACCATCTAAATGACAAGATCCATTGTTTCCTGAGTTAAGTGTACGTGAAAATGCAGTTCTAACCATTTAAACCCTGACACCTGAAAGCAGAAAACCGTCTTTAATGCATGGTACAGAAATATCACTTTCTAAGAAATATTTCTGGGTATTCCACCTAAATCTACAATCTGAAGCCAATTCATAAATGGAAATGAATTAATGTGAGAGGAAGACAACACTGCAGGAATTCCTCTCATGTTACTGAAAAAGAAATCTTTCCCTACAGTCTGTACCACTGACAAAAGTGACAGAAACGGCACTTTTCACCACCAGTGTCCTGTAAGGAAGATGATGTACTTATATACCTACTACATCATGGAAGAAAAAAAACCCAAAGAGCTCAACAATAAAGAGATTCACAATAAAGAGCTTCAACCTGTAATCTGCTCCTTTTTTTTTTTTTAATCTGCTACCCTTTTCTTAAACAAGATTTTCTCAATTAGCAGGTCAGCTAATAGCCTAATACCCGGGGAGAGCCGTGACTTGATGTGAAAGGTGAGCATCATCACTACGGTCAGGACCAGAGAGCACAAGAAGACTTGGAGAAACTTTCTGAATCCATAATAAAAACTGAAAGCTTACCTTTTATCCAAACAGCTTCTCCAGTTAAAGTTAGTCCCAAAGTGAACAAAACCAGGCTGTGTTTTAACATGACTAGATTTCCCAGAGCAACTGCTCCAGTATCTGAGCAGACACTGTGGACCTGGCTCTCAGCTGCTCTACACAGGAGAACTAGAAGAACGAGAACCGTGTGCTCTGCAGGTAAACAACACTAAAAGCCCTCTGATACTTCATCTCTGCTAAGGGAAAGGGAAGTAAAATCTAATCCATTAGGCTTGCGAGAAAACTGGTTAGGCAGCTCAACACAAATAAGAAGCAGCACGGTCTGAAATGCTGATTGGAGAAAGAGCACCGACCCATGCCAAGATCAAACTGGTTTATTCCAAAGGACTTTGACACCGCAGTCAGATCGTATGAAGTGAAAGCCATAAAATATTGCTACAAGCAGATACGGTGGTCAGCTCAGTAAAAAACTCTGGTAGAAAACAATCTTCAAAATTTCATCTGCTCTTTGCTTCCCATTGTTGTTTTTTTTTTTTATCTTGAAGAATATAAACACTACAATGCGTGTGAACACGTGGAAAATCCCACAAAAAGGATTTCACCCCGTCCTTTCCATGTTAAAGACAATTCTCCTCGCCAAAAGCCCGCAATTTTGTGCAGCTCATCACCCTTCCAGGATGAGAACAATCTTCCGAGGCATCCTGCAACCACATTGCCACCACAAGCGGGACAGAAAGAAGTGCCTTCTAAATCTGCATAAATTTGCAATGCATCTCACAGGTACCCAGCACATTTAGAAACTCAAACAGACTGAAACTCAGACTGAGACAACACAGTTTTCAAGCCAAAACATTTACATTCATTAATTTTAATTGATTTTGATCAACTCCTTAATTAAAACCAGGAAAATCCTTTTTATCCGTTAGTGAAACACACAAGGCAATGGGAGAAAGCAGAGGTGCCGACTGTGTTTGTACCATGAGGCTGCACAAAGCCTGTTCGTCTTCCTATTTTCCCAGCCGTTAATTCACGTGTTTCAGCTGAGCATCAAGCCAAGAACCCGATAGCTGTGTTCCCTGGGTTTGTGTCTGTTATCACAGTGTCAGGAGCAGCTTTCGCTGCCTCCAGAAGCTGGGATCCTACTGAAAGTCAAATGAACCCCATCTTTTATTGACACCCTCTGCGGCGCGGTACGCTATTAGCACGCAACGCAGAACAAACAGCTCCCTTGCTCCAACTTTTGCTGTTTCAAACCCCAGCTCCGTAGCACTGACGCGCTTTTAAGGTGTCGTGGTTTCGGCCCA
>WBNH01007538.1:0-12060 GCA_013401255.1 Urocolius indicus
CTCTGCCCAGCTCTCCAGCTGGTAAAGTTACAAACATGTTTTACTCCATTATTTTCATTTTGAAGGAGGCTTTTAATTTATTTTCTGTATTTAACATGTACAACTCAAATCCTTACAATTGGAATTAATTCCCCTTTTTTTAATTTGATTTAAAGAGGGCACAACGTGATATTTTAATGTTGGCACATTTGCTTAAATGGAAGATTTTTGACTCTCTAAATAATGTGCAGATTACATCTAGAATAGGCTTGGTGCCAGGGTAAAGTGTTAAAAATGCACAGAAATGTTCTTGGAATAGTCATCTGCTATTTTCTTCTGCGTGGGGGATTACAAAGAGAAATGAAACTTTTGAAACATGAGGAATATGTGAGTTAAATGAACCATCTCAAACTGAACCCACTTTTAGGGCATTCTGGGTGTCATCCCACAAAAAAAGAAAAGTAAACCTATTTGAAGGAAGTTGATGGGCAGCATATCGTGCTTACAGAGGAGCAGACAATCCCCCTGCCATCCACAGTGGGCTGGAGCTCTGGTAGCTGTAGGTGTGTGTTTGTTGACGGCAATAATTATGTTTACTAGAGGTGAGGCTGGGTATGATTTGGTGTGTCTTGCCTGTTTTCCATGTAAAAAATACAACTGTAGCCACTGGCTTTTATTTGTAGCATAAAATGACCGTAACTGTTTGTGCTGGCCCCTCTCAGATATTCAGGTTTTGATGGGCAGCCTGGTGTATCTGCGGCAAGGAATAGAGAACTCCCCGTACGTCCATCTATTAGATGCCAACCAGTGGGCAGACATCTGTGACATCTTCACAAGGGATGCTTGTGCTCTTCTGGGCCTCTCAGTTGAATCACCTCTCAGTGTTAGGTATGCTGGTTTTAATTTGCTTTTAAGACCCAAGTACACAGTGTTTTAGTTTCTGTTTCTTGTCGAGGACAAAAGAAACAACTTTTGAGATGCAGGCTGATCTAGGGGGTGTTAAAGAAGGAGTGGGGTTACAACTAGCTCTTACAAGATTTGCAAAGTTGAGTTTACCCTGCACCCTTGCAGCTCAGGAGGAAGCATTCATGGCTGGAATTTGACTTCTGTAGTTTAGACATCAGAAAGATGAGGATGGCACTTGACCAGTTATTCCCACAGCAAACGTGTGAAAACTGTCCCTACTGTTTAACTGCAAAATCCTCCAAAACTGTGCCCATGATTCTCTCAGCATTTCATTATCTTGGTTTTTAGGCCATGTGTTACTTTACCCATCTTCTTAGAAGAATGCTTAAGAGTTATGTTGTGGTTTCAACTGCTAAATTGTTTGCTGGACCTCATTTGCAAAGAAGAAAGAGGCACTTTTCAAGCTCAGTAGCTAATCTAACAAAATGCAAATCTGTAGGAGGCTGTTGGAAATGTGAAGAAAACCCAACCTAATCTTCTAGCTTTTCTGAAGATCAAACAGATTAGCCTCTATTTAGCTCTTGGATGTCAATTCCCCTGATAGACTCGCCTGATGTTCTCATTTTCGTTTGGGCTGTTAAACAGAAAGGAAATTATATGTGTCTTTCTGGGATAGATTTGGTATTTAGCAAAAGCTTCACTGCCTCTTGCCTCCCCACCCCCCCCTTTCTCTATTGTTTGCATGTTACTATTATTAGACCTCTGTGTAAGCACAGAGGTTTAGAGCTCTTAAAATGATCCAGCCTCCTACTTCTCCAGTTTGCACCTCTGGTCACAAAACACAACACAAGCAACAAAGGGAACACTTTCAGATTATTTGTCTTCCTACAATAAATGTGATGAGATTCAGTTTGAGGGTCTTATAGATATCTAAAACTTCTCTGGATTTTTGATTTTTCATCTCTTTCCTGTTGCTGTCAAATTAACAGCAGGCTTTCTACATTTTAATTGCTCATGCACTGATGCTGTAATGTGATTTGCAGTGCAAAGGGCCAAGAAGTGGATTTCCTATGAAGTGGAAATGGAAAATCCTTGTTATTGATGTCTGGATTGGTTGGACATTTGTTTTTGTGCCTGGTGTGAAATGGATTACACCCCAATGCGTTTACTGTACAGGTGGTATTGATATTCTTGTCATAAACAAGACTGCTCTAAACTGGCCTGACCTTCGAGTACTGCAAATCCTTTAGAAATTAAACCAGCTTGAAGTTAAATCCCTGTTATAAAATAGTAGTCACTTTTTTTTTTATAAGGCTGATGGGTTTCTCTGCTGTTTATCTAATCCAGTAACAGGCCTGAGGGTCCCAGTTTACCCTGTGGAGTCAGTAGGGAAGCTCTTGCTTTTCTACTAAAGGAGGTCATGGCTCAGGATCTTGAAGAACTACAGGACACCATTTGAATTTATTACTTAAGTTGTATTCCTAAAGGGCTCTCCTCAAGATGTGATTGTACAGAACCAGCAAAGCAGTAATGCTTTTAGTTCTACAAATACTTTTTGTCTAAACTTTTGTTCACCCCACGGAAAGTTATCTCAGGACTGAAATAACCAAAATTCAAAGCATAAAGGATTAAAATGACCAGGTAGAAGTGAGGGATACGATTTTTATGAGACCTGTAGGCTTTTTAGTTACATCCCTCCCAAGTAAACTAGCCAGTATGTTCCTGCAGAAACATAAAAGCAAGTGTCTGGAGGGGCAGAGTGGAGAGGAAGGTCATGACTTCTGTAGACAATAAAACTTGCACAAATAGTCCAAAAAAAAAAAATCTGCCAAAGAAACAAAGCAGGCTGATACCAAGGTCAGATCCTGTTTCTGTTGCTGTTGATTTCCAGGCCTATAGTACTGTCATTAGACTGAAATCCATCAAATCAGCTGTTAATTTGTGGAAACTCTGTGTCATACTTTGTTTTGTAACACCATGAGCTATTTCAAAATAATGTGGTAAGTTCTGGTAATGGGTAATTCCCAGAGCAAGCTGAACGATTGGGACACTGGCTTTGCTCAGTTTTACACTGCCATTGCTGTTACAGGCTGTGCTTTCCTTCCTTCACTTGCCTTTCCTTGATTGCTTTTATGTTTTGTTTTCTTGATTTAAGGTGAAGGTGGAAAGACATGTTTCTTTATATGGTAATTACATATAATGAAAGGATTATGAGTTGTGTGTACATGTGGGTTGTGTGGAAACTCTTAAGCTCCATGTATGCTTCCACAGTTCAGAAAACAACTACTTACATAAGCTAACATGATGTTTTCCTCCTGTACAGCTCAAAATCAAAGTAAGTAGTGTAGAAAATGGATTCATTTTAGGACTGAGAGCAGGAGTACCTGTTGTTTTCAGCCTAGAATGTAGTACATGAGGGCCTTAGCATAAGATGCAAGTCAACTGATAGGATGCTTCTTATACTTGAAGGGAGAAGTACAGACAGAAACTGAATGAAGCAGTGCAGCACTCTTGTCTCCCAGTAAATCCATAAAGTAGCAATATGACCAATGCAGCTCTCCTCACATGCACCCTACATTAACGTTTCCTTTTGCTGCAGTTTTTCAGCAGGTTGTGTAGCGTTACCGGCTCTAATCAACATCAAGGCAGTTATTGAACAAAGGCAGTGCACAGGAGTTTGGAACCAGAAGGATGAGCTGCCGGTGAGTTGATGCAGAGCCCTCCCAGGGCAGGTTTCTCATGGGGGATGCTGTTTTCAGGTTGATTTTTGTGCTGAATGTTAAGGGATTGTTAGACATGACCTCTCGGGCTTAGGGCTTCCTACTGTGCAGAGCGCTGGTGGCCCCCGTCCCCTGGCTGCTGTCCCCCATCCTGTGCTGGTGGCTGTACCTGCTGCTTTCCTTTTTGTGGGTTTCAGCCAGTAGCCAAGCTGAGCCTGACTGGCAGATACCCACACAAAGGGCCCCCATTCGACCAGCTACGCAGGCTGCTGTGGACATGCTGCCTGCAACAGCAGCCACGTGCAGGACTTGGCATAAAACAAAACATAGACAGCCAAGATACTTTCCTCCTCTTTGGCTGGTAGAGACTGAGATTCACTGGTGTAGGCACATATACACCACTCCAGTTTCACAAGCAAATGTACCTTCAGGGACCTTTCAATACTGGCATGGCCCTTCTGGCCTCTTTTATACCCCTATATTCCTCTCCCGTCTTCTTCCCCTGCACATCCCTCCTGCAGTTTATAAAGTTCTACTGGCCTCCTGTGAGACCCTTGGGTCTACGTTCTGACCTGTTGGTTGCATTTTCTTGATGGTCTATCCATTAGTATGATTGACAAGGTTGTTTCTTGTTCCTGTCTTTATTGTGTTTGTGTATCTTAGTTTTTTTTTGTTGCTGCCCTGTTTTCTTGTTATCCCGTTTCACATTGAAAAGGGCCTTGGTCAAGTGACCTTAATAAAACGATGCTCTCACCTTCCACATAGCCTTACAGTGAACAGGTGAGATGTTTTGTGAAAACTGGGAAGAAAGTGCACCCCACTGAAACACATTCATGTCCCTCTAAGCTTGAGCTCTGTCCAGGAGTTGCTTTGTACTGACTCTTTATCAGGCAGACAGGAGATAAAAGAATTAGTGCTGCTGAAGTGGGGAACTGCACTGGGATCGGGTGCATTATGCTTTCAGCACAACTCATTTATATCAGCTGAGTTGAAGTTCAGTTGTTATGAAACCTCAATTTCCCTTTATAGCTCTTACAGGCTGTGTGTAGCTCTCCAGTGGCCTGCTCCTGATTTAGAAAGAAAACCTAGTTAGTGCAAACTGGACATGAGCTGAGGTAGTCTGTTTGATTGTAGCTGGAAGGCTCATGTCTAGTGGAAGTATTTTGTGTTTGCCTTCTCCCAGCCGTGTTTTCTGTAACACTGAGAGTGTAACCTTCAAGTGTGACAGGTTCATGCCCTGCTGTTGAGGCAGGGCTGCTTAGCATTTGGAAAGCATTTGGGAAAAGATTACTGTCAGATGAAGTTCAGTTAATAATACATATATGCCTCCCTGCATTTTCCATACCTGAGGGTCTCTGACATGTACTGTTAAGGCAGTATTGAGATGGGAGCTGTATTTTAATCTCTGTCTTTGCACAATGAAGTAGCATAAAAAGATTATATTGACAGAACTGAAGACTGGTCAGAGCCAAGAGCTTCAAGTACAGAAGCTGTGATTTTTTTTTTTTTTTTAGTTCTCAATCAATTCTTGAAGTCACAGAGCCATTCTTTTCTGCCAGGTGTCTCTTCCTGAAATCATTTTGTCCTTAAAGCTGGAGTTATGCTGTACCAGTGCCTCCTGTGATTCTGATAGGTTTCATTATTGACATGACACGTAGATGTTGGGAGAGTCTTTTAAGAAGCTGTGGAACTAGAACATAATCCAAGGGGTTTTCTCCTTGGGATTTTTTTGTTTTTGTTTAATCTATCATCTATTAGATCTATCATCTAAACCCCTTTGGAAGTTATTGACTAGCAAATAAAACCATCTTAGGTCACTGGTTCAGTTTTCCTGCCAGGGCATAGATCTGCACTAAAATATGCACTTGTCCCTTTGGCAGAATACTCTGCTTTGTTTGGGGATGGGAAGAAACAATACGAATCACCATTTTAAGGTCACGATTAAGTATTTTTGGCTGGGAAATTGTCAGCCATGCACACAATGGATTTTGCTGCCTTCACATCTGAATTGTGAAATCCCTTAAGTAAGTAAGGGTCATGACCTAAAAGGATAGTTGTCTGGAAATGTAGTTTCTCATGATAAATGGTCATGTTGATTTCTTTCACAGATTGAAGTGGACCTTGGTAAAAAGTGCTGGTATCATTCCATATTTGCCTGCCCCATTCTTCGTCAGCAAACAACAGATAACAACCCACCTATGAAATTAGTCTGTGGTCATATTATATCAAGAGATGCTTTGAATAAAATGTTTAATGGCAGCAAGTAAGTACCATTCCTTTATTTCAAGCAATGTACAGACAGGAACAAATCTTAAAGACTATAGAATACTGTGTTTTGGGAAGACTGAGTCTGTAATTACATAATTGGTGGAAGCTTGTTAGTCTTAGAGAATGACTTAAAAGCCAGATAATCCGGGTTGATGCTCTGGAGAAAAGCTTAATATAGCCCCTGATGTTGTAGAAAGTGTGTTTACAAGAAGGAATGCAATGAGCAGAGAAATTTTCTGAATTGTAAGTACCATCCTGTTGTCTGAAATTCAGAATGGAGGCTTTTTACACACACAGGTTTTTGTTGGGAGCAAGATTAAGTAATGCGTGAAGCATCCCTTCAGAAAGAAAATGAAACCTTTGGGGAAACACATCTTAGTAATTGAGCAGGAAGTTGAATTACCACTGTGGAGCTATGCCTCTTTAGAGATCAGTGGGGTGCCTACAGGCCTTTGGGAGGGAGGAAATAGGAGAGAGCAAGCTACACAGGTTTCCTTGAGGAAGAGCCAGTGGTAGTTTGAATTGAACATGTGCAGCTTCTGTGGAGGCCGACAGCTTAACTCAGAGCTGTGAGTTGCTTTGCGAAACGTGGTGTGAGAAGAAGGGACTGTTTCAGCTGTGGCTGAAACTGCTGAGGGATGTTTGCATTCTCAGCCCTGTCAGGAGAGCCTGGAGGTGTGCCCTTATGGGTGGCTTCAGATAGTTTAAATCAGCAAACTTGCTGCTACTTTATTGCTGTCCCAGATCACTGATTCCATTGATCAGCTTTAATGACAGCACAACTCTGATGGGATGGACTAGGTGGGGAGTGTAAAGGCCCGAACTTAGAGATGGGGAAAATGGGTCAATGCTAGAAGAAATATTGTAAACAAGTGTAATTTTATCAGTGGAGACCTCAGCAGGGGAGGCCAAGCTGACCTCTTTAGTCATAGCCTGCAGGAGCTGATCTAAGTGGGTTATAAAAACCACAGCATTTTGGGTACCAGACAGTAAAACTTGCTGGATGCTGAGGAAGTCAAAGTGGAAGCTGCCAGCCTATTTAAAATGGCTAAAATACAACAAAGTAATCCACAAGTAGAAAGAACAGATTAATCAGGAAGAATAATTTCTTGGTATTCAGTAGTTCAGGAGGGTGTGGGTGAAATGCCAGAAGGAATATAATGAGAAGAAAAAGCATCGTAAGTTCTCTCTTCTAAAGGTGACTTTTAGTAGAGCAGAGTTAAAGCATTACATCTTAAGAGTGCATTTGTTTCACACTACAGGGGAAAGAAGAGGAAGGACTATCACTGCCCACTCAGTACTTTCAGTGCTCAGTTGTTGCAGGTTGCCACGATTTTAACACGTTGTCTTTGTCCCTAGATTAAAATGCCCCTATTGTCCGATGGAACAGAGCCCTGGAGATGCCAAACAGATATTTTTCTGAAGAAGAGTTTCATTATGCAGTTTGTAAGTGACACTCTGGATTTCAGGTGCATTTCAGGAGAATTAAAACCACACTTGTTCCTGTTTTATGCAGCAGACTGAGGACTCCTGTGTTTATATAAGCTAATGCTACAGAAACTTTGCCAACATTTAGTATATACATACCCAGTGGAAATGCTACAGAAATATTATTACCATAGGGCTTTACTATACTCTTGGTCTCCATACCTGATCAAGTTACTACACCAGCAGTTGTCATTCAATGCAGGTTTTTGTACTTAATTATATGGTGACTTTTTACTTTTTAAAAGCAGAACTCGATCACCCCCATTTGTTTCATATTCTTCCTGCTATTACTCCCATCATTCTATCAATAACTGTCACCTTAGAGAATGTTTGTGGAAGAGGTTTTATTTCCTGTAATGTGTACATAAATAAAGGTAAATACATCACACACAGACACACACACACACACACAAAGTTTGATAAATTGAATAGTGGTTATAAAACTAATTTGTATTTTTTTGGCTGAAGAAGCTGTGATATATTCTCTGAGTTCTTCTTTCCAACATTTTTTTCAACTTTTACATAGAATTCAAAGTAAATGTGCATATATATAAAGTATATAAAATATATAGCCCCAAGGGGCTACCTGTTAAAATCCATCACTAATTTATAAGGGTGATGTGTGGCTAAATTAATACCGGAGCAGAGAAGGAGTAGGAAATCCTGTTCCTTTTGGTTTCACCATCAAAAAGTGTTTTGTGTAAGAGAACATTCAATAAATTCTGAAGTGGAAATGCTTTTAGTCGATGCCATTTGCTCTCTGGCCTTTGTAGTCACGTTCTTTGAACTTTGTATTCAGGATTAGGCTATAAATGTCATGTTGCTGTATCGTTTAATAGTCATGATAGTGTGCTATTTATAAACAGTTATCCAAACCAAATAAATTGTAGAAGTATTCATTGTGAAATGGGGAAACAAACAAACAAAAGCATGTTCTGGTGCAATCTACTGATCACAACCCTGCCCTTGGCAGAAGTGGGCCCTACATCATATATTAGGAGGTAGCAAGTTTTCTGTAGCTTGAACACTTTGCTTCTAGCCTCGTTTTTGTAGTAGAATATTACTGCCATTGCCACTTCTTTCTTTTCCTTTTCAGCTGAATCTCTCAGATTGTTGACTAGGTACATTTGTGCTCCTAAATGAGCTGTAGATCATGGCAGTGAAATCTTTTCTAGTGTGCATATCTTTGTATTTATTGCACTGTCCTACAGCAGGGCAAGCAGCCGTAAGGCATGCAGAGCTGCGTGTACCATTCTAGTTCTGTATTGTGTAGTTAAAAAAACATACCAAACCAATAAAACCCCAAGCTTCTATGATTGAATACTGACACACTGGTTGACTGCACTAGCACAATGCACTACAGAGAAGACTGGCTTTTGAGAAACCTCCATCTTTGGAATCCGTACGTCGCCTGACGAGAGACAGGAGTTTGGACTCTGATCGCACTGGGGACAAGGGACCTCCATGAAGAGACCTTGGGAGGAGAGTGAGTCAAGGCACACACAAACCTTCAACTTTTGGATGTGTTTGATACATGTGAAAATGCAGGTGTGTGTTTTATTTGAGTTTTTCTTTATCTGCAGAACTTCCAACTGTATTCACACCGAGTCCAAACCAACCGTGTTACCACGTGGTAACAGCAACAATAAACGGGTGAGGATATTTTCCATCTAGGTTTCCTGCTTGTGCTGGAGTTTGAGTTCTTTTTTTAACCTGTCCTTTGGAGTGGAATTGCTTGAGGCTTTTGGAATCATACAAAATGATATCTGAAGTATTTAAAATCCTTGGATGCATCAAGAAGTGTGTGGGCAGCAGGTTAAGGAAGGTTCTTCTCCCTTTCTACTGTGCCCTGGTGAGGCCTCATCTGGAGTCCTGAGTCCAGTTCTGGGCTCCTCAGCTCATGAGGGACAGAGAAATTCTGGAGAGAGTCCAGCACAGGGCCACCAAGATGATCAGGGGACTGGAACATCTTTCAAATGAGGAAAGGCTGCGGGAACTGGGGCTGTTTAGTCCGGAGGAGACTGAGGGGGGGGGATCTTACTAACATTTACAAATATGTAAATGGTGCGTGTCAGANCCCCCATAATAACAAAGACCTAAAAACCCCCCCACTCTGAGGTGTAAGTGCTGCATCGTTTTCTCTGCTGTTCTGGTATTTTGGCATTGCTGTCGACACTAATAAGTGCTTCTAATGCAATTACTTAGAGTACAGAGATGGCACAGTTATTAAATGACAATGAGGTACACAGTCACCTTATATATTAGAGTATTTTTAACACGGAGTGGTCATGTCGCTTTAGATCTATAGCTAATTCAAAAAAACATCTGTTTTCACCAGAAAAATACAGTTCTTTTCCTAGTTCACACTCTGCTTAAAAAGAATTGCTTGCAGTTTTGCAGTTCCACCACTAGGTGATGGTAGCAGTTAACGGAGGATGCCTGTATGCTCCCAGTCGTGTTGGGTGCCGTGAAACGTCGGCATTTGGGTTGTTGCAGCCATCCAGTTTGCCCGTTGAAGATGACGCAAGTTGTCTGCTACTACTGCCTGATATACTTCTGGTAACTAGAGAAAGTGGCTTGTACAGGAAAAAAGTGAATAATACCCTCAGATTTAAAGTTTTCATACCTGGAATATAGTTAACACCTCCTAGGCATGTATTTTCTGCTTCCCTGGAGACATTCCAAACCCACCTGGACAAGTTCCTGTGTGACCTACTCTAGGTGGTCCTGCTCTGGCAGGGGAGTTGCACTGGATGATCTTTTGAGATCCCATCCAACCCTTAAGATTCTGTGATTTTTCTCTAACAAGGTTTGAGAATAGCCACAGCAAAATAAGTATTTGATTTTAAAGCTGCAGTGGTATCTGAGGTTACACTTTCGGACCAGACTTTGAAGCCTTTAACTCATCCCATTGTGTAACAAATGCCATTTAATGAGATTGCTGCATATCAAAATTGAAGAGGCTCAGCACATTTACACCTGTATCAAGACCATGGCATCATTTCTGCCTGTGCTGTACTGGGCTTGCAACTGATGCTTCCTCCTCCTTTGTAAAACATGACATAACAGCAGCTCAGCAGCAGCAAAGGGCATCAACACGTGATGCAGATGTGCCTTAAGCCAAGCCAAGACTTTTTTGATCATGCTTGTATAAAAGATTTAGCTTATAGATGTTATGACAATAATGGATGGTTATAAATCCAACTTTCTATAGCAGTGGCTTCTTTAGTGTTTTGCTTATTAACAGGGTGTGGATTTTAGGGAATGTCTTCACTAGGAAATGTACCTTGGGAGAGAGGTTCAAATTGGATTTGTGGTATAAAACAGAATCAAATGTTAAAGATAGATAGTAGGCAATGAAAGTAGTCCATAGCCTTTTTGATGTTGAAAAGTATCACTCAGTCACTCATTTTGGTAGGACTGTGACTGTCATTAACACAAAGCTCATGCCCTCACCTCCTGTTAATGCTTGCTGGGAGCGGCTGCTCTGGCAAGCGCTTGTTCATTAAGGAAGGTCTTTTCCTGCAGTGGCTTCAGCACTACCCATTGCAAATATACATGGCTAAAAAAAATCACTGTTTCTCTGCTGAAATATACTGTATTGATTTCAGTTATCTGTCTGTAAGTCAGGTTAACTAACGTGTGGAGAAGCTGCAGTGAGAGCTGCATATTGTACTGTTAGAGCTTCTGAGCCTCATTAACTTAGGCCTGTCTCCATCCTGTTACATTCAGTCTTTCTTCCTCAGCTTTTCACAGGATTGCTGCTGCCAAAAATATAAGGTTGAAAGTATTTGTGATCACTCAGAGATTAACACAGTAAATTAGATTTTCCTTGTGAAGTTTGTTTGCCTACTGCAAGATGCTGTCTTCCTTTCTGTGCTCATTGCTGCAAAGGTTGACTTGTCTCTAAGGGGGTGTAGAGGGGAAATTCACACTTTTTAATCTATCCCAACTCTTGAACTTTTGTGAGTAGAAGCCTGCAGTGTAGGGAAAGATGCTTTGAGAACAACAACGAAATAAGAGTGGCAGCAATGATCTGTAGCAAGTGAAGCTGTAACAGAGCATTACGTCACTATTCTGAGTTTAATTTGAGCCCTACTATATATAAAAGAAGAGTGATTTGCAAAAATATATACATATGTAAGAGAAGAGCGACTTAATATTCCTTTGACTTCGTGTTTGCATTAAATGAGCAGTTCTGTAGGGAAAATGGAGTTGTTTACAGCCTGCTCTAAGCCCTTGCTGAATCCTGCCAGGCCTATGTGCAGGAACTGGTGTTTTCAGATCATACTAACTTGCAGGAGATTTTCTAGGGCAGCTATACCTGTGTATTCAAATGCAAAAGCCCCAAGTCCTGTTGTCCAATTCCTATTCTACCTTAGAACTAGGGATGTTCCTCATTCTAGAAGGTTATGTTGACTGCAGCTGGGACAAAGCACTGAAGCTGCTGGGTGCTGTGACCAGGCCTGGAGTGAGCACAGCTTAGCCTTTGACATGGTTGTCCCCTTACTCCTTCATTTCCTCTGCCTCATGTTGATTTTCAGACTCAGTGACACTGCTGTTGGTTTCTTTCTTCTTCCTAAGTGTCAGGTTGTCACTGTGGGTTTTCTGTTGCTTTGGCTAAAGAAACAAAAGGAATGGGCAGGATGCAAATAGCATCTCAGTTCAAGCCTTGAACATCATCCGTAAGACAGATGAG
>WBNH01007540.1:1294-13004 GCA_013401255.1 Urocolius indicus
TCAGGGAGTGTCAGAGAGGGCTCCTGGCTGCCCTCAGCCTCCTCTTCTCCAGCCTCAACACCCCCATTCATTCCCTCAGCCCCTCCCCAGCACCCTTGTGCTCCAGCCCCTTCCCCAGCTCTGTGCCCGGCTCTGGCCACGCTGCAGCCCCTCAGTGTCCCTGTGGCAGTGAGTGAGGGGCCCAGCACTGAGCACAGTCTAAGCCCCTTTCTGCTTTATTTTTGGTTATAAAGGGAGAATTCATTTTAAACACCTGACAATCTCTTTCAGATACCTGACAGTATCCGTTTTACTTTATATTTTCTGCATTTCCAAGTGTATCTGTTCTCAAACTTAGCCCCAATGCCTGCCATCATTCCATCACCCCCCAAGCAGCCCCAGTTCCCAGGGGAGTGAGCTGCCACACAGACATCACTCATACGCTCATCCTCCTACCTCAGGTCTCCCAAGGTTAGAGCATCTCTGACTAAAGCCTCCAAACATAGCACTTTCATCATCAAACCATTTTCCTGGGATCCTTTATTTTTTCCCCCCTCTTCTTACCATAAACTAATTCAGCAGTTTTGATTATCAAAATATTGCCAGCCAAAAATACTCCTGATTAAATGCTCTTCCCAGCCTGACCTCAGGAAGATATTTGGACAAATGATGTGTGCCAGTTAAGGAGCTATTTTCAGCTGCATGGACAGACTAGTCATTAGTGCTAACTTGGTTAATTCACTTTGAAAAGTGCTTTGGAAAGAAACCTGTTGAGTAACCTCTGATTTGCCTTTTCCCCCTGTTCCTTTGAATGTGTTTCACCATCAGTCTTGCTTCTCTTTATGTTGTGGTTCAAAGGCCTGTTTTTTTCCAGGCCTGAACTCTGCAGCAGGGTCAGACATTATCTCACCTGGACAGATGAACCTCATGCTCTTTAATGGCAGTGCAAAAGTGCTTCCAGCTTGGAGGGAGGGGAACGCCCTTCTCACTACAGATAATGTCATTGTGAAGCAAGATGTGTGTGTAGGTGGGTGGGTCAGAAGAGCTGTGGGCAGGAGGTCAGAGAGGTTCTGCTCCCTCTCTGCTCTGCCCTCATGAGAGCACATCTGGAATATTGTGTCCAGTTCTGGCCCCTCCGTTGCAGAAGGACAGGGAGCTGCTGGAGAGAGCTCAGTGCAGGGCCACAGAGATGCTGGAGTGGAGCATCTGCCTTGTGATGAAAGGCTGAGGGAGCTGGGGCTCTGCAGCTTGGAGAAGCCTGAGGAGTGAGCTCATTCATGTTACAAACCCATCAAGGGTGGATATGAGGACGCTGGAGCCAGGCTGTGCTCAGGGATGGCCAATGACAGGACAAGGGGCAATGGGCACAAGCTGCAACAGAAGAGGTTCCAAAGCAATACAAGGAGGAATTTGTTCCCCGTTGAGGTGAGGGAGCCCTGGCAGGGGCTGCCCAGATGGGCTGTGGAGGCTCCTTCTCTGGAGACATCCCAACCCAGCTGGATGAGTTCCTGTGTGCCCTGCTCTAGGTGCTGCCGCTCTGGCAGGGGGCTGCACTTTCCAGGTCCATTCCAGCCCTTGAGATTCTGTGATAACTCAGGCTGTGCTCTGCTCATTGATCCAGAATCAAATGAACCCACAGAGGTGGCATAAAGTGGCCCTGTAAAGGCTGAACTAACAGTGTGCCACCACCCAAATGGCATCCAGCTCCTTCTATGTCTGCAGAATGTTCCGTGAAGTCCAGTTGACCCTGTTGAAGAAGAAAATCCTTGATTGTGAGGAGCTGGGCAACTATTTTGGGAAAAGGACTCATGTACCTGTTCTATTCTTGTGTCCCCCCCCAGGCATCAGCTGCTGACTGCTGTCTGATGCAGGACATGGGGCTTTTGTCTGACCTGGTGGTTTTGTTTTCTAGACTATTGTTGGATACTGTTAGGAAAAGGTCTTTCACTGAGAGAGTGGTGGGTCTCTGGGACAGGCTCCCTGGGAAAGGGATCACAAGCACCAAGCCTGTCAGAGCTCAAGGAGCATCTGGAGAATGCTTTTAGTCATATCATTTAATTTTAGGTAGTCCTTGAGGAGCAGAGAGTTGGAAAAGACCCACAGGGAGCACTGAGTCCAACTGGAGGGATTTGGTGTGCTCATTCCCACGCTTGGGCAAAGGGGGAGAGTCAGGATCATAGGGCTGTGGGAGAGAGAGGAGGCCTTTCAGACCTTTCAGCAGCAGCCTTCAGCTAAATTAGCTTAATCTGAACACAGAAGTGTAGGAGAAGCTTGGTAGGTTTTATTTGCCTTTGTGTTTGTGCAGACTAGAAGTGAGGCTTCCAGTGACAAAGATCTCAGCCAACAGAAAAGGCAACTTACCCCTTTCCACTGTGCCACTTCTGGCACTTGATCTCTGTCTTCCTCCCCCATCATATGCCCTGGCCCCATCCCTTTGCTATGCCAGTGCCAGGAATAGGTGATTTTCTGTGGAATTAGTGAGCTAAACTCGCTCACTGAGAGTACCAGACCCTGGGAGAAGCCCTGGAAAGCAGTGCCCAGGTGCGTGGTGTCAGCTAGCTGAGAGAGCAGCTCAGATATTTGGTGCAGCTTTAGAGTGTGCACACAATTCAGCTCAGGTGACAGGCAACAACTTTCTAAAAGATGTTTTAACCAAATTACTTAGACCCATGTGACCTTACTGAGGCCAAAATCATAATTCCCAAGTGATCTTTTGCTCAGTTGAAACCTCTTTTATGAGAAGTGGTTTTTGAAGACCCAGCCTGATGATTATATTATTGTTATTGCATTAGAGTAAATCAGCAATGGATTAATAGTTAACATTTGTCAAAATCCAGTAATCCCCAGCAGCACTGCAGTCTTCACCTCATGAAGAGTCTAACTGTGCTGTGTCTGTCTGCTCACTTGGAGTGTTTCATTTCCCTGAGAGAGCTACTTCTAAGTAGGGTTGCTGTTCAGACACTGGAAATCTGCTTGCTAAGTTGGTCCCAAGTAAACATCAAAACTATCAAAAGCCTGAACTGAAGCAGTGTCAGAGGCAGTAACCCAGAGGTCACCAGCTGCTCCAGCAGCAGAACGTTGGATCCCAGCTCAGTGCAGCAAGCAGAGGGGCTGGGAGCAGACACTCAGTGTGGCAAACCCCAGAGATCAATGTTCCTCACCTCTGCACAAGAGTTTCTGAGTGGCAGCAGCTGCTGCTGCTGCAGGGAGCTGCAGGCCTAGGCCATCCCACAGATTAGAATGGTGCTGTGAGTTGATGTAGTGGTGTAATTAGCTGTGCTTTTATTCACGTTAGAGCTGGTGAAACAGGTATGTGTCCTGCTGCCTCAAACAAATGCAAAGCCAAGGACAAAGCCTGGATGGGGTAAGCCTGTGAGGTGTAATGTTTCTAACTGAGCAGTGTGCCCAGCCTGCTGTTCCTCTGCAGGCTAGAAATGGCAAAAGGGGGGGGGGGGGGAAGAAGAAAAGGAAACAAAATAGTTGATAGTGACCCATTGGTGCTGTGGGGTCAGGATCTACTCTCAGCCTTCTTGGGGAATCAACCTGTGCTGTACTACTGAGGATAACCCACCGCTTGCTCCTGTTGCCAGTATCCTCTCTAGCTACAAGGGGTGACAGTGGGAGGCTCTGCCAGACCCTGGAGATGCTTTGTAGAGCATGTTTCTGGGATTCCTTCCCATTTAACCTGGGATGTCTCCCTTACCAGCCACAGGCCAGGCAAGAGAAGCAGCCAGGCAGTTTCTGCAGCCTCAGAATGTTGAAGACAGGTGAAACAGAACTGAAACCAAAGAGCTGCTTGCTCTCCTGCCTGCTTCTCTGTTGTCTCATGGACAGGAGCTGATTTATGGAGCAGCTCTAATACAAACCCCAGCCTCTTTGTAGCTGTTTGAGTCTGAACAGTTTCAGCCACAGCTTAGCCTTTGCACTAGAACAGGGTGAGGGACACGATGGACTGTTCTCACAGTTGAGCAAGCTTGGCCCTGCTAAAAGATGGGCACAGGAACAAGTAGCTGTGCACAAAGGCTGTTCTGTGCTCCGCATTCCTTGTGAGTAGCAGAGAAGGTTTGTAACAGCTCCTGCTCACGTGGAATTTGTTACAGATCCTTTGTCTTGCTGTGTACTTGCTGTGCTTTAAGCCAGAGGCATCCTGTGGTCTTATGGCAATGCCTCACATGTACAGAGGCAAAGAATTACTTTGGGTTAGTCCCTTTCCACGTTAAGACTGGGTTTTTAGGGAAAGGGCAGAGAGAGAGCTTTAGGAAAGGGATCAGCCAAAGAAGTTTGTTACCCAAAGCACTGAGAGAAAATGCCAAAGTCCTCTAAAGATGCAAAGGCAAGGGTCTAGTAAAGAAAGGCATCACAGAGACTGTGCTACCTCAGCAAAGCAGCAGTGCTGAGCTGAGGCTGTAGTGGGATCTGCTGCTGGCTGAAGGGAATGGCTGGCTTTGGGCACTGGGCAGGAGCAGCTCAGCAGGCATTTGCTACCATTGGGTCACTGCCAGCTTAATCCTCAGCAGTGTTCACTCCTTGCTGGGAGCTGCAGTGTTTGCAGGAGTGTGGAGTCCCACGTGCCTCTGACTTGAGAACTCAACTGTGACACAAGCACTGGAGCTGCTGTTGGGCTGTGGCAACAGCAGAGTCACATAATCCCAGCATGGTGGGGTTGGGAAGGGCCCTGCAGAGCTCCTCCAGCCCAGCCCCCTGCTAAAGCAGGTTCCCCTGGCTCAGGTGGCACAGGAACGTGTCCAGGGGGGGTTGGAAACCTCCTGAGAAGGAGCCTCCACACCCCCACTGGGCAGCCTGGGCCAGGGCTCCCTCACCTCAGCACCAAGCGAGTTGCTCCTGGTGTTCCAGTGGAACTTTTAGTGTTCCAGCTTGTGCCCATCACCCTTTGTCCTGCCACTGGACACCACAGAACAAAGTGTCCCCCCATCCTCCTGACACCCACCCTTTAGAAGTGTTGATGAGATCCCCCCTCAGTCTCTTCTCCAGGCTGAACAGCCCCAGGTCCTGCAGCCTTTCCTCCTCACAGAAATGTTCCAGTGCCCTGATCATTTTGGTTGCCCTAAAGGCTGTGCTGGAGCACAAGGAAATGTTGCTGTGAGGGCTGTGTCTGGTTTGGGCTCCAGCAGGACCTGCACACTGTGATATGTGAGCAGAGAAGGTGCTGTGCTTCTAAAGAAACCCTTGCAGCAGGGGAATCCTTTCTTGGGTGTCATATTAGAAAAGGATTTAGTAACTGGCCAGTCTGCATCTCTGCTGTGTTCCTCACAGACATTCTCCAGGGAATGATTGAGCTGTGCTTGCTGCAGAGGAGCCAGGAGCACCCCAGCTGTGCCTTGTACTTGAGGTGTGCTGTGGACCCCAGGGCAGAGGGGGGCTGCAGCAGTCCCACAGCTGGGAAAGTGCTGAGCTTGGTGTGTCTACCCTGTGTGGCAGACTTTGCCAGTCCCAGAAATCTGCCCAGAAATAGCCCAAACTCTTTGTGTTTCAACCCTTTTACCATCAGGGGAGCCAGGTGATTTTTTCCCAGTCTGATGCAGTTGTTTGAGCCTCCCAGCCAGCTTCAGCCCTGGGGGGGGGTTCCTGTGTATACATTACCCTGTTACCCTTTTGCCTGGAGTAACTGTCTGAGCACGTGGTGGCATTCGAAAGCCCAGCCAAAGGCAGATCCTGGTGCTGGCCAACACAAATCTGTGCCTGAGACCTGTGTTAAATTTTAAAAGAAAAGCCATTAACTCCCAAGCCAACCAGCTGAATGTGCAGTTTGCTGGAGCCTCTGATGGAAATGCAGGTTAAGCTCAGTCCCCAGAGTGCTGGGTGTTAAGAGGGAAGTTAGAAAGTTGCTGCCTCACTGCTGGGAGCCACAGAGAAAGGGGCTGTTGGACCTGCTGCGACGTCCTGTTTCATCTGGAACTCCCAGGGGCTGGAGCTCTGCTCCCTTGGGATACTCATAGACTGGTTTGGGGTTTGTTTTTCCCTCCTCTCCTTTACAGTGGTGCCAAAGTGAAAGGCTGGTGGCAGCTAAATCCCAGCTGGGGTGCAGGAGGCTGGTGCTTGGACGTTGCTGGAGGGAGCGACCGTCGACGTGGGAGTGATGGAACAGCGTGGAGAGCCCGTCCCCACGAGTGAGTGCTCAGGGGATTCCTCCACTCAGTTTGCCACACTGCTTTGTCTCCTGAGTGAAGAATGGGTTATGATTGTGCAGCTCCTTGGTTATCACCACTGAAGCAAATCCTGGCACTTGGAGGAGATGATAGAGTCATAGAATTGTTTTGGATTGGAAAAGACCTTTAAGATCATCAAATGCAGCTGCTGGTTGTGTCTCCCACATACCCTGTGTGGGGCACTGGAGATGTTCAGCTCCTCGTGGCATTGTGCTTGAACTCTGGGCTCTTCACTAGTGCACAATGCTGCAGGATGAGGTGGCCTCAGATCTGCTGGGTCTGAGAGTTAGGGGGGCTTTCTGTGGACAGGGAGCCTCAGGCCCTGTGTCAGGGGGATGTGGGGACTCCCATGGCCTTGGGCTCCCAGAGTCCCACAGCAGCTCCACTACTGGGCTTTTTCCTTGAATTTTGCAAAATCCTGTCTCATGGGATTGTTTTGCCCAAGGCTGGGACATTGTCTGCTTTAGATAAAGAGAGTGCATTTTGTTGCTGGCCTGTTTGTCTCCTGCCTCTTAGAAGCATTTTGCAATGAAGACATGGAAAGGGGAAACATGTGTGTGCCTGGGAGCTCACAGGAGACAGGGTGATGTGTAAAACACCTCTCACCTCTTGCCACATGTGCCAGGGAGAGCTGCAGGCTTGGCAGGGCTGGAGAGGAGCAGCACAAGGCATAGTCTGGTTGCTGTTGTGGGGCTGTGTAGTGAAGGAGACAAGGGCACAGCAGAGCTGGGTTGGCACACACTCTGCCTGCTGTGACAGAAGGTCAGGGTGTCTGGGACTGTGGGGTGGTGTTTGCTTGTTCCCTCAGCAGGACTGTTTGGTGTCCTGTGGGCTGAGATGTACTGTGCTGGTCGTTGATAGCTCAGGATGCTGGACACTGAAACATGTCATCCCAGACTGCATTTTTCTTTGAGGGGCAAATCAGTTTGCTGGGATAAAGCTTTAATTTTGATGGGTGGCAGATGGAGAGCTCTGGGAATGGCAGCAAATGGGCTCAGTTGAACAAAGGAGGAGGAGAGTTTTTAACAAGCCTGAAGGGAGGAACGTTTTGAAGGGCTTTAGAAATGTCCCTGTATCCCTGTGCAGTGCCCACACCTGTGTGTGAGTTCTCGTGTCTGTAGTGCTCAGGCATCAACAGAGCTTCTGGAGGATGCAGCAATGGATAGATGGATGCTGGGGACAGTGGCAGGGTCCTTCTTCCACCCTCCTGACCAGGAGGTGACAGCAGCACTGTGACCCCAGGCAACTCAGGGCTTCTCTTCTTGGGACCTTCATCTGTGATCTTGCTCATAGACACAGGTGTAAAAGAAGGGGTTTGAGCTTCTGTGAGGTTTCTGTGCAGACCCTAGGACTGGGATGATGAGGGGTCCCCAGACTCTCCCTGTAGGGATGAAGAAAGAGCTCTTGGATTATTCTGTAATATAAATACCTGTGGCTCAGCTCCTGCCCCAGATTCATTGCCAATGAGGTCAGGGGATGAGGGTGAGGAGAGAGGATCATGAGGTTTATCCCCTCCTCAGCTCTGTGTTCAGGGCTCTCTTGCACGTCAGCACATGTGGCTGGGATGTGGTAGAGGGTGTGACACCTCTGGTTTCATCTCATTATAATTTGAATGAGCTCTGATATTGGTGAGCTCTGCTGGAGGCTTCTCTGCTGGGGGAAGCCAGATCTGCCCCACTGGCTGTCCCTGTGTCTATGAGGAGAGCAGGGAGCAGGCCATGGGAGTGTGTTTCTAAATGCCAAAGTACAAGTATCTCCTTGGGCAGCTGGGACAGGGAGCTGCTGGATGTCATGGCATGGGCTGCTCACCTGGCCAGCTCATCTCTTGGCTGGAGAGCCTGTGTGTGGTGCAGGGACGTGCTCTTGGCTTAGGACACGTTTCCTCTCTGAGGCTCTATGTTCCCCTCCTTGTGTTTCTGGGTTTTGCCAGCTGCATTCATACCTCACACAAAGCAACTATGCCAGATGTGTGAAGCCAGGTACTTGTAACAGGGCAGAGGTGCTTGGATTAGAGCCCCTACAGCTGGAGCAGCCTTTCCCCTCCTGTTTCCATCATGCTGCTCACAGCACTGGCTTCCCAACCTCCACCTGGGTTACTGAGTCCTAAAGGGTATCCTGGGAGCTATCCTGGGGGCCACAGGGCCACGAGGCAGCCAAAAGAGTTGAGTTGGTGGCACAGGCTTGAAAAGTCACCAGACTGCAACTTCAGCTCACCTGCTGCACCTCTGACATTGTCAGCCTGGCTGGGAAACTGGGATCCAGCTTTCCCCCTGTACTGTGAGGAGGTGGTGTTGTCTTGGAGCTGCTGGGAACCCAGTGGTTGTGGGAGCTCCTGTGCTTGGGCTCTGCCTGTCCCACAGAATGTTTCTACTTATCAAAACGTCCTTGTGCTCCTTGTGCATCCTCTGCATTTTGATTAGGGAGCAAAGGCCACTAACAGTGCTGGACAAACAAGCAGCAATTAAAGAATGAATCCTGCCTTTGTTAGGAGCCCTCTCTTTACCCCACCCTGAACTCTGGATCCCTGTGCCTGGAGACAGTAGGAGGTGAGTGGGGCAGAGCTGGAGCTCGCTGGGCTCCTGGGCACTGCTGCCAGAAGGCTGAGCAGCAGGAGGGCTGTTCAGCTGTGCCAACAGCTCTGACCTGTGGCTGTGCCTGACGCCTCTTCCTCCTGGGCTGCAGGAGGCTCCAGCCATGCCTGGGGATGGCTCTGAGTGCTGCCTGAGCAGGACAGTGGGTCTCTACAGCCCGAGTGGACTCAGCCCTGGGCATTTTTTGCTCTGCTAGTCACTGAGCTGCGTGTCACACATCTCATATCCTGAGTCCTGTGTCAGTGCTGTGCTGTGTGAAGAAGGGATAAGGAGTCACCAGGCTCCTTTCCATCACAGGGCAGGAGCTTTGCATAAGAGCTGCCAGCAGAGAGTCCTGCTGGGCCTTCACAGGCCCTAAATACTTCAGGAGGCAAGAAAAACAGCGAGTGGCATTAGCTGGCTGCTTGGCTGAGTGCCTTCTCATGGCTCCTGCAGGTTGCCAAGGTCAGGGCTGAGCACTGCAGGGGCCAGGCAGCTCGAACTGAGCTGTGCTCTTTGTCTGGAGGCCTTGGAGACTGCTGGCTCATTATTTGTCTCTCCCCTAATGCCCAAAGGGGCTGTGATTGATGGCAGTGGTACAATAGGTGTCTGTTGGCAGTGATGGATTGGGCTGTGCAGAGAGCACCCCTCCTTCCCTCCCTCCCTTGCTCACTCTGTCTCTCTGTTGCTTTTCCTGCAGTTTCAGGCAGTTTTACCAGTGTCAATTCAGATGAATCAAGCCAGTGCCCCTGCCAGAGAATATCCCAAACTTTGGTGAAAGGGCAGCTTTTCTAGCCAGCAAACAGCCTTTCCAAGTTGCCTGGACCCTTTGGCTAGGAGCTGTCAGGATGGAGCTGGAGGGGCTGTACCTGAAGACACTGGACAGTGTGTTAGGTGCTGTACATCCCAGTACCCACTGCCACAACACAGGGCTGAGTGGCACATCCTGGCTCTGCAGGAATGCATCTTGCATCAAAATCCAAGGTCAGGCTCTTTTGCTTGTGCAGGTGGGGGATGTGTGTGGCACAGCTCTGCCATGGGATTGGGGACACTAATAGCCACCTAAGACACTTGTGCTGCACTCATCCTGCTACTTCTCTGTGGAAGAGGCCTGGGCAGATATTTGTCATCCTGAAGAGTTACTGGGCCACGCTAGCTCCTCTGCTCCATGCTGTGGCTGGGGGTCTCTCCATCAAGGCTCCCCTTCCTGGGCCTGGGCACTTTTGTCTCTACCATCATGGGGTCCCGTGGTGGGTTCCTGGGTGGCAGTTTGATGGCTGTGAGTGAGAAGGGGCAGGCTAGGTTTGGTGTGCTACCTGCATGGTGCTGGTCACAAGGAAAGCACCCAGAGCCTCTCTGCTGCTCTGAACTCCAGCATATCAGCAGGTTGTGGGCTGGGAGCTGTATCAGAGCTGGAGCCTTGCAAGGCTGTCCTGCACACCCAGCAGTGGTAGGGCAGCGTCTCTGGTGCCCTGGAGAGCTGCTTAGGGCTGAATGAAGCCCTGACAGGTTTGGTTGTCTGTTTAAAATGTAACAGAGCTGAGCAGAGCCCCATGGGATGCAGTTGGTGCATGGCACGTGAAGGGCCAGGCCAAGGATGCAGCTGACACGTGGCAGGGGTGACTCTGTCTGAACAGGGGTCTGTGTCCTGCTGTGAGACTGGATCTGGTGAATCCCCATCACTCCTTCCTGCAGGCAGAGCTGGGCAGAGGGATGATGGCATGGGACAGATGTGCCACACTGTGCTGGGGAGCCCAAACATGTGCCATGTTTGTGCAGAGCTGGTCAGGGGAAGCTCAGTGCAGAGCTGGGGAAGGCTGGGGCAAGGTACAGACACAATCTCGTGGCTATGTCCTGTTCTCATCTCCTCTTTTCTCTGGCAGGGACAGAGCAGAGTCCTGTGTTGCTGGAGTGTCTGTCAGCCCTGGCCAAGGGGCCATGTGGGGCTGCTCCATTGAGCTCCTGGAAGCAGAGGGGACCATCAACAGGCAGGAGGAAGATCAGCCATGCACAAGTGAGGGGGAAAGGTAAGTGACAGGAGTGTGAGAGGTGCTGTGAGCCAGCCAGGGGCTCAGCCCTGGCCACAAGTGTGTGGAGGGGTAATCATGGAGAGGAATGTTAGGGATACAGGTCCAGCACCCTGGACTCTACTGGAGATCTTGTTCTTTCTGTTCCAGAGAGATCAATCTATTTAGCATTACTTCAGCTGAGTGCAGGCTGGGAGATGGAGGTGCCTGCAGGGCACTGACAGCAGCACATCTGCTCAGAGCTCGTGCTGGGCTGCACCCTTGTCTCTCCCAGCCTTCACTTGTCAGGGCTCAGCTCTCCCATTGCTCACCTCTGCCTGGGCCCAGGGAAGCAGGACTTCTGAATCAGCCACTCTCACCCAGAAAGCCCCTATAGAGCTGACCCAGGCTCCCCACAAGCCCCCCCTGCTGCTGGGGGTCCTGCAGCCTCACAGGAGGGCCATGAGAAACCAAACTCATTGAGCATGGCCTTTCCTGCAGCATGAGGGAGTGTGGAGACTGCAGTGGGATCAGTCCCCCATGGGATCCTGCCCTGTGGGGAACAGGGGTGATAGATTTGTGGGTGGGAAGCAGAGAGTTCTGGGCTAGTCCAGCTTTAGGGAGTTTTGGTGGGTTTTTATTCAGAATCTCCATTGTTCCCCCTGTGCTGCAGGGTGCTGGGACTGGTGGGTGCATGACCAGCTCCTGGCTGATGGAGGGGCTTGCTCTGGGGTCTTGCAGATTGAGGCTGGGGGGCTCTGTGTCTGACAAGGTAACCTGTGCCTTGCCTCCTTTTATGGAACCCCAGTATCACAGAATCCCAGCATGGTGGGGATGGAAGGACCCTGCAGAGCTCATCCAGCCCCAGCCCCTGCTACAGCAGGTTCCCCTGGCTCAGGGGGCACAGGTACGTGTCCAGGTGGGGTTGGAAACCTCCTGAGAAGGAGCCTCCACACCCTCCCTGGGCAGCCTGGGCCAGGGCTCCCTC
>WBNH01007540.1:14818-77769 GCA_013401255.1 Urocolius indicus
GTCTGTGCTGTGCTATGGGGCCATGCTGTGGGGCTGTGCTGTGCTGTGGGTCTGTTCTGTGCCATGGGGCCATGCCGTGGGGCTGTGCCGTGCCGTGGAGCCGTGCAATGGGGCTGTGCCATGTGGCCGTGCCGTAGGGCCGTGCCGTAGGGCTGTGCAGTGGGGCTGTGCCATGGGGCCGTGCCCGTTGGCTCCGGCAGGTGCAGCTCCAGTTCAAACCCGCGCGGCCAATGGGGCGGCGGCGGGACGCGTGAGCCATGGCAACGGCGCCCGGCCCTTCCCCGCCACGGCCGCGGGGCCGGCGGCTCACGGCTGCCATGGAGCGCGGCGCTGAGCGCCGAGTGTCCCTCTGCAGCCGCCGCGCCGATGCCCTGCGAGCTTCTTTTTACCTCAAAACCTTCGGTAAGCGCGGAGCCCGCAGTCCCGGGGCGTGGGGTGCCCGTGGTGCACGAGGTGCCCCTGGTGCCCGTGGTGCCCCTGGTGCCCGTGGTGCCCGTGGTGCCTCTGGTGCCCGTGGTGCCCCTGGTGCCCGTGGTGCCTCTGGTGCCCGTGGTGCCCCTGGTGCCCCTGGTGCCCGTGGTGCCCCTGGTGCCTCTGGTGCCCGTGGTGCCCCTGGTGCCCGTGGTGCCTCTGGTGCCCGTGGTGCCCCTGGTGCCCCTGGTGCCCGTGGTGCCTGAGATGCCTGCGGTGCCCCTGGTGCCCGTGGTGCACGAGGTGCATGTGGTGCCCGTGGTGCCCCTGGTGCACATGGTGCCCAGGGTGCCCCTGGTGCCCGGGGTGCTTGTGGTGCCCGTGATGCCTGGGGTGTTTGTGGTGCCCGTGGTGCCTAGGATGCCTGTGGTGAATATGGTGCCCTTGATGCACGTGTGCATGTGGTGCCCGTGGTGCACGTGTGCCTGGGATACCCGTGGTGTCTGTGGTGCACATGGTGCCCGTGGTGCACGGGGGCCATGGCCGAGCCCGGCGTGGGTGGAGGGTTGGGGGCTGCTCCCCAGAGGCAGCCTGCTCGCTTCTGCCTCGCTGAGCTGGGACGATACGTGGCTCCACTGAGCTGGTGAACTGGGCAGTGCCCTGAAAGTGAGCTGCAGGCTCTGTGGCTGCTGCAGTGGGCACCGGGCACCCAGGGCATTTTGCCCCCTGGATGGAGCTGAGGTTGCTGTGTAGGGCTGGTTTGGAGCTGTGGCCTCCATTAAAGAAGAGTCTCAATCTCCTTTGATCCTCCATGTGCATCTTTCTGTGGCAGCCTCAGTGTTGCTGCATGGGCTCGACGAAGCCTGTGGGCACTGGTGGCAGGGCTGGCCCAGCAATGGGTGGCCACGAGCCCTGTACCCTGTGAGTTTGGCAGCAAGTGTCAGGTTGGGACAGGTTGCTTGTGGTGTGTGGTAGCTTTGTCAGCATCTGTCTTGCACAGAGGGAAGCTGGTGCACTTCCCCAGGGCCACTTTTAAGCAGTCTTTGAGAGCTCCAGCTTTGGGGCAGGCAGTCAGGCAGTGTGTGTTAAGGAGGCTGCAGGGAAGCACCAGTGGAGCAGGCAGCCAGTGGTGTTTGGCTTCTAAGTATCAATCTGCTGAGGACAGCCTGGAAGCTGAAGTCCTCCTGTCTTTGTAGGAATCAGGTGTGCCAAGTAATGTGAGTTTCGTGGTGCCTCTTGTCTCTGTAAGCAGATCTGGGCCAAACATCACCTCTCTGCAGCCACAATTCCCTTCATGGGCTGCCCATCACTGGTGAGACATGGTCAGCTCTGAGCAAGAGAGCAGTGACAGGACAGGGCCAGCACCCTCCTCTCCCTCCAAGGACAGGGCTTCAAAAAAGCTGGTGTTGCAGCCCAAGGTCATAGATGGTGATCTCAGGATCATGGCCTTGTGCCCATGGGGACCTCCCACCCAGGCCGTTACCTGACAGTGCTTTCCTCTGGTGACAATCCCCCTGCTGTGTGCACTGATGGTTCTTGGCTGCCCTCAGCCAGGGCAAAACCTGCATTTTTCCTACAGTAAAACCAGAAAAGTGTTTAAGGAGCAGAACCCCAGTTTTTCCCTTTGTCAGAGATCATTAGGAAGATTATTTCCCCTGAGAGGGGTGTCAGCCCCTGTGCCAGGCTGCCCAGGGAGCTGGGGCAGTGCCCAGCCCTGGAGGGATCCCAAAGCCGTGGGGCTGAGGTGCTGAGGGATGTGGGTCAGTGCTGGGCTGGGCAGGGCTGGGACTGCAGCAGCTTCCAGGGCTTTAACAACCCAAATGATTCTGTGATTCTCTGATTCTGTTAGGAACAGCTTTTCCTGGCTGCTTGCTCTGCTCCCACAGCACAACATTTACATGTCCCCTCCCTTGGCCTGGCAACCTTCTGTCACGGGTGGGAACTTGTTTGATTACCACCTTGTGCTTGTTCATTCCCGTTTTCTCCCTGTTCTCTTTGTGCCAGCTTTGTTCATCAGGTTGAAATTGCTTCTCCTGGCCCTGTGTTGCTCTCTGCTGCAGCCCTGTGAGCCTGGCTGAGCCTTGCTGTCTGTGCTGGAGTGTGCATTCAGGAGCTGGGGCTGGGTCCCATTGTAAGATGAGCTGTCTGTTTTCTTGTTTGCCTCTGGCCCTTCTCCTTCTCCTTTAATTTATAGTAACTTTTCTGGGACACAGGTGACCTGGAGAAACTGTGAGGGCCTCTCTGCTGAAACTGTTTCCCTCAGTTCATAAGAGGGAATGTATCAAAAGAAGGAAACCCAGGAGATATTGTTTCTCTGACCCCTTGCTCTTGGAGCAAGGTGGATGTGCAGCCCTAGGACTTAGCTTGGTAGAGGTTGTGTTTCTGCTTGTGCAGGTCTGGAGGAAGGTTACTGCTCTGTGCATCTGAGAAAATGCAGCTGCTGCCACTGGGGCTGTCAGCCCAAGTGCAGATGTTGGTACAGCACAGCAGCAGCCCACACTGCTCAGCTCTTCTCTCTTAGCCCAGCCCTGGCTGTGCACTGCAATTGCTACAGAGCCACGGAGTGTTTTCCTGGCACACAAAGGCTGGGAGCCCTTTGGAGTCAGACAGGCTGGCTGAGGCCTGCTGGTATGTGTGATTTGCTCCTTCTTGTGCTTTGGAGACACTTGGGAGCAAACTGCACTGTCCAGTGCTGGGCTCCCCAGCTCCAGAGGGACAGGGAACTGCTGCAGAGAGGCCAGTGCAGGGCCAGCAAGATGCTGAGGGGACTGGAGCATCTTCCTGCTGAGGAAAGGCTGTGGGACCTGGGGCTGTTCAGCCTGGAGAGGAGAAGGCTGAGGGGGGATCTCATCAAAACTAAGTACCTAAATGATGGGCGTCAGGAGGATGGGGCGACACTTTTTTTCTGTAGTGCCCACTGCCAGGACAAGGGATGATGGGCACAAGCTGCAACACAAAAAGTTACTCTGGACCAAAGTGAAACTCCTTTGGTGCTGAGGTGAGGGAGCCCTGGCCCAGGCTGCCCAGGGAGGGTGTGGAGGCTCCTTCTCAGGAGGTTTCCAGCCCCAGCTGGACACGTTCCTGTACCCCCTGAGCCAGGGGAAGCTGCTTTAGCAGGGGCTGGGGCTGGAGCAGCTCTGCAGGGCCCTTCCCACCCCCCACCATGCTGGGATTCCATGAAATGCATTGAGAGAAAAGTGTCATCTGCTCCTCAGGGGAAGGAGAGGGTACTCCCAGATTCTTTCTCCTAGGGGCCAATTTGTAGTGCTTCTGAAGGTGTCCAACCTGTCCATTTTCTCTCTGTGCTACTCTCTCAGGTGCTGCCATAGCCTGTGACACAGGGGCCACAGCCCTGCACCAGAAGCAACTGTGACACATCCCTCACTGTGCAGGAGCCATGGCCCCATGTGCTGCATCTGAGCAGCCCCAAGGTCCCCAGGCCAGAGCTGGGCATAGACCTTCCTCCCCCAACCCCCACCCTTGCCCTTCCCCCAAATCACCCAGCACAAAAGCTTCCTTTCTCCTCCCCAGGGCCCATTCATTCCCTGTCTGACTCCTGGTCACGCTTGGTTAGATGGGAACTTTGGCTTTGGTGGTGTAAAGGGTTGTTACATGGTAATAGTGGAATAGTGAGAAGGTTCCCACAGTGTCTGAGATGTGGAGATAGCAGAGGGGTTACAGTCAGGGTCTGAAGGGCTGGGGTATCATGATGAAACCAAGGGACTGTATTCTTTCTGCTGACAATCAGTGTTGGCTTCCACAGTTCTCTCCTGATTTCCTCCTCCTGGCTCATGTCTTGGCTTTCTCACTTTGCTCTTGGTTGTGCCTGTAGAGATGCACATGAAGACATTCACTCCCACATGTGCACACACACACACGTGCTCTCAGACATACAGATGCTCACAAGGACACAACATGTGAGCTGGAAAGAGGTTGGGGGATGAGTTCTCTGAATTGTTGGAGGTTAAACAACCCCATCAGACATCCCCAGCCCAGCAGGCTAAAGCCCTTGGCTTGTCTTTTGCAAGATGAACTGTTGGTTTTCAATCTGGAAGCTATTTAGATGTCTATCCATGGTGTTTACAAGTTTGTTTGTCATATTTTGTGAGCAGGAAAACAGATGGAAATGGGATGTTTTGCATTAGACTTAACAAAGTGTTGTGTTAACGATGCTTTCAGTCTTCTGGCTCTCTGGGAGCATGGGGAAGTGTGGAGCTTTGTGTTGATTCAGAACAATAACACAGATTTCAGACCCTGCATCACCCTTAAGACCTGCACATCCTACCCCAGGTAGCAGCTCCCTGGGAACCCCACTGAAAGGGTGCTCAGAGGGACAGTGCTTGAAAGGAGCCAGTGAGCCAGGGGCTGGTAGCCCACTCTATTCCCCAGCAGCATTTCACCCAGACCCATGTAGAGCTGTTAGTATGTGGATAAGTGAGTGGACAGCTGTAGGCTGGCAGAGCAGAGCTGCTGCCCTGGGACCCTGCCCTTGCTCAGCAGGAGTTTACACGTGTGACCTGCTGGGTTTTCAATGCTGGGAATCAGTTGCTGGCAGACAGGTCCAGGCAGTGCTGAAAGTCACAAATCACAGCTCCAGATGAGAGGTGAGAGCTCAGGGATCTGGCATGGGCATTTCAAAAGCAAGTGGGAAGTGCAGGTTGGATTTGGAGCTGTGTGAGGGCTGGGTTTTATCCTCAGCTGTGCTTCAGAGCAGGCTGTGAGCAGTGTGTTCTTCTGCAGCTGGGCACACTGTTTGCAGGTGCTGACTTTGCCTGTCACCAGCAAAAGGCATGTTTGGAATGTTCCTTCCTTCATTCTTCCTTTAGAAATAATCCTCCCCCCTTGTCTTTGTGCCTCTGCAGAGGGATTTCTGATTGCCCCAGGAGGATGATCCGGGCTGAGCCGAGTTACACTGGAATCCTGGGCTGACGCTTCCCTGGCTCCATCCCTCCCACCCCCTCTCTCTGCTCTGAGTCTTCCTCTCTCTCCTTAGGTAGCTTAAAAGGCACTAGTGAGTAGAAATGTTGTCTCTGGGCTACCATCTTGTGCAATTGGGCTCTGAAGCACCCACAGGGGACTGCCAAGTCCCACAGTGAGCTCTTGCTCCTGTGCTGTGCTTTGCCAATCCATCTGGGGAGAAGCCTCCTCCTTAAGGGCTGCTTCTGGAGTGGTTTAGGTCCTGAGTCTTCCTTTAACAAGTCAAATCAATCTCTTAACTCAAGAAAGATCCTGTCATTCACTCCAGGCACCAGATCTTGGCACTCTGAGCTCTCTTTTATGGTATTCTTTGCCCTGTTGAGGGGTAAAAACAGATAGCCCTGTGCTCTCATTGAGATCTGCTCTTTTGGCCTGTTAATAGAACCATCCTGCCTTTGATCCCTTGACCGTGCTCCTTGCTCTGCTCTCAGTGATGATGGTTCCCTTCAGGGCTGGGCCAGCCTGGCAGTGGGGAGCTGGGCACCCCAGGCAAGCAGATCCCTGCTTCCTGGCTTAGTGGATGGAATTAGGAGGAATGTCTTTGCTGCCAGGGCTGTGAGACATTGGAAGGGGCTGCCCAGGGAGCTGCTGGAGTCATTGTCCCTGGAGGGGTTTCAGAGCTGGGTGGGTGTTGCACTGAGGGCAATGGGCTGGTGGGTGATGGGGCTGGAACAGAGGCTGCACTCCATGAGCTGAAAGGGCTCTCCCAGCTGAAATGACTCTCTGATTCTATGGCTGTGGGTAAGGCAGTGGCACTGGGAGCAAGGGGTATCTCCAGCCACACCTGCAACAAAACCATGTTTCTTTCATGTAGCTCCTCAACTGAAAGCTCTGGGTGCTGTTGTGTTGGGAGCCAGGCTCCTTCCCTGAGGTGCTGTGTCACTGAGGGCCAGGGGTCCTGCATGGTCCCATCCCCCCTGGGCTCTACGGCACAGGGATTGCAGGCTGGTGGAGCACTGCTCTTCCTTGGACTGGCTGCTCTGGCCTCCTTGGCCACCTGACAGTTATCCAGTGTCAAAACACATGACTGAAACCATTCTTGTTTAATCCTAGATCAAAGCAAGCATTGACTCCTGGTTTTAGGAGATGACCTGTGTGCTCAGCAGCCTGTGCTGTGTGGGAGCCCCAGGAAAGACAGGAGGCTGCAATGTGGGAGCTCTTGCTGTGCTTTGATCCCAGGGGGCTGGGGCTGTGCTGTGGGCAGTGCTGTGTTGGTCCTTGTCACTGTGTCTTCTCAATAGTGCCTGTGATAACAAACTGTTGCAGAGTGTGACAGCCAGGAAAGGGATTTTTCAGACCTTCCCATTTCCTCAGACCACCCTGGGCTGCTGAGGCATGCAGGAGGGCAGGCAGCAGGAAAGAGATGTGCATGGAGTGAGGCCCCACGGCAGCAGATGCCCAAAAGTGGCTTAATGCCATGGGGCAGCCTGGTCTGAGCCTGTGCCAGCATCTTCCTACTACCAAAGGTTGTCCTTAGTGTTCCTCCAGGCCATCTGCAGCTTGGCCTGCTGGCACATCAAGGGGTGACAGCCCTTTGCCCACACAGAAGCTCAGGGGAGAGGCAAAGAGGAAGTTGAATCAGGGCTGGGAGATGATTTGAGTGTGCTGCATCCCTCTGAAACAAGAGCTGGTTCATCTCACAGCAACTGCTTTGTCTTGAAGCTCCCCCTTCCCCTCTGCCCTGGGCTCATGCCTCCTGCCAGCAGAATTTTCTAAGAGAACAATATTCAGGTTTTCTTGGAAGGTTTTTGCATGTGGAGCTGAAAGGCATGAGGGCAGTGACCAGGAGGAGCTGGAGCCATCCTGCAGCAGGAAAGCTGTGCCACGGCTGTCACCACAGCAGCGTGGTGGGGTGACTCACTGAGGGGCATGGTGGCCATGGCACTACTGCCTTCAGGGTTGGACTCAATGATTTTAAAGGTTTTTTCCAGCCTCAACAATGTTGTGATTCTGTGATACTTTCTTGGTAGCAGAAGATGTTCCTTCTCACCTCTTCCCCCTTGGTTCCCCGAGTGATGTCCTTGTGCATAGGGCTGGGGAAGCAGGACGGGTTTGGCCCTGTGTAAGCCATGGGGTCCCAGTGCTGCTGGTAGGCCCTGCCTCCTCACCAGCTCTCCTCTCCTTTCCTCCAGGCCAGTTGAAGCTGTCCATCGAGGTGCAGGGCCAGATCCTGATGCTGCACAGTGAGTATCTCTTTGGGGCATGTGGCGAGGTGGCCCCAGAGCCATAGTGGGCTAGTGATGGGGACAGCACTTCTATGCTCTTTCTTCAGGCTCTTTGGACCTTTGTGGCAGCTGTAGGGAACAGTTCTGGTAGAGCAGTACAGCCTGGGGCTCTGATTCAGAGGCCAACTCCAAATCTCTGGGTGATCATGATGTGTTTTGTGGCCACTTGTGTAATTATTTTTCTTTAACTCCATGCAAAGAGGAAAAAGGCAAATATAGTTTGGAACAGAAAGTCTGAACTGCTTTGTCTTCCCAATCTCCAAACTCTACCTCTCCTGGGGCAACTTGAGCCTGTTTCCTCTTGTCCTCTCACTTGTTACTGAGGAGCAGAGCCTGACCCCCAGCTCCCTGCAGCCTCCTGTCAGGGAGTGTCAGACAGGGCTCCTGTCTGCCCTCAGCCTCCTCTTCTCCAGCCTCAACACCCCCATTCATTCCCTCAGCCCCTTCCCAGCACCCTTGTGCTCCAGCCCCTTCCCCAGCTCTGTGCCTGGCTCTGGACACACTCCAGCACCTCCAATGTCATTCTTGTAGTGAGGGAACCCAAAACTGAGCCATGTTTATTAAGAGCACATATCTGTCTCTGACAAAGGCAAAGTGGCTGCTAGGCTTGTTAGGAGGGAGCTTAGCCTCACTCCAGCAGCCCATGCTGGGCTCTCCAGGCTGCTGCATGTGTGCTGCAGGGCTGCCATCAGGATATGATCATTGGTGTTCAATTTAACTTGATGATTGGTTTGGCTCTGGGTCAGAGAGCCTGGAGCTGTGTGAAGACAAGTGAGTGAAATGCAGTTTGCCATCTGGATGCTGAACTGCATCTGCTGCCAACCTCACCCACAGACACTTGCATTCATGTTAAAAAAAACATAGAGTCCATCACTTCTCCTGTTTGTGGGTGAGACCAGGCTGCTGGGAGAGGTCAGTGCAGCTGGGGTTGGGAGGTGGGTTTGACCCACCCCAAGCAGAGTGCTGCAGTGTAGGAAGATGCTTCCCCTGCTGCTCTGGGCCATGACCATTTCATTTCCTTTCCAGTCATGGAAGCAAAAGGGCTGATGGGAAAGGAGCACCAGACATGCAACTCCTATGTGAAGGTGGGTTCTCCTGGAGTTTTGCTCAGGGAGCTTTATACTTTCTTGGGGTTTTGTGGTTGGCTTCTCCAAGCATGCTCTGGGCTGCCTGTCTCTTCCCTTTCCTCCTCTGTCCTGCTCTGGTTGAGCCTCCACAGCATGCAGGGAGGTGGCTGGTCTCTTGCCCAGTACTGGAGGGCTCACAGGTTTTGTGGGCACAGTGTCTTGCATGGAGCCAAAAAGTGCCCTGCTAAGAGCTGTGTCAATCATTCATTACAAAAGCACTCCACTAGGTGCCCAAGGACTGGTGGGGATAAGTGTTTGACCAGCACAGTGTGGCTCTGGGCTCTCCTGGAGGTCACCTTGGCAGGCTGCTCCCACTGTGGTGTGCACAATGCATGAAGCATCTTCCCTACAAGGAGGCTGCAAGTGAGAGACCTGCCAGCAACATTTGTGTACATCACTCCTTGATTTTTCTGCTTTTTCCTTTCCCTCCCGTGCCCTGAAGAGTTTTGTAACACAATTAGTGTTAAGTGACCTAAACCAGGCATTGGCCCAGGCTCAGTTGGGTGTTGGGAGGTTCAGCCTCCCAGAGCTGTGAGAGGTGCTTGCTTTGGGAGTGCTGACATGCTGCTTCTTTTCCCTTGTCAAGATGTCCATCGTGCCAGATGCTGACTGGAAGTGCAGGCAAAAGACAAAGACTGTGCCAGACAGCAGCAATCCTGTCTTCCACGAGCACTTTCTTTTGTGAGTATGAGAGGGCAGAGGGAGCTCTGACCCATCCGTGTTCACACCGAGCACCCACATGGCTGCTGTCCCAGGGAACCCTCTCAAAGCCAAGACCCTGTGTTTGCTTTTGCCTTGTGATCCATAATAAACACACATCATGCATAAGCAGGTCTGCTACTGAGATGAGGAGTGACAGACATAACTCTGCTGGTTTTTATAGCTGAAATGCCTTGAAGTTTTGGGCAGAGCACTGCAGAGGCTCACAGAGCTGTCAGCACACAACATGCTCCTGCAAGGTTGGACTTTCTTGCTGGGCAGAAGTTGGGCAAACATACTCCATTTCCCCTGAAATAGTGTAAGTGAGCAGGGTAAAAGGATCTCCTGTAGCTACAGCATGTCTCTGCATGGGATAGGAGCTGTGTGGCTTGTTGTGTTTCAGTGGAGCTTGTCATTGCTGCCTAACCAGGCTGTGTCAGATCTCTGTCCCCATGCAGCGTTTAATCTGGCACAGGGTGGTTGTCTCAGAGCATGAAATGTGGCTTGTTCTTTGCATTTACCCTTTGTTGTTGGGTGTGTGTCTTTCTCCAAGGTTATTTTTCCCCTTAACCCACCTGAGTGGTGTCCCCAGTGCCTGCCCAGGAGAGGTCACATCCCTTTGCAGTTGGCTGTCAGGAACCAGTGAATTAGTGCAACAGTGGTTGGTTTGAGGAGGTTTCTGTTTGAGGGGGTGCTGATGTGCCCTGTGCAGAGAATGGAGGAGAAGAGCTGTGTCAGAAGAGGGTGAGGGTTCTCTGGCTGTGAGGGCAGCCCTTGCTGAAGGTCAGTGCTCAAGGGCTATCTCTTCCACTCCTGACAGCCTGGTGAAAGAGGAGCATGAGCAGAAACGTCTCCTGGTCACGGTCTGGAATCGAGAGAGAAATTCCAGGTAAGGAGCTTCTGAGCATTCTTGTGGGCAGCCCTTGCTGGTGAACACCACACTGTGTGCAGGCTGGCAGAGCAAATCCTGCCCTTGCTGCCCTCTGTCTGCTTTGCTGCTGCTTAGTAGCTATCAACTAGGCCAATGTTTAAAACCACTGTGGTTTAAAACCACTCGTGCCTGCACTGCTGGCTAAAGCCAAGTGTGGCTGGAGCTGGGCTCTGGCCATTTCTCTCCCATGGGGCAGTGCAGTGAGGAGGAAAGCCCAGCAGCAAGGGCTCTGGCACCACACAGGCTCTGCTGCCTGCTCAAGGGAAGTCACATCTGCCTCCTTGGCCCAGCTCCTGCCAGCATGAGGTAGGCTGGAGGTTCCCAGGATGCTTCAGCCCAGCTCCCCATTGCCCCTGCTGCAGCTGAGCTGTCTGGTTACACCACACTTGCTCAAAGCATAGAGAGAGAGAGACACGTCCTGGGCATTGCCTGGCTTCCAGTGTGGGCAGGGATGTGTGTGGAGTCCCTGCAAATGGGGGCACGTGGAGAGCTGATACCCTGGGGTGTTCTCAACAAATGTGTGTGCTGATGGTCCCTGTCTCTCCTGCAGACAAAGCAAACTGATTGGCTGCATGAGCTTTGGTGTGAAGTCCCTCCTGACCCTGGACAAGGTACTTCCCAGCCAGGGCTTCACCAGCTGAGGTGGTGGTGGGCAAAGGGCAAATGCAGAGGCCTCGGGGTGTTGCTGGAGGCAGGGGTGCTGCCAGGCTGTCTCTGTACCAGAATCCATGTCCCTGCTGCTGTGGATTTGGTCACAGTACTGCTGCCCCAGCCTGGCTGCTGCTTGGTAATACAGCTGCTTGGTAATACAGCCTTCAGAGCAAGCTGACTTTGCCTTCCCGAAGCCTGTGTGGCTCCTGCCAACTCACTAAAACACAGAAATGTTTCGTGCTGATTTACAGCAGTTTGGGGTTTTCATCTCTACACAGCCCTGGTCCTGTCCTCTGTACATCAGAGTATCTTGGCAAGCTGGAAGGGGCTTTGTGAAAGTGTTAATTCCATCACCTGAGATGGGGAAATATATTCCCTATCAAGAGGTTAAAAAGGAGCTATTTGTGGCAGTGACCTGAGAAGAGGGTAAGAGGCAGCTTGGACATGGTGTCCTCTGAGATATGGACAAGTGAGATGCAGCTTTATTTTGTAACAGTGAAGATAAATGCATGGAGAAGCTCTAAACTCCAGCCCTCCCCAGGAGGGGCCTCTGCTCTGGTCATATTTGGCTTCCCCAGAGACGTCTCTTCCTTCTCAGGTTTTGGCAGTGAATATGTCACTGTGTACAGAGAGGATGGTGTGTACAGCACCCATGCACAGCACCCAGCTCTTGTAGGGATGGGAGGAAGATGCTGATGCCCCTCTGGAGACCTAGAAACTTGTTACATCAGTGATGCTTGGTCCCTCCTTGCAGGAGGGATGGAAGTTTACCTGTTGCTGTATCCTAAGAGAAGGACTCCATGCTGTGGCTCTGTATGTGGGTAACTCTGGGCAGCCTCTGTGTACTGGCCTGGGGCAGCTCCTGCAAAAGGACCCCTGTGGGGCTCTGGGCAACCAGACTGAGTTGAATTGGGGGTGAGTACCTGCTACTGCATCAATAGCTTCTTTCTTCCCACCCAGGAGATCAGTGGCTGGTACTATCTCCTCGGAGAAGACCTGGGCAGGACCAAGCACCTGAAGGTGGCCATGCGGCGGCTGAAGCAGAGCAGAGGTGGGTCTCCCCATGGGCATGTCCCAGGGAGGGTTGACAAGGCTTGGAAGAGGAAACAACCTTGTGCCTGACCCTGTGCTGGCATGGAGCAGCCTCAACCCCATGAGCATTTCTCACCCTGTGATGCTCAGTGGGCTCCAGGACCCCAGAAGCTCAGTGTGAGGCAGATCCTGCCTGGCTCAGCAAAGCTCTCCCCTGGCTGGGGACCCCAACATTGCAGCCACGTGGGCCTTTCATCATACTGATTCCTGCCTCTCAGTCTTTGGGCTCAATCCCATGGCCTCACTCTAGCTCCTGCAGGATGGTGGGGAGCTTTTTCTGCTGCCTTGGTCTTGCTGTGCTGCCAGGGTGCGTGGAAGAGGGCAGGCTGGCACACAGCAGGGTGAGGCAGCAGTGCCCATCCCATGTGTGCACCCACCCCACGGCTGCTGCCATGCAGGGCTGCCCCAGCCTGGAGGAGATGTGCCCATGACATGTAAAGAATGTGTAGATACAGTGTGGAGAGAAGGCATTGCCAGGAGACATGTGCTTCAGGCTGATGTGACCTTTCCCTTTGGTTTTTCTTAGAGCCAGTGCTGGGAAGTCAGAGTGCAACGCAGGAAAGCCAGGATGCTGCCACCATGAAGCAGCTGAAGGTAGGTATGGCAGGGCTCTGACCCACTAGGGCTGGGAAGAAGTGGGGTCAGGAGCTGGCTGCAAGCAAAGCCTTCATGGAGAGGTTTCAAACAAGCTGAGGGCAGAGTGTCAGTGAGGTGGAGCTGTGTCAGTCTCCCTGTGGACACCGTTGCTTTTACAGGCAGTTAGTTGTCTCCATCCAGCATCTGTTGGTGGAGGTGGACGATGTGGGCAGTAACCTCACACTTGCTCCCCATTTCCATAGAGATACCTCCTGTTTTGCCAGTGTATTGCCCCAGAGGCAGAGCAGCAGACCCTGGGCTCGGACCTGGGAGCGATGTGCCGGGGCTGGCTGCCTGCCTGCCGCGCCGCACCGGGCCCTGGCCGGCTCCCTGTCTCTGAGGATCTCTTCCCTCCTCCTTTGAGGGCCATTTGCTGTGGGAAGGGAACAGCCCATGGTGGAGCCTCAATGATTTATAGGAGAGGCAAGGATGGGAAATGGGAACACAAACACACGGCTGTGTAGGAAACGAGGCTCGGCCGGGCCTATGATTTATCTGTGCCGAGTTCCGCTTTGCTGCTTCCCTCAGCTGCCTTTGCAGTTATTTGTTTCAAAGCTCGGGACTGGGCAAGACAAACAAAGCCAGCGCCCCTCTCCTCCCTTCCTCTGCTGCAGTCGCCACTGACTTGAAAAGATGGTGCCTGGGAAGGAAGAGCCATCCTCCTCCCAGCCCCAGCGTCTGGAGCAGCCCCCCCAGCCCCGCTGTGCTGCTGCTCCCCTGTGACGCTGGGGCTCCCCCCTCCAGCCCCCAGCCCTCAGGGAGCCGTAGGGCTGAGTCCCTTGGAGCCTTTCCTCTCTTTCCCTTCCCCACAGAGCAGTGTGGAAGGTGCTTTCCTCTCCATCCACCCCGTCCCCACGGGGCTGTGCCGCAGCGCTGGCAGTGGGCTGCAGGGTGCAGACTCGCCGAGCCCTGCTTTGTGCCCTGCGGCTGCCTGGCTGAAGAGTTTCTGTGTGTGTAAGTGCAGCGTTACACCATGGGTGCAGTTCAGCTTGGCCTCTCTGCTTCCCCCCTGTGACTGAGCACAAAGCATGGGGATGGATGTCTTTGGGCTCTGTGCTTTGAAATACAACCTTTGCTTTTCCCCTTTTATTCTCTTTTTCTCATATTTTTAATCTTTTTCTTTTCTCTCTTTCACCTTTGTTTCTCTTATCTCTGCTATTTCTCTTTTAATCTCTTTTTTTCTCTTTTCCCTCTTTTCTTTTTTTCTCTTTCCTTTCTCTTTTCTCTCTTTCCTCTTTCTTCTCTTTCCTCTCTTTCCTCTCTCCTCTCTTTCCTCTCTTTTCTCTCTCTTTCCTCTCTTTTCTCATTCCTTTTGCTCTCTTTGCTCTTTTCTCTTTCCTTTTTATATCTTTTCTCTTTCCTTTTTATCTCTTTGCTCTTGTCTCTTTGCTCTCTTCTCTCTTCTCTTTTGCCCCTTTTCTCTGCCTAGTCTCTGCCTGGTCTCTGCCTGGTCTCTGCCTGGTCTCTGCCTGGTCTCAGCCTTGTCTCTGCCTTGTCTCTGCCTGTTCTATGCCGGTTCTCTGCCTTTTCTCTCCCCTTTCTCCTCTTTTTCTCTTTTCACTCTTTTCCTTTTTCTCCTTCTCCTTTCAGCCTCTCTCACCCTTCAGGACTGCAGCCATCTCTTTAACAAAGTGAAGCTCCCACAGCCCTCCCGGTGCCTGTGAAACGAGACTCAAACATCCTCCAAGTGTTTGTGAGAACCGTTGTTGCAATAACAAAGTCCTCCGTGTGCCTGAAGAATGCCGAGGGAACAAAAGCCACATCAGCAAAGCAGGGACTGGGGAATACTAAAGAGTTGTCAGGAATTTGAATATCAAACTCTCTCTCTTCCTTGTCAGTGAGGGTTCTCAGGAAGCCCTCTGGCTTATCGTAAAGCGGCACGCAGTGCACACAGGGGCTGGGGAGGTGAAAGGTGGCTTCCTGCCATTCTTCTCTGGAGCTGGGTTCCCATGGGCGGTCATGCCAGCGTGACTGGGGTTTGTTCCACTCTCGTGTGAAACGAGGAGCTCTGCATCCAAGGCTGCTGCAGGGGACTGGATTTTCATGGGCTAAGGGCGAGGTTTCGGCTTTGCCAGCCATGAACCGCTTCAATGGACTCTGCAAGGTGTGCTCGGAGCGGAGATACAGGCAGGTCTGTACCTCCCGGGGAGACAACCCATGTGCCAGAGCCTGTGTGCCTGCTGCTGCCTGCTCAGGCCAGGGCCACAGTGTCTCTGGGCTCTGTGGCTGCTTCTGGGCTCTGTGGGTGCTGGTTTGATTTGCTCTTGTTAGTAAATTATAACAGTGGGATTAAAAGGAAAGCATCCCAGGGAGCTGGGGCAGTGCCCAGCCCTGGAGGGATCCCAAAGCCGTGGGGCTGAGGTGCTGAGGGCTGGGGGTTAGTGGTGGGCTTGGCAGGGTGAGGGGAGGGCTGGGACTGCAGCAGCTCCAAGGACTTTTCCAACCCAAATGACTCTGTGATGGTGTGATCTTCAGAGAGATGACTCTAGCTGATCTCTGCCTGCTGCTGCAATGTGTAAGTGTGGCTGGGGGGACATTCACAGTGTAAGCTGAGGGTCACACGCTGAGGATGGACATAGCAAGCTGTGAAGTGTCTCCATTTACCACTCTCTGCCAGGTTGCTGCTGCCTCTTTTCAAACTTCTGTTCATGTGAATGTATTTGGGAATTAACTGTTGCTTGAAGCAGGTTATGACCAACTTTATTTAAGAGGAGAAGAGGAGAATGAGAAGAGACATGATCACTTTGTCTCAATGACAACTGACTGATCTGTGTCTTCAACCTCCTCAGTTCTCTCCTTTGACAGTTTCCTCTGCAGTTTTGGACAGTTATGAGTTCAGTGAGCCTCTGTGGTACTGGAGTCTCTCATCATCTCTATCAGCTTATGTCAGGTGCTCATACTGGTTCTGTGTATAGCAGCAAAACCAGATGTTGAGCTCCTGTAATGGCCGTGGTGGTGAGAGCTGAGCAGGGTGACCCATCAGCAGTGAGAAGCTGCTATTTAGTGTCACAGGGAAGGTGGACACAAAGAACCAGCCAGGACAGGGAACAGGATTGGGAGAGCTATCAGTGCTGGGGAAGCTTTGGGTTGGGAAATGCCTGTGGAGTCTCCACAGTGGGAGAGATCTGTGCTGGCTCTTGAAGTGCTGATGGGAACGTTTCTGCAGGACTCAGATCCCCTGTGTGCTGTGTTGGAAGTGTGAGGTTGGTTTGGAGATGCAGAGCCCCAGGCACAGCCTCCTCCTCTGTCTGAGGATCCAACAAACTCCACAGAGAAAATTACTTGGTGTGGTGGGACTGGACCTACTTCTTGATCCTTCCAGGGAAAGACAGTTTCTCATTTGGAGCCTGATTTTGTGCTGAGCAATGAAGCAGGGATGAGGTGCAGAGAGCTGAAAACTTGCTGTGTTTGCCCTCCCGTGGTAAAGGAGTGAGGAAGCAGTTCCTCTCCTTGGCAGCTTCTGCTGAGTTTCTTCTCTTCCCTCTGACTATTTTTTCTGACAATAGTACAGGTCAGATGTTGGGTTTTCTCTTCTCTCTGTCAGTAAAACAAGGATCTTGAGAAGTGTCTGGGGGGATAATCAGCTGTTACAGGAACTGTCATGCTGAGCTTGCTGCTGGAAGCCAACATCAGAAAATAAAGATTATTTTATTACTAAGCTCAATAGTTTTTGAATCAGGAGGAGAAATGAGCCTAAATCAACACAGCATTCATCCTCTGCAAACTCAGCAGGGGAAAACATACTCACCCCATCTGATGGGGAGATGCCTGCAGAGCCCCTGGCACGCCTGGCAGGCAGCAGTGTGCTGATGCTCACAGCTCTCTCTGGAGCAGAGGAGTGCTGTTATTTCTGTATTGCCCACCTGAAAGTGAAATGTTGAAGTGACTTGTTTGGAGAAGCTGTGTTAGAAATCAGTGTCAGAGCCAGGCTGCCAGGTTTTCCTTCCCAATGGCTTCTCAGCCTTTTCCTTATGCTTGCAAGAGTGTCGAGTGGGGGACTGTGTGTGCTCAATACACACTCATTTCATGCCATTCCTCTCTGTTGATCCTCAGCTCAGTCTTGCTTTGCTTTTTGTCACCCTTTGCAGCCTGTTTTGCCTGCAGCAGGGGAGAGCCCATAGTCTGTGTGTTCACAGAGTGACAGGGTTCCCCACCACGCTTCCTTTGGGCTCTGCTGGAAATGCTGTGTATCTGCATTTCCAAAGGCTGGGGGGCAGTGAAAGGGGGGCTGTTGGTTGATCACATGCAGCAACTGCTTTCCCACTCCACGGGGTGACTCCTGTGTCTCTCTCCAGATTACAATCCCTCGAGGAAGTGATGGCTTTGGCTTCACCATCTGCTGCGACTCCCCTGTCCGTGTGCAGGCAGTGGACTCTGGTAAGAGACTCAATCCTTTGCATCCCTCTGGATTTGAATGAATGACTCTGCTCCTGTTTTTTGATTCCCAGAGCATATTGTGATTCAGAAGTTCCCAGGACTTGCAGGACTGTGGTTACCTCTAAGAGAGGTCGCTTCACAAATCCTGTGTTGCCTCTGATGAGGTCAGAGGCCACTGTTGTGTCACTGCTTTGGCAGAGTGTTGCAATGATTTGCAGAGATTTTTGTTCCCTTCTCTGCAACTTGAGGAGTGGCTGGCTGGAGAACTTAAGGAAAGCAGCTTGGGGGATGTGAGGGGGTTGTCAGGCAGGGGCACAGAAAGGAGCAGGATCACTGAGCCCTCAGCTGCCTGATTAGGTGCTCTTGGTGTGGACCCCTGAGATGGACTTGGTGTCTCTGTTGTACCCTGATGCTCCCCATTGCACAACATGAAACACAGGGAAGTCTGTGCAATAGCTCTGGAGCACGTTTATGGCACTAAGTGTGTGTGTGTGGGAAGGTGAAACTCCAGGCTCATCTAGCCCCTCTTCATTTTAAGATGTGAGTGTTAGGGGAAGCAGATTGGGCTTGGAGGGGTGCTGCAAGCTGTGAAGCTGGTCTATTTGGGTACCCACAAGCCCCAGGGCATCTCTTCCCCATCACATTCTCAGTTCTCTGTCCAGCAGGTGACTGGCACTTGTCTCTTCTCTTCTTTTTAGGTGGCCCAGCAGAAAAGGCTGGTCTGCAGCAGCTTGACACAGTGCTGCAGCTCAACGAGCAGCCTGTGGAGCACTGGAAATGTGTGGAGCTGGCACATGAAATCCGGTGAGTATTCACCCAAAGCAGCAGTGCAGAGCTCTGGGAGAGAGAGTTTGAGGCCCAGGGCAAGGGAGCAGGAGCTTGGAGTGGCTACAGGAAGGGGAAGCTTTGAGGGATGCAGGAGACTGGGACAGGAAGCATAAAGGATGCAGGGGCTGGAGGGGGCAGGACAGGGGCAGAGGCATTAGAGGGAAGGAGGACTTCAGGGCTCGTGGCTGTGTGAATGGGGTGGGTGCCTCGCTCCTTCCTGCTCCATCTCTGACCTGCCCTGTGCCATCTCCTTCAGGAACTGTCCCACTGAGATCATCCTCCTGGTCTGGAGGCTGGTCCCACAGGTGAAGTCGGGGCCCGAGGCCATGCTCCGCAGGTCATCCTGCAAGTCTGCCTACGACCTGCAGTCACCTCCCAACAAGAGAGAGAAGAACAGCACCGTGCCCCTGAGGCCTGAGCAGCGCCGCAGCTGCCACGTGCTCTATGATGGGACTGATGGGCTGGTGCTCAACTCCTGGGAGAGGTACACGGAGCTGGGCAAGCGGGGCCAGAGCACCATGCCCCCCCTGTCCCGGGTCCCCTCCACTGCAGACCAGAACTACATCATCTTGGCACCTTTGAACCCAGGGAGCCAGGTAGGGCTGCTTTCCAGCCTCACATTCAAGTTGCTGCATGTTGGCTGTGCTGGTTCTTCTCTTGGCCTGTGCTTCATAGAATCAGAGAAAATTTGGGTTCGCAAAACACTGGAAAAAGCTACAGTCCCAGCCCTGCCCTCCCCCTGCCCAGCCCAGCACTGACCCACAGCCATCAGCACCTCAGCCCCACAGCTTTGGGATCCCTCCAGGGCTGGGCACTGCCCCAGCTCCCTGGGCAGCCTGGCACAGGGGCTGACACCCCTCTCAGGGAAACAGTTCTGCCTCAGCTCCAATTTCAACCTCCCCTGGGGCAACTTGAGCCCATTTCCCTGTGTCCTATCATTTGTTTTTGGGGAGCAGAGACTGACCCCCACCTCACAATTCCCTTTCAGGTAATTGTAGAGAGTGCTCCTGTCTCCCTTCAGCCTCCTCTTCTCCAGGTTAATCAGCCTTATCCAGCATCTCTATGTATTTGCTAGAGCAAGTGCTGTTTTCACACACCAGTCCCATGTCCTTTGGTGGAGCTTTCACTAATTTCCTGAAACGTTTTCCACTGGGACTGTAGAGCTGAGGTGAATGACCTGCTGCCTCCTCTGGGGGCTCACTGCAGGGGTAAGGATATGGTAAGTGTTTCCACTACACAGACCACAGTGCAAGTCATTGCTCTTATTTTCTGCTAGCAGGAGGGTAGAAATGGTTTTCATCTCTCTGGAGTGCTTTGGCTTTGCTGGTTTTAGTATGGTGACGTTGCAGATGGTTGGTGTAAAGTTTACCTCCAGCCTCCTCCAGGTGACTGTATCCTTTCTGGGTTGTTTCTTACAGCTGCTGAGGCCTGTCTATCAAGAGAACAACACTACTGTGGGTAAGTCACTGATGTGCTGCAAGCACTGCTCAGAGCACCCAGCAGAGCTACATGTGGTCTTGAGCACTAGCAAAGCCTTGCCCTTAGCCCTGCAGGGCTGCAGTGGGGTCCCTCATGCTGTGAGGATAGTGGTAGAAGCTTGGGGGCTTGTAGGATAATCTTCTTACTCTGTGTCAAACACAAAAGCCAGAAACCTACCCCCATCCAGTGCCACAGTTCCCGGTGCCACTGGATGAGCCTCATGATGAGGAGGTCTCTGGGAGCTCACTGCACAGCTGAGAGGGGCTGGTGGCAGGCACTGCCCAGGAAGTGGGACATGAGTTTGTACAAAGAGCAGTGCAGGTTGCTGTGCCAGATCTGGGGTGTACTCATTTCCAGGGCTGCTACAAGCCCTCTGTCAGTCTCTGCGCCCATTCTTCTCCAAAACCCTTTGAAGTATAAACTCATTTTCTGCAACAGGTATCCTGGAGTCTTCCAGGAGCAGCAGGGCAGGAGGAGAGGGCTGAGGTGTGTGACAGGGCTGGGAGCCCCAGGCCCACACAGAAACACCTGTGGCCTGCTCATTGATGCACAAAGATGCTGCCAAGATGCTGAGGGCAATGGAGCATCTGTGTGAGGAGGAAAGGCTGCAGGACCTGGGGCTGTTCAGCCTGGAGAAGGCTGAGGGGGCATCTCAGCAACACTTACAAGTACCTAAAGGGTGGGTGTCAGAAGGATGGGGTGACGCTTCTTTCTGTTGCATCCAGTGAAGACAAGGGGTGATGGGCACAAGCTGGAACACAAACAGTTCCACTGGAACACTAGGAGCAAGTCCTTTGGTGCTGAGGTGAGGGAGCCCTGGCCCAGGCTGCCCAGGGAGGGTGTGGAGGCTCCTTCTCAGGAGGTTTCCAAACCCACTTGGACACATTCCTGTGCCCCCTGAGCCAGGGGAACGTGCTTTAGCAGAGGGTTGGGCTGGAGCAGCTCTGCAGGGCCCTTCCCACCCCCATGCTGGGGTTCTATGAACCTGAGCAGTGACTGTGGTAGTGCAGAGCTGGCCNACCCCTCTCAGGGAAACAGTTCTGCCTCAGCTCCAATTTCAACCTCCCCTGGGGCAACTTGAGCCCATTTCCCTGTGTCCTATCATTTGTTTTTGGGGAGCAGAGACTGACCCCCACCTCACAATTCCCTTTCAGGTAATTGTAGAGAGTGCTCCTGTCTCCCTTCAGCCTCCTCTTCTCCAGGTTAATCAGCCTTATCCAGCATCTCTATGTATTTGCTAGAGCAAGTGCTGTTTTCACACACCAGTCCCATGTCCTTTGGTGGAGCTTTCACTAATTTCCTGAAACGTTTTCCACTGGGACTGTAGAGCTGAGGTGAATGACCTGCTGCCTCCTCTGGGGGCTCACTGCAGGGGTAAGGATATGGTAAGTGTTTCCACTACACAGACCACAGTGCAAGTCATTGCTCTTATTTTCTGCTAGCAGGAGGGTAGAAATGGTTTTCATCTCTCTGGAGTGCTTTGGCTTTGCTGGTTTTAGTATGGTGACGTTGCAGATGGTTGGTGTAAAGTTTACCTCCAGCCTCCTCCAGGTGACTGTATCCTTTCTGGGTTGTTTCTTACAGCTGCTGAGGCCTGTCTATCAAGAGAACAACACTACTGTGGGTAAGTCACTGATGTGCTGCAAGCACTGCTCAGAGCACCCAGCAGAGCTACATGTGGTCTTGAGCACTAGCAAAGCCTTGCCCTTAGCCCTGCAGGGCTGCAGTGGGGTCCCTCATGCTGTGAGGATAGTGGTAGAAGCTTGGGGGCTTGTAGGATAATCTTCTTACTCTGTGTCAAACACAAAAGCCAGAAACCTACCCCCATCCAGTGCCACAGTTCCCGGTGCCACTGGATGAGCCTCATGATGAGGAGGTCTCTGGGAGCTCACTGCACAGCTGAGAGGGGCTGGTGGCAGGCACTGCCCAGGAAGTGGGACATGAGTTTGTACAAAGAGCAGTGCAGGTTGCTGTGCCAGATCTGGGGTGTACTCATTTCCAGGGCTGCTACAAGCCCTCTGTCAGTCTCTGCGCCCATTCTTCTCCAAAACCCTTTGAAGTATAAACTCATTTTCTGCAACAGGTATCCTGGAGTCTTCCAGGAGCAGCAGGGCAGGAGGAGAGGGCTGAGGTGTGTGACAGGGCTGGGAGCCCCAGGCCCACACAGAAACACCTGTGGCCTGCTCATTGATGCACAAAGATGCTGCCAAGATGCTGAGGGCAATGGAGCATCTGTGTGAGGAGGAAAGGCTGCAGGACCTGGGGCTGTTCAGCCTGGAGAAGGCTGAGGGGGCATCTCAGCAACACTTACAAGTACCTAAAGGGTGGGTGTCAGAAGGATGGGGTGACGCTTCTTTCTGTTGCATCCAGTGAAGACAAGGGGTGATGGGCACAAGCTGGAACACAAACAGTTCCACTGGAACACTAGGAGCAAGTCCTTTGGTGCTGAGGTGAGGGAGCCCTGGCCCAGGCTGCCCAGGGAGGGTGTGGAGGCTCCTTCTCAGGAGGTTTCCAAACCCACTTGGACACATTCCTGTGCCCCCTGAGCCAGGGGAACGTGCTTTAGCAGAGGGTTGGGCTGGAGCAGCTCTGCAGGGCCCTTCCCACCCCCATGCTGGGGTTCTATGAACCTGAGCAGTGACTGTGGTAGTGCAGAGCTGGCCACCAGTCACACGGTGACAGGAGCCAACAGTTAGGGCAGGCTGGGGGCATTTCTGTGCCAGCAGGCAGAAAACAGGCCTTGTGCAGGTGATAAATTCCTCTGATAAAATGAGGTGATTTAGGGATAAGAGGAAAAGCAGACCTTGAACAGCCCAGACAGATTGCATCTGTCCTGTGTTGAGTTCTCTTGTGCTTTGGTTTTATCTGGCAGTGCAACCATGAGAAAGGGGAAAGAGAAAATGTCAGGATTATTGCACTTAGAGGTGGAAACAACCTTTTAGGTCACAAAGGCCACCCCCCCTGCAAAGGCAGGCTCTGAAACAAGTGGTAAACAACCAGTGTGGATTGCCAGGAGAGCATGGTCTGGCTCAGCTGGAGTTTATCTGAAGAGAAATGTGCTATTTCCTAATACTTAATGGAACATGTAATGTTGGGTAGGTTTGTGTATTTGTTTTGGACGAGACCTTATCTACACTGAGCCATGTTCAGAAGTGTTTTGGCTCATTTCTATTTTGGAAGGTCCTGGATATCTGTAGAGTGCAAAGGCAGAAGCCACTGTGCAGAAAGCTGCTGTGGTGGGAGCAGGAGCTCCCAGGGCTGGGTGGCTGGAAGGAGGGATGCTGGAGGGGGGAGTCTCTGCTGGGACACTCCTCTAGCAGGGGGCTGCAGGAGGGTTTGCTCATATGCGTTCCTGAGACAGTACTGAATGCTCCAGTTTATCACCTGGACATGTTTAAACCCATCTGCCTGCTGGAATTGAGCTGGCTTCAGGAGGGAAGGAGGAAATACTTTGATTTCTGAAGGGAGTGGGGCATCTTATCTGAGATGCTGTGAGCCCTGGGGCTGTTCAGCTTGGAGAAGGCTGAGAGGGGGCTTTATCAATGCTGATAAATACCTAAAGGGGCAGGTGTGGAGAGGATGTGGCCAATCTTTTTCTAGTGTCTCCAGTGACAGGACAAGGGGCCATAGACATAAGCTGGAACACAAAAAGTTCTAATTACACATGAGGAGAAACCTGTTTGGTGATGAGGTGAGGGAGCCCTGGCCCAGGCTGCACAGGGAGGGTGTGGAGGCTCCTTCTCTGGAGGGTTCCAAACCCCCCTGGACACGTTCCTGTGCCCCTGAGCCAGGGGAACCTGCTTTAGCAGGGCCTGGGCTGGAGCAGCTCTGCAGGGCCCTTCCAGCCCCACCATGCTGGGATTCTATGATTCTATTACTTCATTCTCCCTGATGCAATATCAGATGTCCTTTGATATTTCTGCTCAAGAGCTACTTGTCTGCTGGACCAAGGGCTTCACTGCATGACACCAGCAACATGTCCTGTATGTACAAACAAAACCCCAAAGGAGTCCCTGCAAGAGTCTCCCAAGAAGGAGCCTCCACACCCTGCCTGGGCAGCCTGGGCCAGGGCTCCCTCACTGAAACACTCAAACAGTTTCTCCTCATGTTTCAATGGAACTGTTTGTGTTGCAGCTTCATCCCATCACCCCTTGTCCCGTCACTGGATACAACAGAAAGAAGTGCTGCCCCAACCTCCTGACATCCACCAGTGAGATATTTGTAACTGTTAATGAGCTCCCCATAATAAGTCATTCAGTCAGAAACTTTGACAGCAGTGACAAATGTCCCTGCAGCTCTCAGCTCCAGCTCTTCTGCTTGGGCTTGCCTGCCCTCCTCCAGCCTGTGAGAGCAGGAGCTGAGCTGATAGCATGCAGCTGATTCTGTGTTTCTTTCTGCTTCTTCTGTCACTCCAGGAAACTCAGGCAAAGGGAAATCACACATGGGCTCTGGGAGAAAATCCAGGCTGATGAAGACTGTGCAGACAATGAAGAGCTATGGCAACTACCAGAACTGCACCATAGTGAGGCCACACATCCCACACTCCAGCTATGGCACCTATGTGACACTGGCTCCCAAAGTGCTGGTGTTCCCTGTCTTTGTGCAGGTAAATGCAGCTGGAAGCGAGGTGGTGTGGATCTAATGCCACCAATACCTAGCACAGCAGGTTGTGTCAGAGCTTTGCTGCTTACAGGTTGGTTCCAGGCTGTCATGCAAGGTAGATAACATTTCCCAGCAGTACCTACCCTGAATGCATGGATCCCCTGTCATCCTTTGCCCTCCTCTGGAGCTGGCTGCACTCAGCACAGTGCTGGGTTCCTCCCTTCCTCCAAGGGACTTGTGTCCTGCCCAAGTGATTCTCTGTTGTTTTTCCCTTTTCAGCTCTCAAATGCAGTCCTTGGGAGCTTGTTTGGGTCAGGACAAGGTGTCCCAGCTTCTGGGCTTCAGCAACCAACTTTGCATAACTGAAAATCAATATGGCTCTTTTTTTTTTCCTGGAGGTTCTTTGTGCTGTTAATTATAGTCTGCAAACAATTTAACTGGTGGCCAGTGCTGAGATCACAGCCAAAGATCCAGAGCAGTAATGACTTGACAGAGGATGTTTTCACTCCTCAGTTTCAGAAATTACTTTCTCAAAACTCAGCCCTGAATTCAGTGGCAGTAGCTCTATCTCTGGGTATTTCATTTTGTCCTTCATATGGCCAGAACCCCAGAACAACCTCCTCTATTCTGTGTATTTGTGTTACTGATAATTACCTTCATCTCTGAGGCTGTGGGGAGCCATCCATCCTTCCCTGCCAGCAGCCATGGCACTGGCATGTCAGCTCAGCCTGGAGTTTGCCTTTGGCTGAAACCCATGACCCATGACTGTCACTCCAGCCTGAGCCAGAGGACTGTGTGGGGGCAAATGTGGAGCTGTGTTGGTGCTGGGGGACAGGCTCCTGCTCACCCCTGTTCTCCCCAGTGGCACCTGGGTGGCAGTGGTGCATTCACCAGCCCTGTCTGTGTGCACAGTTTGCCTTTTGATAGGAATACAACAGACATTTCTTCCTCTTTACTCCCCAGACTTGTGTCTTCACTTGAGTCTGAGGTGTTTCTGCCACTTCAGAAGCTGGTTTTTGTGCTTCACACTCTTGTATTATGAGGCCCTGTGCTGGTATCCTCAGATGCATCCTGTCCATGCTGGGTCTGGGCTGCTGTGCAGGTTTATTCCCAGTCAGGAGAACCCAACCTGTCCTGGCCTGTGTTAAATAGAGAAAGAGCTGAGTGTGAGCTGTGGCATGAGAAAAGGCAGCACTTTAAAGTCACTTTAACTCCCTGCAAGAGCAGCAAATATTGTCTGAGGGACGTGAGAACCTACATGTGCCACAGTTGTGGTTGTGTTTCCTGCTCAGAAGCACCCACAGCTGAGCCCCTGTGTGGAGCAATCAACGTCCAGAGAGGCAAGTGGCTGCTTGTCTTTTTATAGCTGAGCCTGACATAGTAGGTGTGAAGTGTGAGACTTTCCTTTTGTGGTGTAGCTGGACTGCAGCCTTTCTATCCTTCTGAGCAGTGTGGGGTGGCTTCTTCCTGAGAGTTTACAGCTTGAGGCAGAGACAAAGTGAGTTTGGTGGATGGAAAGTTTGCTGGCAGAACACACCTCAGTGGAAGGTTTGACTGTGCCTTTTTCCCCCCTCTTTCCAATGTAGCCCCTCGATCTTTGCAACCCAGCACGGACTCTGCTGCTGTCAGAGGAGCTGCTTCTACACGAGAGCAGGAGCAGAACTATACAGGTAAGGCTCTTTCCATGCTGTCTGAGCTTTCTAAACCTGCTCTTCTGCAATCTCAGGTGGTAGATTGAGAAGAAAAATGCTCATATTGATATATCACAGAATCTCAAGGGCTGGAAGGGACCTGGAAAGCTCATCCAGTGCAACCCCCCTGCCAGAGCAGCAGCACCTAGAGCAGGGCACACAGCAACTCATCCAGCTGGGGTTGAATGTCTCCAGAGGAGACGTTTGTCAAAACTTATAGGCATTTTTTCATGGGATAATCTACATATCAAAACCCTTCTCTGCTAGAAATCAATGTGTTTTTCTTGTCTTCTGCCATGCCCACAGGGGAGAAACTGCACATGGCAAATGTGTGCTGGCAGACTGAGAAAGAGGGACTTTGAGACTATTTGGTGACAGGTTAGAGAACTACACAGAGAGAATTTGTTACAGGGGGTTTCAGAAGTTTAGCTCCTGAAACAGGTCACATGTCTTGTCCCTATTCCTCTCTTTTTTTTTTCTCTTCATCATCTTTTCTGCAATGTTATCAGGAGGCTGTTAAAAACCTGGGGAAACAACTGAGGTTTGGCTACCTGCTGGACCTGAGTATGTGACAAGTTTCAATACCCAAACTGGCAGAGTTTGGACGTGTTGATTCCATTTNTTGTTTTTCCCTTTTCAGCTCTCAAATGCAGTCCTTGGGAGCTTGTTTGGGTCAGGACAAGGTGTCCCAGCTTCTGGGCTTCAGCAACCAACTTTGCATAACTGAAAATCAATATGGCTCTTTTTTTTTTCCTGGAGGTTCTTTGTGCTGTTAATTATAGTCTGCAAACAATTTAACTGGTGGCCAGTGCTGAGATCACAGCCAAAGATCCAGAGCAGTAATGACTTGACAGAGGATGTTTTCACTCCTCAGTTTCAGAAATTACTTTCTCAAAACTCAGCCCTGAATTCAGTGGCAGTAGCTCTATCTCTGGGTATTTCATTTTGTCCTTCATATGGCCAGAACCCCAGAACAACCTCCTCTATTCTGTGTATTTGTGTTACTGATAATTACCTTCATCTCTGAGGCTGTGGGGAGCCATCCATCCTTCCCTGCCAGCAGCCATGGCACTGGCATGTCAGCTCAGCCTGGAGTTTGCCTTTGGCTGAAACCCATGACCCATGACTGTCACTCCAGCCTGAGCCAGAGGACTGTGTGGGGGCAAATGTGGAGCTGTGTTGGTGCTGGGGGACAGGCTCCTGCTCACCCCTGTTCTCCCCAGTGGCACCTGGGTGGCAGTGGTGCATTCACCAGCCCTGTCTGTGTGCACAGTTTGCCTTTTGATAGGAATACAACAGACATTTCTTCCTCTTTACTCCCCAGACTTGTGTCTTCACTTGAGTCTGAGGTGTTTCTGCCACTTCAGAAGCTGGTTTTTGTGCTTCACACTCTTGTATTATGAGGCCCTGTGCTGGTATCCTCAGATGCATCCTGTCCATGCTGGGTCTGGGCTGCTGTGCAGGTTTATTCCCAGTCAGGAGAACCCAACCTGTCCTGGCCTGTGTTAAATAGAGAAAGAGCTGAGTGTGAGCTGTGGCATGAGAAAAGGCAGCACTTTAAAGTCACTTTAACTCCCTGCAAGAGCAGCAAATATTGTCTGAGGGACGTGAGAACCTACATGTGCCACAGTTGTGGTTGTGTTTCCTGCTCAGAAGCACCCACAGCTGAGCCCCTGTGTGGAGCAATCAACGTCCAGAGAGGCAAGTGGCTGCTTGTCTTTTTATAGCTGAGCCTGACATAGTAGGTGTGAAGTGTGAGACTTTCCTTTTGTGGTGTAGCTGGACTGCAGCCTTTCTATCCTTCTGAGCAGTGTGGGGTGGCTTCTTCCTGAGAGTTTACAGCTTGAGGCAGAGACAAAGTGAGTTTGGTGGATGGAAAGTTTGCTGGCAGAACACACCTCAGTGGAAGGTTTGACTGTGCCTTTTTCCCCCCTCTTTCCAATGTAGCCCCTCGATCTTTGCAACCCAGCACGGACTCTGCTGCTGTCAGAGGAGCTGCTTCTACACGAGAGCAGGAGCAGAACTATACAGGTAAGGCTCTTTCCATGCTGTCTGAGCTTTCTAAACCTGCTCTTCTGCAATCTCAGGTGGTAGATTGAGAAGAAAAATGCTCATATTGATATATCACAGAATCTCAAGGGCTGGAAGGGACCTGGAAAGCTCATCCAGTGCAACCCCCCTGCCAGAGCAGCAGCACCTAGAGCAGGGCACACAGCAACTCATCCAGCTGGGGTTGAATGTCTCCAGAGGAGACGTTTGTCAAAACTTATAGGCATTTTTTCATGGGATAATCTACATATCAAAACCCTTCTCTGCTAGAAATCAATGTGTTTTTCTTGTCTTCTGCCATGCCCACAGGGGAGAAACTGCACATGGCAAATGTGTGCTGGCAGACTGAGAAAGAGGGACTTTGAGACTATTTGGTGACAGGTTAGAGAACTACACAGAGAGAATTTGTTACAGGGGGTTTCAGAAGTTTAGCTCCTGAAACAGGTCACATGTCTTGTCCCTATTCCTCTCTTTTTTTTTTCTCTTCATCATCTTTTCTGCAATGTTATCAGGAGGCTGTTAAAAACCTGGGGAAACAACTGAGGTTTGGCTACCTGCTGGACCTGAGTATGTGACAAGTTTCAATACCCAAACTGGCAGAGTTTGGACGTGTTGATTCCATTTGCTGTCAGCTTCAAAGTCTGCCAAGGCCTGGAGTTTGGGGAGAGGAAGCAGAGATGGGAGAGCCCACTCATGTGCTGCTCAAGGAACTGCCCTTTCTTTTGGGGCATTTTCAGGGAATCTCACCACTGTACAGAGTAACTTTGGAGTGGACAATGTGTCACCTCCAGGGTCATAAAGGATTTTTTACTGGACTAACCTTAGTTTCTGGGTAGCACCTTCTGTGTGACTGACAGCACAGTCCCAGGGACCAGTCATATCACTGGCCTGTGCAAAACACTACAAGGTTGTGTTAAATGACTCCTGTCTCTGCTTTTCAATATGTAATCCAGCTCTTGCTTTGCCTAGAGAGGAGACATGAGCACTCTCTACAACTACCTGAGGGAGAGTTGTAGTGAGGTGAGAGTTGGTCTCTTCTCTCCAGTAATGAATAATAGAACATGAGGAAATGGATCTAAGTTGCCTCAGGGGAGCTTTAGATTGGAAATTAGGGAGAACTTTTTCACTGAGAGGATTATTAAGCACTGGAAGGAGCTCCCCAGGGAGGTGGTGGAGGCACCAGGTGGAGTCACCATCCCTGGAGGTATTCAAAAGACACACAGATGAAGTACAGAGGGCCATGGGTTAGTGGTGGAGCTGTCAGGGTGAGGGGAGGGCTTGGACTCCATGATCTTAAAGGTATTTTCCAATCATGACTCTATGATCAATTCATGATCAATTAGAAAACTTGGCACCAATTTGTAAATCAAACTCTTCCCCTGGCTGTCCTGCTGGTCTTTGCTGCTCAGGATCTTCTGGGCAGCTGCATGAATGGGAACCAAGAAAACATGTGGCTGCATAGCACAGCTCTGCTGCCATGGCTCTGAAGTATGATGGGCAGCCTGAGCTCAGGATGCATCTCCTGGGGGGATTGGAGTGATATGCTTTCCAGACTCAGGTCTATAGTATGCTGTTTGCAGCCTGATGGAACATATGTGTGCATGGTGGGGGGTTTGTATTGATGATGGAGAGCCTCAGGAGGAGGTGTGCTGCTCCAAATGGCCATGTTAGCCATTTCAGAGACCAGCTGTGAGCAAGATCAAGAGAAGGATGACTCAGGGAACTCTGAGTTGTTTACAATGCCCTAAAGATGAGTGTGAGGCTGGAAGAGGATTTCCCAGCTGGAATTGCTGCCAGGAAAGGGCAGGATGCTGTATTCTGGCCAGGAATGTGCTGCCTTGGGGCTGTGATGTCTGTGTGAGCCTGACAGAGGGGTGAGGCGAGAGGCTGTGACTGTGCAGTGAGAAAACAGGAGCAGTGAAGGGGACAAGCACTTGGCAAGGTTTGCTTTGGAAGGCAGGAGCCTTTTCCTGGGAGTGAACCCAGGTGTGGTGCTGAGCCCCATGTCACTGGGAGCTGACAGCTGTGGGTGGGACACTGGGACATGAGGCATGTCCCTGGGGAAGGGCTTCCTCATGACTGCAGCGTGTCACAGGTCCTGGCAGGCTTGGCAGAGCTTCAGGGAGTCAGTGCAGGTCTGTGGAAAGCCAGAGATACCCCTTCTGCAGAGCAAAGGCATCTGCTTTGGTGCTGGTGGGCTGTGAGGTGAGCAAACCTAAACTTGTGAAGACAAGACCTAAAATGGCCTGGGCACAATGGAGCTTCCTCTGGCATGGAAGGGTTCTGACTTCTCCTTTTGCTCACTCCCATTCCATCCCTCTCTGCTGCCCAGACAGAGGCTGTTGTGTTTCCCCACCGCTCCTTCCTTCTTTGCTCCATGTGGCTTCCCATTTTCCCACTGCTCTTCCCTCTCTCGGGCTGGACCACTGCTCCTGTGGTTTGCAGGACTGCTTTCTCTGTGTTACTCTGCTTTGGCTTGGTGGCTCAGGAGAGAGCCCAAGTTCAGGGGCTGGACAAGGAGATGCTGTTTCATTCTCTTGAAGCCAGAATCTTTTCCCCTTGGCAGTTTCCACGTCAGACGCTGCGTCCTCATCACCGAGCAAACTCTCTCCCCTCTCCTTGAAGGAGCCAACCTATCTCTCTGGAGGCTTGCCAGGATCTGTCCTTTCTCTGACCTTACCTCTGGGGCAATCCTTATTCAGGCCTTAATCACATCCTGTCTAGACTCACTTGCAGTTCCCGCTTGGATGGTTGTGTGGGATCCCTCCAGCCTGCAGAGTGCCAGAGGAACCAGCGGGACACACACAGCCAGCACGGGCTCTGTCCTTATCCCTCTGTCTCTGATGTCCCTGGAGGCAATTTCCCACAGCCCTGAGGTATCGTCAGACCATGGGCCATACTCACCCTTTTCTCAGCTCTCTTTTCTGCTATGCTGACAGGGTCCTTCCTTGAACTCTGAAGGCTCCCAAACTCTGCCAAGAGTCTGGAGGACATGGACTGATATGCCCAGGTTTTATGCTCTTCTCTGCAGGGCAAGAGGCTTTTCTCTCATCCCAAGTGCTGCACTGCAAGCTCCCAGCACTCCTGGCCTGGGAGTTACCAGCTTGCTGGTTCAGTAGGTGGCTGAGTTTGGCCAACACAGTGGGTTGACCAAACCCTACTCCTTGGCACAGATGTATCATCATGTTATTTTCAGCCTCTTTGAGACACTTTCATTTGGGTGAGAATATCAGAAACCTGCACTTAGCTTCTCCCCTCCACTAACTAGTCCCACTTACTCTGTCCCTTCTTCACTGCCTCTTAATCATAGAATCACAGCTTGATGGGGGTTGGAAGGGACCTTTAGAGCTCATCCAGCCCAACCCTCTGCAGAAGCAGCTCCCACCTAGATCAGGTCACACAGGAACGTGTCCAGGTGGGTCTTGAAGCCCTCCAAGGAAGGAGCCTCCACACCCTCCCTGGGCAGCCTGGGCCAGGGCTCCCTCACTGAAACACTCAAACAGTTTCTCCTTATGTTTAAATAGCCAACTCTTCCTCATTTTTTACACCAATTCCCCATCTGCACAGCCACTGCTTGTGTCAATGTTTGAGGGTAGCTGCATGACCCTTTGAGGTCTTCAGTGCCTGCTCTCCCCTGGTAGGAGAATATTTGATTCAAATAAGCCAAGGTGAGATCAAGGTTGACAGCCTCAGCCTTCACCATGGATCTCCTTTTGGCAAGTGTGCTGGTGTATCTCAATCAAAGTCTTATCTGAGCATAGAAGCTCCTGCCTGAGTGTATAAATTGCTTGCCAATAACCTTGGCAGTAAAAATGTGTGAGGTGGTAAAAGAGGGTAAATGCTTCGTGGATAACAGACTGCTTAGTCTTGGAGATCATGCATTTAACATGGATAAATGGAGAAGGAAGAATCCAGGAGCAACGGAGCATTTCAGGCTTGGAGAGTCAGAGCTGTGGCACAGAAAGAATTGACTCAAGGGCTTTTCCCCTGAGCTGGGAAGTTCCTGCCCATCTCCAAGCTGCCATGCCTGTGTAGGTGCACCTACCCCAACTGCAAAGCCCAGACTGCTTCTCTTTTTTAGACCAGAGCTCAGCTGAGCTGTTAATGTCTGAGTGCTGTGGTAACTGGATTACTTTTAATCATGTTCTCCTGTTGCTCTGGGCTCTGTGAAAGCTGAACAAGTAACTGTCAGGGCAAAGCTGGAGCCAAGAAAGCTGTGACTTTGAGGCATATGAGCAGAGGAATGGAAGTGACTGGGTGATATCAGCCTGTGTGTGAGGAGCTGTGTCATTTTTGGTCTGAGTCCAACAGTGATGTCTGCTTTGTAGAGGATGCTCACAGTTTGGATGGTCTCACAAGGCAGCTACAAGGATAAACCAAGATGGAACAAAACTGAGGAAGATTAAGAAAGTTTCATCCATTTAGCCCAACTGATTGAAGGAGAGGACACAGGAACTCTGCAGAAAACAACCCTCATACTGGTATCACTGGAGTTTCTTTTTGGGGTTGCACCCAAATCTTCTGGAGAAGAATCCAGTACTGGTAAATAGAAAATGTATGTGGCTCAGTTCTAGAGGTGGAGATGTGTCTTAAGAGCTCCCCACCAGGGATTATAGCATTTCTGTAGCCAGTTGCAGGCAGCATTCTGTGGCCAGGGATGCAGGGGATCATCACCACATTCCTCTTTGCCATCTGAAAGCTCTGTCATGAAAGCCCTGCCTCTGCTTCCCTCTGCTTCCTCAGCTCCCTCTGGTTTTCTGGGCACAGCTAGGAACTTGTTGCTGGAGAGCAAGTGATGTCTGAGGAAGCTCTGGGACGAGTGGGCAGAGTTTGCACTGTTCCCTCCTGCCAGTGCCTCTGCTGATGCACTGCTGCACTTGTGAGCCAGAGAGAATGGGGTTAGGAAGAGTTACCAATCCTGAAGCTTGGATGTGAAGGTACTTTGGTTGTAGGGCTTGATTTCTGGGCACCTTTTTGTCATATTTTTATTACCATATTTTGCTTTACAAGGCTTGGTTATTACAGAATCAGAGAACCATGGAATTGTTTAGGTTGGCAAAGCCCTGGAAGCTGCTGCAGTCCCAGCCCTGCCCTCACCCTGCCCAGCCCAGCACTGACCCACAGCCCTCAGCACCTCAGCCCCACGGCTTTGGGATCCCTCCAGGGCTGGGCACTGCCCCAGCTCCCTGGGCAGCCTGGCACAGGGGCTGACACCCCTCTCAGAGAAACAGTTCTGCCTGAGCCCCAACCTCAACCTCCTCTGGGGCACTTGAACCCATTTCCTCCTGTCCTGTCATTCATTACTGGGGAGCAGAGCCCGACCTGCAGCTCCCTGCAGCCTCCTGTGTCAGAGAGGGCTCCTGTCTGCCCTCAGCCTCCTCCATCGCTTCCTCTCTCCTGCAGTGGGGTAGTTGATGCCCCCATTCATCCCCTGTTCTCACCCTGGGGAAGCACACTGACCCACTGCTTTCTGCCTCCCCTCCTGGCTTTCATTTTGTCTTATTTTCTTTTAGGAAATGCTTTAGACATGGCCCCTGCTGTAACAATGCTTTGCCACTTATAGTCTGTAGTTAGTCAAATCTCTCAGCAGAAGAGATTTTGATGTTGGTGGTGCAGAGCACACCCAGTTGTGACACTGTCAGCCTCCGTGGACATTTCCTTTCCCCTGTAAAATGCAGTCAGAGCCTCCTAAAAGATCAGTGTGGCAACTGCCACGGGCCTTGGTCACTCTAGTACAGGTCCCTGTAGCACAGGTGTGCCTGGCTCTGGCTGCAGAGGAGTCCTTGCATCATGCCACTTGTTTTAGTTACGATTTTGGAATAGGAAATGTGTTTTGGCAAACATGAAAAGATTCTCTGACTCTCAGAGGAGCTGCTGTGGTGGATTCTGTGTCTTGCCTGGATGAATTCAGGTGCAGTGTTTCTTTTTGGTTTGCTCTTTTGCTTTCATGAGCTCTGTGATTTTCTTTTGCCATGCCAGAGACCAGATGTGTTTGCAAAGGGCTGTTAGAGACTTGTTGCAGTTGTCAGCAGTGTGATGGCAACCCAAGGCACAGCTCAAGCTTACTCACTCCAGCCTCTTGAAGCTGCTGGCTGCTGCCTTAGGGTCACCCATGATTTGAGTTGCCTGTGCTGAGCTCTGCAGCTCTCTCAGTGTTGCCCCCCCAGAGCCAGTCCCACTCCCTCCTCCATGAGCAGGGTCTGCTGGAGCCTTGGGCCTAAGGGTGCTGGGTGCTCTTGGCAGGCTCTGGCTGTGTGGGTAGAAGGGACACCCTCCTTTTCTCCCCCTCAGCAACTTGGAGGAGCAGAGGGACCTCTAGAAACCCTTTTTATGTGGGACTGCTCTAAAATCAAGTGTCTTCCTGGAGGCAGCATCTAACAAAGATGCTCTTGCATAACCCACGCTGGCTGTGCTTTTATCCTCTCTGCATCCTGAATTCAACCAGTCCCATCTTCCCATAAAAGCACAGTGTTACCTGTAAATACTTCCCTTGTATTCCTGTTTCCATTATTCCCTATTTAAACCTGCCTGAAGTGAATTTCTTTTCCCCCTGCTGATCTTTCTCACCTTTTTTTTCCCTTCCCTTTAAACTTCCCTGTGTGTTAAAGCCTTCATTTTGTTTCCTCCATTTCTAGCATGACCACTTGCTGATCTCACTTCTGTCTCCTTTGCTGAGCTGCTCCTCTCAAAACCCCTCACCATCTCTTCTCTGAGGCTGAGGGACCTGAGATGGCACCAGGCATGGCCTAGTGGAGCAAAGATGGGCATGGGAAAAGGCTTGGAGTGCACTCTGTACTTCATCACCCCTTGTGTTAATAATAAGGTCAGAAGTAATGAAGAAGGTGAATGTGAGCACTTGGCCAACAGTGTGCTGAGAGCAGAGGAAGGGATTTTCCAAACAATACAGAGAAAAACAGACACTCCCTGGTTTCACTGTCAGTTAAAGCTACACCAGTAGCTTTGTGCTTATGAAGAACCCCACAGACATGAACTTGCCCAGCAGGGAGAAATCTTGTGAGAGCCTGGCTTTTGGTTTCAAAGTCAAATGATGTGAGACTGCCCTGATGTGAGACTCAGCACGATGTGATAAACTCTTTCCCAGCCTGCCCTCCTCCTGACACGTGTCTGTCAGCACCTGGGCACAGAGACAAACTGTGCTGGATGGTTGTTCCCACAGACAGTGACTCAGTCTCCATCCGGAGCAAAGTCACCTCTCAAGGGTGACGTGGTGGTGGCAGCAGTGCCAGTCCCTCCCCTGTCAGCCCCTGGGCTGCTGTCTGCTTTGCTGCTGTGGTGAAAGGTTTGCTAAAGGCCTTTGTTGCTGTTGCTCAGTGATGGAAAGCAGTTTTCCCTGTTCTGTGGGAGGGTTTTGGGAGCATCTCCAGCAGCCACGTGCTGACATGCTGCATCCTGTGCTGAGAGCGGTATGCAGAAGGTGCAGCACCCAACGTGCCCACTGGCATCTTGCAGCTGCTTCCTGGGTGTCTTCCACATTTTTCTGCATGCTCTCAACTTCTGCTGGACAGCAGGACAGCCTCAAACCTCAGCTCCTGTGATTGCACCAAGCTACTCACCCCCAGTAAGCTCCTGGGTCAGGGATCTCCAGTACAACAGAGAAGCTCATTCTTACTGTAAAGATCACATTCATCTGTATAGTTTGAACTAGAGACCTCTGGCAAGAGCCAGAAGCAGAACAACATCAATCTTTTGAGCTGTGAGCATTTAAGCACTGCTTTGGAGCAGCTCCCAGCTTCTAGTTTCACCTGAGCTGCTGCTTGAGCACAGAGCTGGGCAGACACTTGGTTCAGTGTTTGCTTTTCACCCATCAGCGTGATTTAAAGGTGTCAAGTTTATTCCCTGCAGCTGCTCTCATGGGTTCTGCTGTTGTAAAAGCCAACCTGTTGTTTTCTCAATGCAGCCCCTTTGTGTGTGTCTTCGAGAGGATCACCTTTGCGTTTAGGCTGCAGCTTCCCCAGGGCAATGGGATTAGTCAGCAACTTATTCCCTCCTCCTGCTCCTCTGATTTATAACTTATGTAAATGGGAAGTGACTCGAGAGAGCAGAGATGGGTGTGTTTGGGTGGTGTTCAACTCTGGGGCAGGTTTATCCCCTCTCCTCACGGGACTGTACAGGCCTGGGTAGGCAGCTGCCAAGCACAGGGAGCCTGGTCCAGAGCTTCCTGAGGGCTGTAGCAGGGGCTGCCTGCCATGGCTGCTGCAGCTCCCCAGGGCACAGGACCTTTACAGCACCGCCAAGAGATGAATTCCTTACAGCTGCTTCTTTGCTGCTCTTGTGCTTCCAGGTGACCCTCTTTGTCTACTCTGACCTGCTGCTCTTCACCAAGGAGGACGAGCCTGGGCGCTGCAACGTGCTGAGGAACCCTCTCTACCTGCACAGTGTCAAGCTCCAGGAGGGTGAGTGTCTCCAGCAGCACAAGGAAACATTTGGAGCATTTTCTGGCCCATTGCTTCCAGTATGGAACTGTACCATCCAACTGGAGCTGCCAGATCATCCTTCCTTGGGGTGCAGGGCCAGCATCTGCCTTTCCAGCCCTGTCTTATTAAACCTGGGGAAGCTCAGAGGTAGCACCACTTTCCAGGGCTTTTGGGATGCATGTCTCAGGGATTTGGGGCTGCCATTCCTCAGGGGCTTGCTGTGCTGGGCTGTTCCCCTTGCTGGTGTTACACTGCCTGCAGCAGGGGCTGTTGAGGCTGAGAAAGGAAAGTCTTGAGGTTTCCCTTACGATGCCTTGAGAGAGTTCAGGGGTTGTCTGCACGGGTGTCTGGTTAAACCCTGCTGACCTGTACTTTGCTGCTTCTCGGTTCAGCCGCCCACAGGTTCCTCCTGCCCTGGCATCCCTCCCCCACACACACCTCTTTGGCAAGGGCAGAGCAAACCCTGGCCTGAGGGGGAGGCTGGAGACCATGCCCTTACTCTCTTCACCTTGACTGTGCTTTCACACCCAGCTGAGGGCTCAGGGAGGGCTTCCAGGGCAGGAGGATGACTTGAAATCAGTTATTTCCAGTCAAAATGCTAAGGCTGTATAAAAGATGGCTTTTAGCTTCTCAGGGTCAAAAGAGGGTCAGATGAATTGCTTTACCACATCCTATTTACTATGGTGTAGCCACTTCTTGGCCCTGAGCCCAGTCCCACCTTGTTCCTTCTTTGCTGCCGTTGCTTTTTGGCTATGGGCTTGTTTTGTGTCCAGTGGAGCTGGTGCCCCAGCTCCTCCCCAGGCCCAGGCAGTGGCTGTTGCTGGACCAGACCCCACGTGGGAAACTGAAATTCGATCTAAGGAAAAGCTTTTCTATGGTGAGGTTGATGAAATATGGAGTTGCCCAGAGAGGCTATGGAATCTCCATCCTTGGAGATGTTCAGGACTCAGCTGGGCTTGGCCCTGAGCACCCTGATCTGGGTGCTCTGGGCAAGGACTTGGACTAGAGACAACCAGTGGGGTTTCTTGCAGGCTGAATGACTCTGTGATTGTATGAGCTGTTGTCTTTGTGCAGTCCTGTCGCCTTGACCAAAAAGGGATGAATGCAGATCTGGGCTGTTTCTCCAAAGGGGTCATTTTCTGGATGAATGTTGCCATTCCCATGACTTTCCTCAGCTGAGCTGTGTGAGCTCTGGGGCTGAGCTGCATCTCTCCACGTGTCCCACGTTGTTGGGGATCTGCACTGCTGTGCTGGACACCACAGGCAGCCTCTCAATTGCTATTTCCAGCAATATTTCTGCTCCCAGATGAATTCACTTGCCTGTTTGCGGGGGTGGGGGGGGGTGGGGGAGCAGAAACACAGGGAGGGAGACAAGGCACCGGGCACAAGCTATTTAGAAAAGCCATTGAAGCTTCACTGGGGTTTGTTCTCAGGGTTGTTTAATTCTAAGAAACAGACAAAAGAAATTGTTCCCTGTGGAAGTGCTTGTTGGTCATCTCCTGAGTGTGTGCCACCCAGGGCTGCTCTCAAAGGCTCTCAATAGCTCTGCTCTTGCTCACCTCTTTGAAGAAATCAGCTTCCCCAGTGCTGGTCCTGACTCCCTGCACCAAGGTCTGTTTGCAGCTCAGCACAGGAATGTGCCTCCTAACCTCAGGCAAGGCAAATGGACTTCCTGAGGGCTTTTCTGCCCCTTAATTCTTTGTTGCCATAATAACTGGGCTGGATCACATCTGGAACAGCTTAAGAAACCTCTGCCAAGGGGATATTTGTCTCTGCAGCACCCACCAACCTTTCCTGGGTGAGGAATCCAGTGTGATGGGTTTGCAGACAGCTCACTCCTCCTTGCTTTGGGCAGGGCTGCTTCAAAGGCAGAAAGGAGCAGAAAGATGTTCATCCCTTTTGGCAGGGATTCTTTTTTAGTTGTTGTTGCTCTCCTAACTGCCTGAATGGCACATGAATAGGAGCAGGAGTATTGCTGAGCACAACAATTGAGACATCTCCGGTCTGCTCCAGACCATTGTGCTGTTTCCTGTTGCTGCCACTCGCTGCACTGTGCCAAAGCAAATCACTAGAATCTGCTTTACAATGCTCTGTCTTCCTGCTTTAGAAGCTGAGCGTGGCTGATGAGCACCACACTGAGCAGTGTTTTCCAGTGCAACAGGACTGGCTTCCTCACTAAGATACAGTGGGAATTTCCACGCAGAGGCCAGTGCCTGGCTGGGCCCTCCCAGCCCTTGGGTGGCTGTGCTTGGCTTTGGGGCACAGGAACACTCCTGTTCTGCAACCAGAATAAAGACCCTCAGCTGTAAATCCCATCCCCAGCTGGGATCCTGCAAACAAGGACTTTTCATGTGCTATCCCTGACATCCAAACCCACTGCATCTTACAGCAAAGAGCTCCAAGATAGCTCCAGAGGCCAAGGGTGTGATTTATGAGCCTTCTGCCCTGCCATGCTTCTCCCTGCTGCCCCAAGGATGCTGGAAGCACCCAAGGCTTGCACCCTGCCACACCACAGGGATATGTGACAAACATATGTTCCCTCTTAGCAGCCAGGTTTGGGTGTACACAGCTCCTCTTCTCCCTCTCCATGCAGCCAGAGCCCTACAGGACTCTGCCCTCTGAGCTCCTCTTAGGGTGCAGCCTCATCCTTGCTGAACAAGGGGGCTGGGGAACAGATACCTGCCCTGGCCCTGGGCATTGCCGTGGTCCCCTGGCCATGCAAGGAGTCTGGGGGGAGGACCAACACCACCTTCCCTTTTTTCCCATCTTTCTGCCCTAACACCTGGCATGCATCCCCCAAATCCTGTGAGCAGTGGGTGGCTGCACAGGGAGATGGGCAGAGCCAGAGCAGTGCTGAAAGCTGCTGCTGTGCTGGGAGCAGCCCAAGTCCCTGCCCTGAGCATCATCATGGGACACAGGATGAGGCTTTGCTGGAGCAGGAGAGAGAAGTTTTGTGTCCCCACAAAGCTCTCAGCCTCCTCTTGCCTGTGCTTTGGCAGCAGCAGCCCAGCCCTGAGGCTCTGAAAGAGAAGCCAGGCCTCAGCACAACCCACCAGGAAGAAACTGAAATAATTCCAAGTGAGGGTTTTGTTGCTGTTGTTGCTGTGGGTGTTTTTTTGTCCTGCTTATTTCCTTTTAGTGCTTCTCTGAATTTGACTGAGAGCACATGTGCTGTCCAGAAAAGACACACACAAGGTGACGTGTGTGGAGCTGCTGAGCAGCCCCTGCGCTTCTGCATCTCCCTTTGTCTTTCTGCACGGTGCAGGAGATGAGCAGGGCAGTGTGACAGGGTTCTGGGGCACAGCAGACTGACACTTCAGCCTGATCCTCTGGAGAAGGTGGGGGAAAAATAATCCCAGCAGCCTTGGTTTGTGCTGCAATCTGTGCTTGAGTGTGCCTGGCTCTGCCATGGCTCTGCTGCCCGCCTCGTGTCTCGCTGGGGATGGGCACTGGCTGCAGCCCAGCTGCTGGGCTGGGCTGGGCTGGACTGGGCTGGGCTGAGCTGCCAGTCTCTTAAGGTCCCAATTGTTTTCTCTCTGATAGAAAATGGGATTGCAGCAATTCCTCAGCCTAGGCTGGCTCCCTGCTTCGTGTGCCTCAAGGGCACTGAGCTGCTTGGCTTATGTGTGATGATGAGCTTTGGAGGGACAAGGGGACAGGAACTGCTGGTGGTGGAGGTTGCTAATGCTCAATGGAGAGAAATTTGGAAGGAAACTAAATTCTGATGGTTCTGAGCTTTGTTGGGATTATCTTATTGCAGAAGGAATCAAGCAGAGAAGTGAAGCCATTCCCAGGGCTGTTACCTTCTGCTGTCACCTTCGTTTGCTGAGGTTGCATGTCCTCAGAGGGTGATGTGTCCTCAGAGCTGCCAGGAAAGCCAGGTTAAAGCTCCTGAGGGAAAGTGGCTGGAGCTTGTTGGTCTTCTGCAATCTGCTTTGCAAAGCAGCCTGGAGAGCTTTGGGAGGAGCAGACAGTTGAGAAGAGGGGATGTTTTATGCACTGCTGACTGTTTGGGAATCAGAGGATGGTGGGCCCATGGTGTGCCAGCAGCAGCTTGGATCCTGCCTCCAAACCCTCCCTTGGCAGGGAAAAGCTCTGGCTGTGGGGCTCCCATCAGAGGCTTTGGCTGTGCAAGGAAAATGATCCCTGATGGTCTTGCTGGGATCTATGGAAGAGGGATACCAGGAGAGCTGGAGCATTGTTGTGGAGAGTGGTGAATGGTTGTCCTGTGGTGCAGAGGTGAGGCACAGGCTCAGTGTGTGCTTTCAGCATGACTCTGCTTCTAGATGTAAAGATTTGGAGGGGCAGCCTTTTGGCTGCAGCCCTGAGGCCAGGCTGCCTCCCTGAACCCTGTGTCCCCCAGGATGGAGCAGGCTGAAGATTATGAAAACACACAAGGGCTCCTCATGTGAGATCCATTGCAGTGCTCCTGGTGGTGCTGGGTTCCAGGGTCCTGGTGACCCTACAGTGATGTTCCAGCCCTTATCCTGCAGTGTGCATGCAAGTGCAGCTGGCAGCAGGGGCAGGCCTGCCATCCCCCAAAGGGCAGCTGCAAAGGGGATGGTTTTTGTTGCCCATGCAATGGCTCAAGAGGCATCTGAATCCCTTAATGGTCCCAAAACATTTGGGCTGCTGCCTGAATTGCTTTTCCCTGGGGAAGAGGGTGTTTCCACTTCTGTCCAGAGCCTGTTCCCATCATTTAGTGCAGCTCAAACTGTTGAAATGAAGCAGACATTGGTTTGAACAGCATCTGCTGCCGTGCCCAGACTGTGAATCTGATCTCACAGCATAGATAATGTCATTAAAGGGCTTATGAAAGCTGCAGCCCAGAAATGCTGCACACTACCAAGGGCAAAGCTGGCGTGGGGCATGCTGGTGCCAAGGAGAGAGCTGGCTCCAGGAGTTGCATGTCCTGCTTCAGAGCTCAGGTGACCCTGTCCTATGGCACTTCCATGTCCTGCAAGGCTGATGTATGCCAGGAGCTGGCTTCCCTTGGGGCTGGGGACACTGGTGTCTCACCAGCAAGGATCAAAGCCCAGGGCACATCTTCAGGGATGTCTTTTTGTTGAGGATGGGAGTGCTTGGCCCGCAGGAACCAGCTTGGTAGAGCAGCTGGAGTGAAATGGGTGCCCTGGGACAGATGGCAGCAGGATGAGAGCTGAATTGGGCTGCTCCATGACTTGGCAAGACACAGGCTGCAGTGTTGGTCATTGCATCGCCTCCAGCAGCAACTTCCACCTGAAGCTGTGGAGATGCAAGTGCCTTGGCCAGGTCTCTGAGAGGCCAGAGCTGGTGGGAGCTTGGAGAGTTTGTGCTCAGCCCCATGGAGCAGGATGAGCTCTCCTCCCTGCCCCATTTCAGCCTCTTTGCATTGCCCTGGGCTTGGGCTCCACCTCCTTGGAGAGGCACCGACCCCGCTCCCTGGCAGTGAGGGAGGTTGGGACAGAGAGATACCCGTAGCCTAACCAAGGGCTCAGGGCAAGGAGGTGGGAATGAGCAAGGATGTAGGAAGAGAAGCAACTCCTCCTTGGGAGCAGAGCATCCACAGAGGTAAGATGGGAGAGCCCTGACCCTGGTGCTTGGGATGGCCCATGGGCACTGCAGGGTCTTGCAGCCCCCCTGGGAGGAAACCAGGCAGCATGTGCCATGGCAGGTTGGGCAGAGGAGCCTGTAGGTGGACTCTGAATGAAACAACACAGTGCTGCAGCCCTGGGGATATGTGGCTTGATGGCAGCTGAACATGAGCCAGAAGTGTGCCAAGAAGACCACTGGCAGCTTGGCTGGGATCAGCAGTAGGGTGTCAGCAGGAGCAGGGCAGTGTCTGTCCCCTGTGTCCCCTGGGGAGGCTGCAGCTCCAGGACTGTGATCAGTGCTGGGCCCCTCACTCACTGCCACAGGGACACTGAGGGGCTGCTCCCAGGTCATGAATGATACAAAGGGAAACAGCCTCCAGTTGCCCCAGGGGAGGTTGAGACTGGAGCTGAGGCAGAACTGTTTCCCTGAGAGGGGTGTCAGCCCCTGTGCCAGGCTGCCCAGGGAGCTGGGGCAGTGCCCAGCCCTGGAGGGATCCCAAAGCCGTGGGGCTGAGGTGCTGAGGGCTGTGGGTCAGTGCTGGGCTGGGCAGGGTGAGGGCAGGGCTGGGACTGCAGCAGCTTCCAGGGCTTTAACAACTGAAATGACTCTGTAATTCTATGAAAGCCTTTTGCAAAAGGCCAAGCCCTGAGGCAAATCCCTGCAGCCCTGCAGATGCTGCACAGCGCACTCGGGTCACAGCCTGGTACTGTGGGATGACAACAACAACAGGCACTGAATGCTGCCTCTAAGCCTCTGCTGCTGTCACCACTTGCACAAATGCAGCTGGAGCTTGATTCTTGACCCAGTTTCTTCTCCTTTCTAGGGTCAGAGGATCGGAAGTTTTGCATCCTTTACCTGGCAGAGGTGAGTGCTGCTGTTTTCCATATTAACTTGCCAGAGAGAGCTGCACATGTACTAACAGCTCAGGCCCTCTCTGCTGGGGCAGGGACACTGCATGGGCTCATCTCAGCTTCCCTCTTCATTCATTTGCCAGAGCTCTGGAAAGGAAACATAATGATTGTAGCCAGCGTGAATAAGAAGCTGCTAAAGGAGTGTGTGGCTGGGGAGGCTGGGCAGCACTGAGACAGGGCAGCTTTCCCCCTGCCTCCTCTGTACAGGAGGGGGATGTTCCTCACAGCATCTCACCTTTCTCCTCAGGATCCTTTCACCTGGGGGCACATTTTCCTCACCAACTGTTTCACCTTCATTTCTTAGGCACCTCAGTTTCTTGGCTTCAAGCAGCCAGGTTTGAAACCCTCAAAATCAGGAAGCTCAGTCTCAAAGCCATCTAATGAGAGCTTGAAACCGGTGTGGCTGCTACGTGGCTCCACGCTCCAGGCACGTTTGCCACTGGCTCAGTTGTGTTGATGCTGTGAAGCAGCTGAGGAGGCTGCAGAATTGCTTCAAACGAACTGGAATGACTGAATGCCTCTGGCTTTATTTTCTCTTCCTTCCCCTTTCAAGTGACTTTACTGTCTTCCTGGTCAAGGCTCTGTGTTTTCAGGGGTGGAAACGTGAGGGAAAGGCAAACATTGCTCAGCAGCAGCACCAGGGAATAATGAGCTATTGTGAAAGCTTGGGGAAAATGTTCAGAATGAAAGTTGTTCACCTTGAGAGGTTGGGATTTGGGCCAAAGCATGACTTGCTGGGTGATGATGCCTCTCTCACACTTCTCTCTTGTCCCTTCCTGGTCTCCTCTCTTCTTTCTTGCTGGGGCAGGAGCTGCCTCCTCAGAGGGTTGCTCAGTGCCTGCCCAGCATTGGCACATCCTAAGCTGGGGCTCAGAAAGGCTGCCAGGGGCTGTTCCTCAGTCAGACACTGCTCCATTTCCTCGAGCATCTGGGAAATAAATGCATTGGAAGCCTGGTGTTTAATGTAGAGGCTTTGGGGCCCTTGAAGTAGAAGTGACTGAAGGAGAACTGGTTGCATTTAATGAGACCTTGGGAGGAGAAGACTTGTCTTTGTCAAGGTGCTATGATAGTGCTCAGCTTTCTTCTGATGTGCTGGAGTGGCTCTCCCAGCTCTGTTGGCTGAGGTTGGTGATGTCCACTGCAGCTGGGGTGTAACAGTTGTACACACAATGTGTTCCTCACAGAGGACAGCAGCTCTGCACAGGCCGTGATTGTGGGATCCTGCAAACTCCTTCTTCCCCCTGTCTGCCCTGAGTGTCTTAGAGTAGGTTGCAAGTGGAACAGGATCTTCTTGACCTGCAGTAAGGGTCAGGATGGCCACATGCCATTACCCCAGGAATGGCTGCTCTCACCCTGCACCAGTCCATAGCTTTCAGGTGACACTGGAACAACCCCTGGCTTAAAGACAACACTCACCCTTTCCCTCCCAGCCCTCACACAGGGTTGCTTTGAAGCTAGTGGTCTGCACTGGGCTGGGGAGGTCAGGCTGATGTGAGATCCTGCCTGCAGGGAGGGAGGAGGTGATCCTCCATCTATGTGGTTTGACTGCTGCAAGGAAGGGAAAGAGGCAGCTGTGAGTATGTGCTGTGAGTACCTAGCACAGGCAGAAACATCTGCCTTCAAGGTTAAGGGGACAGTGCATTTCCAGCCATAAGTCTCATCAGACTCTTCAGCAATGGGGAATTTTAGTTTCAAAAGGGGAAACTGAGGCACGAGGAGGAGGCTGTGCTTGTGAGTCAGCTGCAGGCTGGGGCAGGCTGGTGCCCTCTCAACTTCCCTGCAGCTGCTCTTCTGGGAAATGGTGACCTGCAAGTCACAGCCCTGAGAGCCACGTGGGATTGGTGACCAGGCTGCAAGGACATGGGCTGGTGCTTGAAGCCTGAGAACAAAAACCTCTGGCTTTAGCAGTGTGAGGCTTGTGTGGCTCAATGAACTGTCCTGGTAGAGGCAGAGCCCAGCTGAGCAGAGACAGGCTCTTCTTAAATGATGGGGTGCTGCCATGGGAGCCAGCCTGAGAGGATTTAAACATCTTCCTGCAAGGAAGCAAAGCAGAGAGTCACCTCCAGGTTATCTGTCTTTCTTCTCATTTGCATTCACTTTGCAGGAGCAAAGCTTTAGTTACAGTTTGTGGGGATGGGGGGGGAGGTTTGGAGTCTCCCTCAAAGGCATTCCTGCAGGCTGGCTGCACACACAGACCTGGGCAGGAGGGCTTGGGTGCCTCCCTGAGCTGGGGGAAACATCAGTTTGTGGTGTTAAGGTTATTTTGGGTGGTGGGGTGGATCCAAGGCATGGCCTGTTGGGATTTGGGCCTGGGCAAGTTGCACTCTGGTGTTGAAGCAGCACATGGGGCTGCTTCATTGGTGGGGGTCTCTGGAGCAGCCCAGCATGGCTCTCACTGTTACCTGATGACTGTGTGACCTCCTTTTGCCTTGGTGCAATGTTCAGCTCCCAGCTCAGCTGCTGGGAGTTGTGGTGGGAGGCTGGGGAGGGCATCCCTGGCAGGGTGCTGGTGCTGGCAGTCACTGGGCACCCCAGGCTCCTGCTGCAGCTCTGCCCTGTGGCCAGGTCTCACTGGCAGATGTGGCTGTCCTGCTGCCCATCTCTCAGGGGCTTGTGTGGAGTCGCTTCTGGTGACAGGGAAGGGACTGTGATGGCTCCTGTAAGAAGCTGCTTGAGCCTTTGCCTAGCTCTGAGTCTGACCCACCTCTGGGGCTGAGCCAGTTGGGTGTCTCTGCAATCACTTTGTAAGAGGAAGAAGCTGGAAGAGGAGGGTTGGTCCCTTCTTTTCTAGGAGGTGGTGGAAGGAGTTGGATGAAAGAGAAGTGTCCATGTGGAGGGGAGATGTGCTCCATCATAATGAGAAAGCTTTGTGTAAGGATGCCCAAGGCAAGGATGCTTATGTGGATGTGGCTTTTAGTCCCATGTCACCCTGAGAGTCTCTTCTCCCTCCTGACCTGCTCTTGTCCTGCTCTTTGCAGCAAGTGCTTCATTCCTGGGCTTGCCAGCAGTGCTTTGTCTGCCAGGAGACTTTTGTGGGCTCAGCTCTGCTCCTCTCTGGGGTACAGGTGATGGCTCTGGTGGCTTTGGTACTTGTCACTCTCTGAGCACTTCTCTCTGTGATCTGGGGAGGGCATCCCTTGCACTGCCAGGATGGGCCTGGGAGGTTGGTGGAAGGTCTTGTGCTGCTCTTTCCTACCTGTAAGTCATCTGCGGTGAGCAGTAATGTATTTAGGGCTACTCTGAGTTGAAAGGGAGTCCACAGGGCTGGGATGACTTTGCATTTGCTGTGGGAGCCAAGGCCTTGAGCTGCTGTCTCCTGTTCCTTCTCATCTGGAAGCTTTATGTGATGTTCTGACCCATAAGGTTGCATTTTTGCATGGGTAGAATCATGGAATAGTTTGGGTTGGCAAAACCCCTAAAGCTGCTGCAGTCCCAGCCCTGCCCTCACCCTGCCCAGCCCAGCACTGACTCACAGCCCTCAGCACCTCAGCCCCACGGCTTTGGGGTCCCTCCAGGGCTGGGCATTCCCCCAGCTCCCTGGGCAGCCTGGCACAGGGGCTGACACCCCTCTCAGGGAAACAGTTCTGCCTCAGCTCCANCTCTGGTGTTGAAGCAGCACATGGGGCTGCTTCATTGGTGGGGGTCTCTGGAGCAGCCCAGCATGGCTCTCACTGTTACCTGATGACTGTGTGACCTCCTTTTGCCTTGGTGCAATGTTCAGCTCCCAGCTCAGCTGCTGGGAGTTGTGGTGGGAGGCTGGGGAGGGCATCCCTGGCAGGGTGCTGGTGCTGGCAGTCACTGGGCACCCCAGGCTCCTGCTGCAGCTCTGCCCTGTGGCCAGGTCTCACTGGCAGATGTGGCTGTCCTGCTGCCCATCTCTCAGGGGCTTGTGTGGAGTCGCTTCTGGTGACAGGGAAGGGACTGTGATGGCTCCTGTAAGAAGCTGCTTGAGCCTTTGCCTAGCTCTGAGTCTGACCCACCTCTGGGGCTGAGCCAGTTGGGTGTCTCTGCAATCACTTTGTAAGAGGAAGAAGCTGGAAGAGGAGGGTTGGTCCCTTCTTTTCTAGGAGGTGGTGGAAGGAGTTGGATGAAAGAGAAGTGTCCATGTGGAGGGGAGATGTGCTCCATCATAATGAGAAAGCTTTGTGTAAGGATGCCCAAGGCAAGGATGCTTATGTGGATGTGGCTTTTAGTCCCATGTCACCCTGAGAGTCTCTTCTCCCTCCTGACCTGCTCTTGTCCTGCTCTTTGCAGCAAGTGCTTCATTCCTGGGCTTGCCAGCAGTGCTTTGTCTGCCAGGAGACTTTTGTGGGCTCAGCTCTGCTCCTCTCTGGGGTACAGGTGATGGCTCTGGTGGCTTTGGTACTTGTCACTCTCTGAGCACTTCTCTCTGTGATCTGGGGAGGGCATCCCTTGCACTGCCAGGATGGGCCTGGGAGGTTGGTGGAAGGTCTTGTGCTGCTCTTTCCTACCTGTAAGTCATCTGCGGTGAGCAGTAATGTATTTAGGGCTACTCTGAGTTGAAAGGGAGTCCACAGGGCTGGGATGACTTTGCATTTGCTGTGGGAGCCAAGGCCTTGAGCTGCTGTCTCCTGTTCCTTCTCATCTGGAAGCTTTATGTGATGTTCTGACCCATAAGGTTGCATTTTTGCATGGGTAGAATCATGGAATAGTTTGGGTTGGCAAAACCCCTAAAGCTGCTGCAGTCCCAGCCCTGCCCTCACCCTGCCCAGCCCAGCACTGACTCACAGCCCTCAGCACCTCAGCCCCACGGCTTTGGGGTCCCTCCAGGGCTGGGCATTCCCCCAGCTCCCTGGGCAGCCTGGCACAGGGGCTGACACCCCTCTCAGGGAAACAGTTCTGCCTCAGCTCCAACCTCAACCTCCCCTGGGGCAACTTGAGCCTGTTTCCCTTTGTATCATTCATTACTGGGGAGCAGAGCCTGACCCCCAGCTTCCTGCAGGCTCCTGTCAGGGAGTGTCAGAGAGGGCTCCTGGCTGCCCTCAGCCTCCTCTTCTCCAGCCTCAACACCTCCATTCACTCCCTCAGCCCCTCCCCAGCACCCTTGTGCTCCAGCCCCTTCCCCAGCTTTGTGCCCGGCTCTGGCCACGCTGCAGCCCCTCAGTGTCCCTGTGGCAGTGAGTGAGGGGCCCAGCACTGCAGCCTCTGGCATGATCTAAATCAAAAGATGTCTCAATGTCCATCAGTTGCTTGGTTTGTTTTAAACAAGAAAGAAAATCCCAACCTTCAGTGGAACTGGAGTGTCACAAAGCCCCTGCTGCTACTCAGCCTTTCTAGTCACATGTACATAAACCACTGCACAGAGTTTCAGTACTGTGCATTCTGCTTATTTACTGTCAGAGAACAATCAGCAATGTCTCTAGCCCAGGCTAGGTTACAGCAGAAGGAGTGGTTGTGTTACAGGCTCTGCAGTGTGTGTACAATCCTTGGAGATCACAAGTGCAGGTGGCCCTGATGCTGGTGGGACACGAGGCTCCCTGCAAGGGAAAGACTCAAAGTAGGTTGATGTTGGAAAGAAATGTAGAAAGAGAGGAAGGTTCTCCACTGAGCTGCCCATTGTTGGTGCTTTTGTTCCTTGTGGTGGCTGCAACAGTCCCTGTGTGGGAGCAAGCCAGGAGTTTGGAAGTGCAGGTGGTACCTTTTGGTCTGAGGAGTACTCAGGACACCTGGAAGTTTGTCTAATTGCATTATTTGCTAATTGATACGTGGAAAACTACTGCCAGTGCATGTGAGCCTGCTCCAGCATGTGTTTCACTTCAGTGTTTGAAATCCCAGTGAGTTTGAAGCCGATTGAACAAACCCTGACCTGCAAAAGCTTTGGCCTGCTTCAATGTGAAGCCACATTTCTGCACCCCACAGAACTTGGAGTGTTGAGTTGGCCCCTTTTTCCCCCTGCCCATGTGCCATCTCTGCAGGGCACACACCTCTCCTGGGATGGCATGTGTACAACCTGTCAGAAGGAAACATTACTGCATGGTGGGGATCAGGAGCCTCAGAGGGAAGCAGTGCAGAGGTGAGTGTGGTGCAGGACTGCATTCACACCCTTCCCTGCACTGGAGATGTGGGACTGACTGGAAGCTGCAAATCAGTGTTAGGTTGCATTGCTGGGAGTGTTTGGTTCCAACCCAACATACTCAGGCTGAACTCATCAAATAGCTCAGTCAGTTTCTCATTTGAAAAGCACTGGCAAGATTGGTTTGGTTTGCTTTTTCCTCTGGAAGTTTTCACCTGCACACATTGGAGTTTCTCTTGGGAACCTGCTCTAAGAGAAAAATGTTTCCAGTAGCGACTCCTGTTCTCACTGTGATGAGCACACCTACAGACTTGAGCAAACTGGTGCTGCAGCTCTGTGCTTGCTCTTGTTTAGCCTTGGAGATGCATGTCCTAACTACACAGGAGATGCTCTGGACAAGGCTGGGAGAAATTACAGTCTCTCCCCTTTCCACCCTCCTCCTCACCCCCTGCCCTGGCTCTGCACCCACTGGGTCCCCTGTGGGCTTCCCTTCTTCTTTGCATCTTCCAGCTGTGTCCCAGCTGCTGGCAAAGCTGCTCTTTGAACCAAATGCTCTTTAAACTAGACCACAGCTGTGGTGAGGGACAATCCTGTGGTTTGTGCCAATGTGTCTCTGCTGGAAGTGGCCCAGGTTGCTCCATAGGAGGGGTGATTTCCCAAAGCCTCCTCTGTTCCTGCTGAATGTGAGCATTGCTGATGTAATACCCTTAGGGATGGTGGCATTGCCCCAAAAAGCAGAGAAAACCAAGGCTCATGTCTCCATACAGCAATTGACTGATGGTACAGAGGTCTTTAAGGCTCAGGGAGATGCTGGGATAGAGCAGATGTTACACACAGGGGTGATTTTTGAAGCCAGCTGTTCTGGATGTAGCATCAGAAGAGGTCTCAAGGAGCTTTTTGGGGTATTGGCCTGGCAGATCTAGAGGTAGATGGTTTAGTGATAAGGAAAAGGGCTGCCTAAAGGGGTAACATCAAACCTACACAACCAAGTGAACAGCTGCAGTGAATTTGTTTAGTGAAGAATCAGAGTGGCAGGGTTGGAAGGGACCTTGGAAAGTAATTATTAACCAAAGAGAGAGAAAGAATGCAGATGGAGCACAAGTAGAGGAGGGTGTCCTTGCAGGCACTTGGCTTGATAAGACACAACACTTGGCCTGGAAAGCTGGAAAGCCAGGAAATTGCTGTAGTGCTTAGTAAATAGTTTAAAACCCCTCTGGTCTGAAACCTCTGCATCATCTTCTTGAGAGCATTGCTGTGTGCCAGGGAGGGCTGGGAAGCCTGGCTCTTGCTTAATTGCAGACAGTCATCAGTGACATGGCAGAAACCAGCAGATCCTGCCTGATAAAAGTGGGCACATGACTTGAAATTTGGGGAAGTAGGAGCTGATAAGGAGGGTTGTTCAGTGACAGGGCAGTGGGAGGGGAGTGAGTGTTGAGGTGGCTGAAAGCTGCTGTGGTGTTTTCATGTGGTGGTGGGGGAAGGTTGTACACACAGGTCAGTGAGGGTGGGAGTGACTGAGAAGGGCTTCCAGGGGGAAGGGTGATCAGCAGCCATGGGCTCCTCAGCAGAAAGATGACAGCAGGAAGGATGAAAGTTTGGCATTCAGTCAGCTTTCCCCATTCCTATGCTCTCTGACCCCAAAGTGAGAGCCAGCAGTCTTGCATCTTTGGCTTGAATTGGTTTCCAACTGAAATGGGATGGTTTTGGCAGGGGCCCACGGCAAAGGAAGCTGTTCCCCTTTTCCTTTTTGCCAGCCTTGAGGAGGATCAGGTGCCCTGGGTTGGGCTCTGCTGTTGTGGTTTCCCCCCCGGTTCAGGTTACTCTGCTTCTCGGTGGAGGCTTGAGCACCCTGCAAGATGTCTCAATCCCTCTTTTTCCAGTGCTCATCTGTACTTTTGGTGCTTAAATACAAGAAAATCCCCCCAAAATGCAATGACAAAAAGGCCAATTTAGAGACACGAGCTCAGCAAACCTCAAGGCTGTGAATGAGACACAGAGCCAAGAGCTGTGCCTGGCTCTGACCCAGGGCAGCAGTGGCCAAAGGGCAGGGTCTGCAAGCCCTCAACACAGCTCACTGCAGGAGGGCTTTAACCACAGATGCTTTGCAAAAAAACACCCAGAGAATTGTGCTCCAGCCCCTTCCCCAGCTCCTCTGGCCATGCTCCAGCCCCTCAGTGTCCCTCTGGCAGTGAGTGAGGGGCCCAACACTGAACACAGTAACCCTAACCCTAAGCAGCAGCTTCCCTTTGCTATCTCAGTGCTTCTCCTGATTGATGGGTGGCTGTAGGACAACAAAAACCCATTTCCTAAGAGCCAGCCCTTAGTGTCATGGGGAAGAAAGGGCACATCATCCTTCACCTTCATCTGTAGAGCCTCAGTGGCCTGAAAACAAGTCTCTGAGAAGTTGCTGTGCCCTGTAAACAGCAGCTCCCTGCACATCATCTGCCCAAGCACCCATGAGGTCCTGTCAGCTTTTGGTCATCCCAGCTGACAACAGAGCCCTTGCTCTCACTGCCAGTGTTTGTATTTTGGGCACCATCAGCCCCAAAACCACAGGAGAAGCTGTGGATTCCCCCTGCATCTCTCAACACAGCAGCAAACTGATCTTTCTCATCAGCCCCAGCTCTGTGGGTCATGAAATGAGCAGCCAGCAGCTAGCTGCCTGTGTTTTGTGCACAGGATATTCCCAGGGCTTTACTGCTTTGCCAGTGAAAGGTTTGCTCTGTGATTTCAAAGCTATTGTAGTCTGGAGGCTGCTTCCTTGGTACTTCCCCTCAGGGAGCTCTGCTGAGTTTGGCTCTGGACCAGTGATCTGAGCTTTGGAGGCCAGGCTGGGCAGAGCTGAGCTGAGCTGCCAGCCCTGGCCCTCAACCACTTTGCCATAAACCCTGCAGAGGAGAGAAGCCTGGGGAAAGGAGCAGAAGTACATCATCCCCTTCATCCCCAAGGACCTGACCACCCCCTGGGAGCAGCTGGGGAAGCACAGCCTGGGGGAGGCAGCTGGGAGATGGGAACAGCCCCTGGGCCAGGCTGGTGGCTTGAGTTCAAGGCATTGGAGGTGTCAGGCTGAGTCTGGCTCCTTGGTGTCATTGTATCTGAGCTTTGCACTGTCATGTAGAGCCACACTTGTGTAGCAGATGCTGTTGTGCTGGGTCCTGCACAGAGGGATGTGTCTGCAGCATGTGGGCTCTTGGTGTGTAGGGTCTGGGGACTCCTCCTGAGATGGGGTTCTGCTTTCTGGCAGGTCCTTGCCTGATCTACAGCCTACAGAGGGGTCAGTTTCTCTTTGGTTGGTGTCTGCTGGGGTAACCAGGAGCTCTGCCTGGCCAGCCCCTTTGTCTGTCATCTCCCCAGGCTCCTGGGCACAGTGGGGCTGAGTCTCAGCCTAAGGGAGCATCTGCAGGGGTGACTTTTTCCCAAGCAGCAGAAGGAGCCTGCAGCTCCCTCCAGGCTGTGCCAGGGTCCAGAGGGGCTTGCCTTGGCCAGGCTGCCTCCTTCCCTGCCATACATGCCCTGGCTTTTCCTCCTGCTCTGCTCTGGCCTGGGGGCTGGTGCTGGTGCTCATGTGCCAGGCAGCACACACCAGCTGTAACAACATGTTTTCCCAGGCACTGGGGGTGAAGGCAGCTCGAGAGCAACTGGCAACCACTTCAGTCACTGGCTTTATCTGCTCACAAACGCCCCCTTCACGCCATCTGCATCCTCCTTTCCCAGCACTGGGAGATTAAACCCTGCTTTCTCTTTGTAAATATTGGCAGGCAAAGCAGCAGCCTCCCTGCATGAAAACAATAGCTGGGAGGCTGGTTCCCAGAGCCAGCACGGAGCATCATCCCCACCTCCTCAGCCAGCTCCCTGCCCCAGCCTCCCCAGAGCGGGCACTGGGCTCCAGGGACAAGTGCCAACCCTAGAGCTTTATCCTGGGTAAGGATCAGCCCCTCACACCTCTGCCTTCCCTCTGGCTGGATCCCAAAGGGCTCAGCAGGCAGGAGCTGGTGCTGCAGCTGGAGTATGTGCAGCCCCTGAAGATTGAGCTGGCTCTTTCTCCAATGCAGCTGAATGTTATTGCAGGGGGCAAGCTGATGGAAGAGGGAGAAGCAGAGCTGTTCCCTTGGGAAATGTGTGCTGGAGAGGTTAAATATCACTGTGAAGGAGTAAAGTGCTGCTGTAGCACAGGGATGGTAGTGAAACATGTACAGCCTGGATCAATGCATTTTCGGGCTGTGAATGTGCCCCTCTTCCCCCCAGCCATGCCCCCAGCACCCAGGATGCACATCAGGGTGCTTGACTTTCTCCTCTGACTTTTGCAGCAGAGGGCAATCTCCTTTCCTGGCTTTAGCGCTGCCAAGGCAGCTGGGGCTGGGGAGACTCTGCAGCTCACTGAGGCTGAGCAGGAGGGAGAGAGAGAAGGGGCACTTTGCTCTCAGCAGCCAGTGTGGGCTGAGCTTTGCTTGCTGCCAAATTCAATCAAAGAGATGGGGACTATAATTGAATCAGGAGGGGCTGTGGATCAGGGGCAGGGAGCTGCGCAGCCGCCACGAGCTGGGGCACACCAGTGTCCTTGGGTTGCTTGAAGCCTCGTGCCAAGGGGAATTGCAGACGCTGGGAGGGACAGGAGTGTGCAGTTGTGGGGGCAATGGACTCCTTGTAGCTGTGCTGATGTCTTTGAGGCTCTACAGAGTCCTTACTGGCATTCATACTGCAGGGGAAAAGGCAGCTCAGAGTTCCAGCCTGGCAGCTCGGTACCTGTGCTCTCCCTGAAATCAGCAATGGTCAGAATCAGAGCATCAGAGAGTTACTTTGGTTGTTAAAACCCTTGAAGCTGCTGCAGTCCCAGCCCTGCCCTCACCCTGCCCAGCCCAGCACTGACCCACAGCCCTCAGCACCTCAGCCCCACGGCTTTGGGATCCCTCCAGGGCTGGGCACTGCCCCAGCTCCCTGGGCAGCCTGGCACAGGGCTGACACCCCTCTCAGGGAAACAGTTCTGCCTCAGCTCCAACCTCAACTCCCCCTGGGGCAACTTGAGCCCATTTCCCTTTGTATCATTCATTACTGTGGAGGAGAGACCAACCTCCAGCTCCCTGCAGCCTCCTGTCAGGGAGTGTCAGAGAGTGCTGCTGTCTGCCCTCAGCCTCCTCTTCTCCAAGCTCAACACCCCCATTCATTCCCTCAGCCCCTCCCCAGCACCCTTGTGCTCCAGCCCCTTCACCCTTTGTTAAAATTAGGTCCCTTCCCAGGGGTGAGTGTATATCACAGTGGTGATATCACAGCCTGGCATGGGACTGGGAGAGACTGAGACAGCTGTGATGGGGAAGAGCCCCGTGGCTCTCCAGGAGATCATCAGAGCATCACTGCAACTTGGGACCAGGGTGGCAGGACCCCAGCTCCCCAGCTGTTCCATTTTGCTAGTGCTTAGCAAGCCTGAGCATATGTTTTCAATGTTTGAGCCTGTTTCTGCTGTAGGAATAGGTGTGGTTGGTGATGGCCAGACCTGAGAAAGATCAAATCTTATCTTTCCTGGAAGTCTCCTTGGAGAGAGGCAAAGGACTGAACCAGAGATCTCCGCCTGCAGAGGTGGCGTGGGAGGTTGGCTTCTTTCCTGCTTTAGGAGGGATTTAGGATTAACCATGAATGAAAACAGTGCTTTCAATGGTGTGACTAAAAAGCATTTCCCCCTATTTGCTTGTGTTGTGTCTCTGGGACTCACAAAGCTGGAAGTTCCTCAGTTCTCTCTGACCTTTCTGGGGAAGGCTATCAGAGACCTGCCCTTCTGGAAGGAAATCCTAGGGGGAAATGAAAAGCCTTTTTCATGCCCTTTTGTGGCAGTTCTATCCTAAAGTTCTGCTTTCTTCATTGTGGTTTGGTTTCTTTTCAATATCTGGCCACAGTTGATGATCCAACCCTGGGTATTTCTGGACCCTCTTTGAAGTGAAACCTGCAAAGTCCAGTGGGCAGTTACTGGGGGGGACGTCATTTCCCAGCACAAGAAATGAGCAGTTTAAGGGCTGAGGGAACTTGGTTAGAAGGTTTTTTTTTTTTTTAAATGCATGCTGTTTGGCCTAAAGGAAAACAGTCCAAACGGAAAAAAAGCAGCCCAAGAGCAAGGTCCACAGCAAAACTGGTGTGTGCTAGGAAGGGGCACGAGGGGAGGTGAGCTCAGGATGGGGTGAGCTCCCATCAGTTCTCCTCATTCCTTCCTCACTGCATGTTGTGTGTGCAGGGAAGGGGCCAGGGCACAAGAGGAGGTGAGCTCAGGATGGAGTGAGCTCCTATCAGTTCTTCTCGTTCCTCCCTTGTTACAAGTTGTGTGGCCAGAGCTGGAGCCTCATCCTCAGAACAACCTCCTCCATGCTCTGATCAGGGCTTTTCCTCAGCCTGCCTTTCTCCCAGCTCCACCCAGCCTAAAGACACTTGTTTTCATCACTCCATGCCACGAGCACCTCATTAATGTTTGCATACAGCAACGAACAGCTTCCACCCTCTAAATTAGCTTAATAGCCCCATTTGCACTGTGGTGGCAGAGGATTGCTCCTACTCTGCCTGTGTTTATCACTCTACTCCCCTTTACTGAAGTCTAAGTGCTTGCTCTGCACCACAAGCAGCCTTTCCAGCCTCTCTCTATGCCTAGTGAGAAGCTGATTTGCCTGGCTGCTGTGCTTTCTCATGCCTGGGGTGGGGGGGTGTCCCTGCTTTACTCACATGGGTGTTGGAAGCAAAGGAGTTTGCAAACAAAGCCGGGGCCTGCGCAGCTAATGACCTTCTCTCTGCCTGTGTTTCCTTTACGTCAGAAGTCAGAGTGCTTATTAAGTTTGGAAGCTTACTCCCAGGAGCAGAAGAAGAGGATCTGCTGGTGTCTGGCTGAGAACATCACCAAGCAGCAACATCCGGCGGCGGCTCCGACCCACGACAAGGTAAGAGATGCCACATGGGAGCTGGGAAACCCTTCTTAGGCTCTTAGTGCTCGCTGCTGCTTGGGGGACTTTGCTGTGATGATGTTCCTGCCAGGTGAGAGGCTGCTCTGGAAGCTGAGGTGGTTGTGTTTCTTTGTCAGGTGAGGGAATCGGTTTGCTGGCATCTGCAGTTTCCCACCCTGCTCGGGGAAGCAGCTATTGCATTTGCTGAGGCGAATGGAAGCGGGCTCCAGCGAGCCAGGCTGCTTCTGACGCCTCCCAGCATCTGTATTTGGACAGCTGAGGCTCTAAGGCAGGACTGAGTGCAGAGGGAGAGGGTCAAGCTGAGTCTTGATGAAAAGGCTGAGGTCATGGGAGTAGTGCTGCAGAGATTTGCCCCTTCTGTGTGCTCAGAAGGGCTCCAGCGTTTGCTCTGGACCCCAAAGCACAGGGAGGTAATTTGAGGAGTGCTGCTTTTTATACCTAGCAAGGCAGCATCAGCACTTTTCCCACACTGAAAAGCTTCAGCTTGGCCTGAGACTATTGTCTCGGCAGCACTGGCAAGAGAGAGATGTGCTTGGAGCATCACTGTCAGGCACTACCTTGCACAGCTCCAGCCTTTGGGGCTGGGGCTGTCACCTCCAAGCTGTCTGGGACACTGCCAGTCTCTGCTGGAGTCATCTCATCCCCCAGGGACTGGCTTTGGACTGTAGGTAGGTCACCCACTCGCTCTATGAGAAGAGAAACACACAGTGATGAACATTTGAGGGGCTTTGCTTGAGGCAGATGGGGACATGGAGGGTAAAACCAGCCCAGTCCCTCCCCTTGATGGGTGAGTGGTGGTGGAGCAGCTCCTGCCCTGGGTGATGTGTGGGCACAGCCTTGGCCAGGGGCTGCTCTGGTTCACCCAGGAGGGTGGGCAGAGGTGGGGGCAGTTTGGGCTCAGGGGCAGGGAGATGTGGCTCCTACTCTGCACTGTCCCAAACTGGGGCAGCACAAACACCTCTTCAGGAGACAGAGCCTCCAGATTCCTTCTCCTGCACGTTTCAGGCATACTAAAATAGCAACAACAAACAAAGCCTGAGAACCTAGTTACCAACCCAGCCTCCAGATATACAAATAGCCCAGGGCAGATAATTCAATGAGGTGACAAGACTCTGCCAGTGTCTCTTGTGTCCTGTGATGCCTCTTCCTGGCATCACACAGGGCAAGGGGTCCCAGGCAGCTCAGCCTGGGAGGATGCATGTGATGGGGCTGCTGCCCAGGGCCTGGCATGGCTCTGCTCTCAACTGGGTGCCATCCACGCATGGGCTGGGGGTTCCTCTGGGGTGCAGCTGTCCTGGGATATGTTCAAACCTGAGCCTCTCAAACAGATCCAAAAAGGAGGGGTCTGGGTGGCTCTGCATTACCACACGTGCCCTGGGACCATTTGGGTTTTGATGTGATGTTGCTGTTCACCTTCCCCACCCCAGACTTAGTGTTCAGGGCAGAGATTTGGGCTCTCTGTTAAAGCCCTATGGCTCAGAGCAAAGCCCTAGAGGATGTTGGCAGGGATTTGGGCTCTCTGTTAGGCTTACAAGCCCTATGGCTCAGAGCAAAGCCCTGGAGGATATTGGCTCCTCATGTTGTGGAAGGAGTCTGGTTACTGAACAGGTGAAAAACAATACTCTAGAAGACAACATGAACCTTATTAAGGCTTTTCTGTACCAGGAGCCAAAAAGGTGCTCCCTGAGTGCAGTGGAGAGCTAACACAGACCCTCCAAGGTTGTGACAAAGAGGTTTTTGTCTCAGCTTGCCAAGGCTGATGGGAATCCCACTGGTGGGGTTTGGGGCCAGGAGGGAGAAAAAGCAACCACCAGGCACTCCATTGAGTTCATAGCACCATTTCCCATCCCAGCAAGGTCTCAGCTGGCCAGGATGTAATTTTAAGTCAAACCTGATCCTGAAGTGCAAGAAGGAACAGTGTAGGGAAGGCAGAGCAGCCCTGTGTGAGGGGCCAGGCATGCTCACTCAGTGCAGGGAGAGCTGCAGTTGGGGCTGCTCTGACCCCTGCCCCATGGCTGCTTTGTCAGGGCAGATATCTCTGGGGATGCTGGTACAGAGGGAGGCAGGAGCTGGGGAAATCAGTCACTTTTTGCTAGGGAGAAGTGATCCATTAGCTTTGCTTGTTGCTTACAAGTTATTTGATACTAAGGCTATTTAAGGAAACAGAAGAGTGTGCTCTGTGAACGGACAAATTAAGCTGGAAATATCAGCCTTGTCATGGCTCATTTCTGCTCCAAGCATGAATCTGATTTGCAAAGCCTTCAAAACTGCTCCAACTTGGCATGAGGCAGCTCACCTCACTGCTGTGGGGACATGGGCACAGGGCTGGCACTGCCTCAGTGCCAGGCAGAGATGTGCCACGTGCCAGCTGTGCACTGGAGCTGGATAAAGGGACACTGTCTGAGCAGAGAGCAGCTCCTCAGCAGCCTCTGGCACTGTCCTCTTGATGGGTGAGCTGGGAAGGGCTCTCCCTTCAATGTGGCAATGCTGCTGGTAATGCTGTCCCTCAGTCCTGCCCAGAACAGAGGGTGCCCAGCAGGATGGGCACATCTGAAGAGGAGGGGCTGGGCTGGCCAGACCAATGGAGGAAAGTTGCATGATGCCAACTTATTGGAGCTCTGGGAAATCAGGCAAATGTGGGGCTTTGCAATGGCACCTCTTGTATTTGAGAGCTCCCTGAGCTATGCCCCAGGTCGGGCAGCACTAAGGGCAGGAAGGTCCTCCTGGCTCAGAGCTGTGGCTCTGCAGAGCTGTCACTGCCTCCTGGGAGGATGCTCTCATGCCTGGAGGATACACCCTGGCTGGAGCCTGTGTTGGCACAGCTGCTGCTTTCAGAGCAGCTGGTTTTAGAGCAAAGCTGCTGGTTTCTGGGAGATTCCAGTGCATGGAGCATCCACTTCTGGAGCTGCAGGAAGAGAAAGCTGTGAGAGATACAGCTGTGCTGATCCAGCCATGCTCCTGACCGAGTCACTGAAGGAGAAGCTCGGGGGATGACTGTGGCTGTCAGTGTGGTCCAGGTCTCCAGCCCTGGTGTCCAGGAGACATGAGAATCACAGAATCTGAAGGGTTGGAAGGGAGCTGGAAAGCTCATCCAGTGCAACCCCCCTGCCAGAGCAGCAGCACCTAGAGCAGGGCACACAGGGACTCATCCAGCTGGGTTGGGATGTCTCCAGAGAAGGAGCCTCCACAGCCCATCTGGGCAGCCCCTGCCAGGGCTCCCTCACCTCAACAGGGAACAAATTTTTCCTTGTATTTCTCTTGTGTTCCAGCTTGTGCCCGTTGCCCCTTGTCCTGTCACTGGCCATCCCTGAGCACAGCCTGGCTCCAGCCTCCTCACACCCACCCTTGATGGATCTGTAAACCTTAATGAGATCAACTAGGAACTAGGACTTCAGTGGCTTCTCTGCTGCCACTATAAGACTTGGCTAAACTTTGCTGAGGGATGAGCCCAACCTGCCAGCTGCAGCAGGTCACAGGAGCTGTTCTGTAGCTATTTTCTCCATCTCCAGAGCCTTTTCCCACTCTCATCCTCGAGGCTCTGCTTCAGGAGGCTGCTCCCTGCCCATTGGATCAGTAAAACACATCACCAGCGTGATCCTGATTGATGACAAACATCCCCAAAGAAGGGAGGCGTGGAGCCTGGAGGCAGGCTGGGGCTGTGAGGAGCCACAGCAGCAGCAGCAGCAATGTGATTACAGCAGAGCAGCTTTGGGAACTAATGGTGTTAGTGAGGCATCCAGGATGGGCTGAGCACAGCTCTGCTGCTTTTAAGGCTGTCCTGCTGCCCTTCTGCCCTGCTCCTCATTCAAGCCACAATTGCATTAACACCATGGAGGAGATGGCAAAGTGCAGAGCAGGGGCTGAGGGTGAGGTGCCAAGGGCTGGAGCTGCTCCAACTGCTTTGGCTGCCAAGGAAAAGACAAAGTGGCACAGGCCACCTTTGCTTGTAAGGATCCTGCTGCCACCATCCCCATTCTCACTGCTTGTTTCTTTGTGTCTTCCACACTCAGAATGGCTGATTACTCTTCCTTCTGACTCCGTGACCTGAGATTACCTCGGAGAGGATGGCTGGCTCTGTCTGAACCATGTAGATTGGCCCTTAAGCTAAATAATTAACGGACACTTTTGGTGGTGGTGGTGGACTTTGGGAATCCAGGATGGATGCTCCCCCTTTTGTTTCCCATGGCAGGTGCTGGTGGATCCTCAGCACTTTTCACAGCCTGCCCATCAATCTCTCTCTCCAGTGGCTGCTACGGTGTGAGCAGGTCTGGACCCATCCTGCAGCCTGTCCCTTCCTGGCAGCGCTGGCTCCGGTGCTGGGAGGGCTCAGCCAGCCCCTTCCTCTGCTCAGGAAGGGCAGGGCTCTTTCTCTCACTATTTGCAGCTTGACAAGTGCAAGTAAATGTGCTGTCAACAAGAGCAAACAGCGTGTAATGAGGGATGATTGAAAGCAGGGCTGGGACTGGGAGGGGTTGGGGAGGGCTCTGCGGTGACTGTGCTCCCTCCCTACAACAACCCTGAGCCTGGGGGAGGATGAGCCTGAGGTCCTGTCCCATGCCTTGCCTCCTCTTCCTCACCCCCAGAACCCTGCTGTGCCCCAGGCACCCACAACCCTCTGCACCCCCTGTTGCCTCACACCTCACTGCCTGCAGCAACACCCTGTCTCTGTGCTGGCTGCTGTCCCGTGGGGGTGGTGGCTGTGTACCCCCTTGAGCTGCCACAGCCCAGGGCACACTGGTATGGGGATGGTCCTGACAAGCACTTGGGTTTGGGACAAGTGGGGTGAACCTCTCTCTCTGATTCAGCATGCAGGAACTGCATTCAGCTGGAGTGTAGTCAGAGCACAACTGGCTGTTTGATGGGGAAGGAAAGGTGGAATTTGCACCTTCTGGCTGTGATTTTGGCCCCAAATCCTGCCCTTGCCTGTGCCAACTCTGCTCTCCCTGCTGCACTGGGGCAAACCAGGCAGGGCATGGCCAAGGGTGCAGGATACCCAGAGCTTCCTCAGAGCCTGCTTTTGCTCCACAATACCAACGTGAGGGGCTGGGTGTGAGGCTGCAGCACATCACCCAGGCACCCAGAGGGACAGTCTGCCCCAGCCACACACTCTCCCAGCGAGCTCAAGAGAAACCTGAGGTTTTATCCTACTCCACTAAGGGTTAAAGCATCACCTGACAGTGCTTGTGAGCCAGGTTACCAAAGTAAAGCAAATAAGTGTGTTGTTCCAGCCCAACAAGCACAGCCCTGGGCTGGAAACACCCGTTACCCAGGAGAGCTGAGCTCTGCGTCACTGAGGCTGGGGTTTGGGAGGCTGTGGGACCACAGACACTGTTCCCCTGCCACTCAGGCTCCAGTTCAGCTCCATCCACCTCAGCATCTGGAGGAAACTGTCCTTGCCAGAGGTCTCTGTGCCATCAGACCAAAGGGGACCCTGGAGCCTGTGCTGGTGGCCTCGGTGCACAGTGGCACATGGATCTCACCCTTGGCACCCACTAAGCCAGGAGGAGGATGGTGTGTGTTGGCTTTAATTGAGCAGGGTCAGGAGCTGCAGGGATGGCAGGAGATGTGAAGCAGGCTGCAGACATAAGAGAAAGAGATTCGGTTTCAAGTGTCCTGGATTGATCCATCCTGAGCCATATTCTTGTTGGGTTTGGAACTCCTTTTTCATGCCAAAAGCCCTGGATGCAGCAGAGGCACTGATGTCATGGGGAGAGAGGGGTTGGTTTAAAGCTCCCTGTGAGGCCTCAAAGTGTGTCTCAGGTGCCCCTTTATGAGTTTAACCTCATCATGCAGTGGCCTGGCTGTTAATCCCCTGCAGCACAGCTGATGTGGATGAGTGCTGGGGCATCCTGGGACTGCTCTTTCACCTCATCATTCCCTTATCCTACATCTCTTGGCTTCCAGGCCTAAGCACAGAGGCACAGCACAGAGTTCAGGATTCACCTGGCTGCTCAGGTGGGGCTGGATCACGTGCAGGGTTGTTGGGTTGGGCTTTTAACATCTCCCCCAGCACCAAGCCCTGGCTCCATCCAGCTCAGTGTCCATCTCTGCTGGTTCTGGGTGCTGGCCCTGGGGTGCTGGTCAGTGAGCAGGGGTGGTGGTTCAGGGGGAGCAGATGGGACAGCTGAACTGCAGCTCTGCTTTATTTGTTCATTTACTTAGTTGGGCTCTGAAGCCATTAGGAAAGCAGGTCTGTCCCTCAGGCAAACACCAGCTCCTGCTCCTCTGGCACCGTGTGATGTTCCTCCAGGCCCAGCACTGCTGATCCCTCCCACATGCCCCTGAGCAGGAAGGTGCTGTGACAGGGACACCATTCCAGCATGGCCAGAGGCACTGCAAACCCTTGAGGCTCTGTTTCTCATGAAGGGCTGGCAGGAGTTGTGCCAGCAGCCCAGAGGGAGTTAAGTGGTGTTGAGATCATTTTCCTACAGGGGTCAAAGGCACCAGCTGAGTGGTTGAAGCTGTTGCTGCTGTGATTTACTGGAGCTGGAGGTGCTTTGGCTCAGAGCTGCCTGTGAAGGGGGGGACATTGCCCGTGGCAGGCAAGGCTGGCACCATCCACACAGCTGCAATGCTCCTTGCCCAAATGGCTCCTGTTTTGGGTAATTGTCAATGGCATTCTGGAGTGTGTTAAGAAGAGTGTGGGCAGCATATCAAGGGAGGTTCTGCTGCCCCTCTGCTCTGCCAGAGCTGCTGAGGCCTCATCTGGAGTCCTGTGGCCAGTTCTGGGCTCCCCAGCTCCAGAGGGACAGGGAACTGCTGCAGAGAGGCCAGTGCAGGGCCAGCAAGATGCTGAGGGGACTGGAGCATCTTCCTGCTGAGGAAAGGCTGTGGGACCTGGGACTGTTCAGCCTGGAGAAGAGACTGAGGGGGGATCTCATTAACAGTTACAAATATCTCACTGGTGGGTGTCAGGAGGTTGGGGCAGAACTTTTCTTGATGGTATCTACCAACAGGACAAGGGGTGATGAGATGAAGCTGCAACACAAACAGTTCCATTGAAGCATAAGGAGAAACTGTTTGAGTGTTTCAGTGAGAAAGCCCTGGCCCAGGCTGCACAGGGAGGGTGTGGAGGCTCCTTCCTTGGAGGGCTTCAAGACCCACCTGGACACGTTCCTGTGTGACCTGATCCAGGGGAACCTGCTTTAGCAGGGGCTTGGCTGGAGCAGCTCTTCAGGGCCCTTCCAGCCCCCACCATGCTGGGATGCTGTGATTTCTCCTGCTCTCTCCAGGAGCATTCATGAGCTTGTAGCTTCATGGGAACAAGGGGACACACGTGCCTGAGGTCTG
>WBNH01007541.1:0-80000 GCA_013401255.1 Urocolius indicus
TGTTTCTTTGGAACCTCTTATGGCAGTCTCCAAAAGCTTGTACCTTGCCACTCCACCATTTCCCATGTTTCTCCTTTCTTTTCATGAGATGTTTTTATGTTTGTTGGCAGCTTGGATTTTTAAAAATTTGAGGAGCATACTACCTAATGTACTTTCTGTTACTTTCACTGTCTATTCCCTTTGAAATCTTAATACTGTTAGTTCAGCTTTGCTGAATCTGGAGGAAGCAGCTTTTAATTAGCAGGTTTGGTTTCACTAGAGCAAAAGATTTAATATCGGCATAAATTAAACTTCATGGAAAAATTGAGGAGATTTTTGAGGAATTCTAGGCATCAAAGAATAAAAGCTGATTTTTTTCACTGTTTTTCTGGGATTTTTCCACATATCTTTTCCCATTTTAGTTACAGTATTCTTGCTAAAGTTATGTTCACTATACAAATACATTGTGGTAAACCATTCTTAAATGCTGGGGTCTAACCAGAGCCAGTGGAGCCCTATTAGTTCCTCAGATCAGAAGATAAATATATGTTGCCATCTTTCCGTAGGATTTTGGCTAAAGAGGTAAAAATTATGTGCATGACATAGTCAAGTTTATTAGTATTGTTTTACATTATTTTACCTGTTAAAATAATTTACTATTTTCTAAGTAACTACTGGCTGATGGTGGTTTTCTGTTTTAGTTTGTGTTTGGTTTTTTTTAAAAATCTTTCTTAAATTAAAAAAAAAATACACACAGGAAACTTCTGTAAGCTCAGAGCTCAAAGAGTAAAAGTCCGACTATTTCTTACTACATTTAAATGAAAAAAATGGCTCAAACACAGCTGTTTCACTACTGGATTGCTGAAGATTTCTGCAGTTCATACAGCTGATTGTTATATTTGGCCTCTCTGCAAACACACTGAGTTTCATAAGTGGCTAAACCTGCCTCTACTCCCTGATGTAGTATGTACAGTAGCTGGAGGGATTGTTCTCGGAAAATTGTGAGTGTTGGCTCTAGCCTCTGTTTAAAAATATGTGGAACAGAAGGATTTACACCTCTTAATTAGAACTTTTCTCTCTTTAAGCTAAAAAGTCTACATTCTTTCTGAATGTGCTGGGTTTTAAAATGGGAGATACAAGAACTGCATGAAAATTGACAAATGGCAGGAGAGGAGGTGATGAATACAATTTCAGATAAATACAAGACTATATACTGTAACTAGAAATACCAAATAAAACTATGTATCAGATTAAAAAGTTGAAAGGTGGCAGATTGGAAAGCTGTATTTATCAATTTACTAGACCTACAGCATAGAGTATTAGCCTGAGGTTACCACTTGTCCTGGAAACTAGAGAACCAGATCTGAATTAACAATGTAACTACAGCTCATAAAATTAAGCAAATATTTCCTTAAACAGAAATATTTCCAGCTCTTGAGTGGACTGGATGTTGCCATCATCCATCCTGTGGATGGGGAAAAAAATTTAGAAACTCGCCATAGCTAGCATATAATTCTTCTTAAGGTATTTCAGTGGTTCAATATTCAAGAATAATTTTAGGAATTCCAGTGGTAAAATAGTTAAGAATAATTTTAGGAAAATCTGATCAGAAATCAGAATTGGTTTTGGAATAGTTTTTTTGGAAAAACAGCTGTCTTCACCAATGTGCAGAATTCCTTCGTTTTATGTCATAATATTACAAATCTGACACAAGTCCTGTCTTCTAACAGACAGATTGCTCAGAAGGGTGTCTCTGAACTGTATACTCTATATGAATATATCCATGATTTTTTCTGTGGATGCAGACTTCCTTCATCATAATGTGATGTTTACATTAGCTTTGCATCACTTTCAATGGATAGTTTAAATCAATGTCTGTTTTATCAAACACTGAACGTGCACACAATCACGTAGCCCTCTATCCATCAGTTTACTGTAGAAGATATCACATAAAATGTGAGAGGATAAGAAGACAGAAACCTCAACTCTCTCCATTAGTTGTTTAAATTAAAATGATATCATTTTTCTAGAACTTGCTTGAGATGGTACAGCATTTTCTTGGAAATATCATGAGACTCAATATATAGAAGAATATGTGAAGAAATCCACTGTTTATAACACTTGGGCAAGAAATGTAGTGAAGGACAGTGAAGGACCATCACTGGCAGTCTTTCCTGCACTTCTCTGCAAACCAGACAGAGGAAATGAGAAACACCCTCCTGGTTACAGCAGTAAGATTAGATCTGATGTGGTTTCCCCTCTACATAGATCTGCCTTAAGGGAAAGTTGATGTGGTGTCTCTAACAAAGAATAGAAATACAATTAAGAGCTAAGTTTTGGCTACAAGTAGATTATTCTTTTACAGTGAGATCTCCAGCATGAATAGGTTTTGAGGGGATCAAAAGAGAAATAGGTATAAAGTGGTGTAGGACACTATTGTTAATATGTTAAAGTGCTATGTGAAGATGAAACTATTGTGAGAAAGCATAATTACAAGACACGTATCCTGAAAGAAAGAATTCTGCTACTGAAATCTTCCTTGAAGAAGAAAGAAGAGCCCAAATCTGAGGACAGATTCATTAGATTTTACAGGAGGATTGAAAGTGTTATGGAAAAGGCAAAGAGAAGATATGACTATTTTTAAAAGTAGTAAAAGCTAAAAGATTAATAAAATGAAGTGAAAGAGAATAACAACCTAGAAATGTTGGTGAAAATAGTCAATTGCCTAGAGCATACTGGACATGGCTTGTAGTAAGGATGGAGAGTTGAAAAGTAACCAAAGCTGTATGTCTATATCAGAACAGAATTACATAACTGCAATGCCTCCTAGTTTGCCTTCAGTAATATTAAAGATTTTAAACAAGTCTTGAAAGAAACAATAGTTGAAGATAGTACAAGATATAAAAAAAAATGTAACAACATGGAGAATAGGTTTATCAAAGGTGAATCATGCCAAACTAGTATGTTTTTTGAGAAACAAAATATTCTTTAGACTAAAGAAATGAAATATAGCCAATTGTTTTTAGTAAAATATCTGAAATACTTTTGTAAAGAAAGTTATAAATTTGGTTAAGATATTGGAATTAATGCAAAAAAACACTTAAGACTAAAGAGTCAATGTAAAGGGAAACAATCCCCTGTGAGGAGTGCTAGAAGTGTGCAGGGAAGCCTTACATTTTTTTTTTTCAGTAGCTTGTCTGATTTTAGTAAATACTTTGTTACATGCCTGCAAAAATTCATGTGCTAAGGAAATTTGTGGGCAACTACATGATACTAGCATTGCAGGTAGTAGAAGTAGGATTAAATTTATTGAGTACTAAGTACAAAATTATGCACATAAGGATGAAAGCAAAATTATAAACTGAGTTACTAATAAATGAGACTGAGAGAGAGGTGTTGACTGTGAAAGTTGAATATCAGTTTACAGCAACCTTCCAAATTGTTAAAAAGGCATAAAAAATGTGTCAGGTGCTGTATTTTAAGTAAAGGAAAACTAATTTGGACAAAATTATAAAAAGGAAAAAGTGTGGTTTTCTTAAAGGATTAGTCTTCAGAGAAATCAACATATTAATGGATGCTGTCATCATGATGGCCTAAACGTTTAACATGTTGTCTGTGATAGACAACAGAGAGAGGGCTTTAAGTGTGCTGGGAAGCCTTCTCAACTGGTTCACTGATGTCAATGTCACTTCTGGATTTATGTTAATTCCAATAATTAATATTTTGAGCACAGAAATTAAGAGCAGATTTCTAATTATCAGGAGAGTAAAAGCCGAAAAAAGAGAAGAAAAAAGAAGGAAGGAAGGAAGGAACGAAGGAAGGAAGGTTATACATTTTGAGACACCGAAAAAAAAAGAAGGAACGTTTTTTCCTTGTGAAGTCTTCTTTAAAATAGATTTCATGTGCCACTTTTATGCTGCCATATCAAATTTGTGATGAATACAAATATAGATTATCTTTCTACAGTGTATTTTTGACTTTCAAACAAATATATGTCTTTAAATTCTTGACAATTATAGTTAATTGTCAAAAGAGGTAATAGATTCCAAAAAGTCAATTTCTGCTATATGTTATGTTTGCTGGTTAATTTGATTTACTAATTTCTATAGAAGCCTACAGGAAATGCATTATAGAACATAATTTGGCCCAAAATGTCCACTCACAAAATCCAACTCCATATACATAGCTAAATAAAACATTATATAAAAATATATATACAGGGATTTTTCTATTGTCTTCTGCTGACAATCTGTGACGTTTACAATTTTAGGAAAACTATCCCCTTAGCATGGTAGTTATACATAATTAAAAGCCTAACATCTTTGTTCTAAGAAAGGCGCTTTCTCCATTTCTTTTTTCTTCAATCTGTATCCCTCTGTTGTAGCAGTTTTTTTCTGTATCTGTTATCAGAAAGCAGTGCTTACAGAAAACATAGATGTCAGAATTAAAAGAATTACAATTATATTTACTGAAAATGGTATGAAAAGAGAAAAGATATTTTGATTGGCATGATATGTGTGATGGGGATAACTCATCTGTCTGTAGAAATCCTTTCTCAAATGTGGGCATGCAGTAATCTGAACACTACGCTTGGGAGGAAGAAATCAGGAAGAGAAAGCTAATTCCTAAGAAGAGAAGAAACATCAAATATATGTAACATGAATCCCTCTAGGAGAAATGGAAATGGAAAATTTACTTTATTCATTTACTTTTTGTAATTTTAATTTTGTTTGCTTGCTTAGTAAAGATTGAGGGCAGCTAGAAAGACCAAAGGCTGTATCAGCAAAGAGAATGTCATTCTTCAAACTGTAGGAGAAAGAATTACAAATCTTGTTGGAAAAGATTGTGATTTTCTTTGGCAAGTGTTTTGATGAACAGTTTGCATAATGTGCTTGGTACTCCTTAAGCATCTAGTCTTACTATTTCTAGCTTTACACGTTAGATTGTATCTATTGATTGAATGTTTAAGGCCTTTAAACATTTTAATCTTTTATAAAGGACTGTTTGATTTTCCTCCACTGAACTGATGAAGATGTACTTAAAATCTGACTATAGCTCACAGCTATGTCTGGATCCCTTTTTTTGCTAGAAAAGTTCTCTCTGATAGTATACAAAAATAACTACTAGTTTAAATGTACACAGGTGTGACTAAAGAATCTATTGTACAGTTCCTTCCTTTTTAGGGTTCTGCTACATCAAGTGAGTTTCTTGGCAGTACATAGTAAAAAAAGGTCAGTAAATCTCAAATCTGGAGCTGAAAAAGAATAAAGCAAAAGCTGAAAATCAAAAGAAAGGAAGATTCTCCTGGTAAATAAGCTTGGTTCTGTCATGAAGTGAAAGTTTTCGATGAAGCTCTTTGTTGCCGCTATTTAATGGCTTTAAGTTACATCATACAAGTGAAAAACCACCAAAGTATCCAGAGAAATGAGGTTCAGCCACAATTCTAGATTAGAGTCAGTTTAGCCTACTTGTAAACTGCAATACTCTGAAGATCCCAGCACTTGGTGAAGAAAAGGCCTTACCATATAACTGTGCCTATGTGGTGGCAGGTTGATATAATTTGCTGATTAATAGGAGGAAAGAGTTGAAAGTGTTATTTGTACATTTGTTTCCTTTCTTTCCCATTTTAAAATAGAGAGCTTTAATTACAAAACAGAAGCTTGAAACCTCCACAGGTGTTGAACTGAACCTGGTGATGTGAAATGCAGGAAGGGACTGCATTCCTTGTATGGCAACTGCTGACTAAATCCTGTTTGATAATATTGGTATTAGATACTGGGAATATGATAGCATAGGTATAGCCTTGCAGCTATTGGTTGTAACATGAAGAATGATTTACAGAATAAGGATTGTGTTTAGAATATCATGTGTGCATGTGCCTGGTGTCATCTTCGATGTTGAAGATTAATAATGGGATGCAGGAGATTTAGGGTCAAGTTTTCATCCAGAAAAACCATTTGGTACTATACACTATGAGTCTCTTAGATTTCATGTTCTTCATTAGCCCTGCCTTAATGCCAACCAAAGTATTTGTTACAGTTTTCCTAGTAGCTGTACTTGATGTGTTGAAATCTCTCAGTCTTTGGGCATTGCAGTCTATCTACTCTCAACAAGAGTTTCTGATCTAGAGTATTATTGTGACTAGTATTTTGAAGCTATCTTTGCTCAACACTACTGATGATGATCTTTTTGACTTATTAAATAATATCACAAACAGCTGTTGAAACAATCTGATAAAGTGTATCTGTGCAACAATTGTCAGATATTTATCTATTGAGAAGTGTATAATATTATGCTTAATTACACCCCTTCTTCAGTTAATTGATATTAGGGTAACCTGTGAGCTTCATCAGGGATACTGAGACTCACCTGCATAAAGAAATCCTTGTAATTAGGATTTGAAAATACCCCACCTATATGTGTGAGGAAGTCACTTCTTTGTGATGATTCTACTCCTGTCTGAAAAGTCAAGACTTAATAAAGCCTAAAATCTTATCTTCTTGAGTGAAAATATGATGTTTGAGTTGAACATTTATATATAGAAAAATGGAGGAATTTGAAGCCATTTGCAGATCTAGGATAACTTTTGATTACAGTTGTGTCTTATTGTAATTTAGTTAAGCACTACCTATAAAGCAATATATAAATGCATATGTATGTAATGTTTCTAATATTGGCAAAATCTATCCAATATCATCCACTGCATACTCAAAATAGGTTTTTTTTTTTTTTTCTCTAAGGCCATTTTATTCCCTGTATTTTCCTGTATCAAAGAGCAAGTTCTTATTCTTTCAAGTGAAATATTTGTAATTGTGTAGTGATATTTGCTCACTGGGTCCATGATTAGTTTTGTACTCACGTTTAAACTTACAGCAGGTTTTAGACTTTTCAGTATGACGTGTATTCAATTAGCTTCAAAAGGCTACCATAAAAGCAATAACTGAAGAAATGCAGTTTAAATATATCTGTTATGTTTTTCTGTTACAGTAAGTAGAACAGTATCACAAGAAGGTTCTGAGATTTCACAGAATTACAAAATCACAGAATTATAGGGATTGGAAGGGACCTTTAGAGGTCATCTAGTTCAACCCCCTTGTCAAAGCAGGTTGCACAGGAAATGCATCCAGGTGGGTTTTGAATGTCTCCAGAGGAGGCTACAACCCTTTCTGGCCTATTCCAGCGCTCTATCACTCTTACAGTAAAATAGTTTTTCCTTATGTGCAAGTGAAACTTTTTGTGTTCCAGCTTCCGTCCATTACCCCTTGTCCTGTCACTGGACACTGCAGAACAAAAGTATCACCTCATTCTCTTAACATACATCTTTAAAATACTTGTAAAATATTAATGATGTGCGCCCTCAATCTCCACTTCTCCAGGCTGAACAGTCTCAGGTCCTACAGCCTTTTCTTATAAGTAAGATGCTCCAATTGCCTGATCAGTTCATTTCAAGTTTCTTTGAGCATAGAAAAGAGATTGTTGAGAGCTCATGATAGCAATAATGGGTGGAAGTGCTACATTTATCAAGCTGATGGAACAAGCATCATTAGTACAATATGAACATGTGCTCTCTGTCTACCCTTTGGAATCACATAGTGACACACTATGAATTTGTAGAAAACTATTTGTCCTGCCTACTGTATTCAAACAAAAAATACAGCCAGACTAAAACTAGGTAGAGTTTCAGACATGGAAATATTTGTAGTTCTCCACCCTTTCATGGGATAACTTCTGAGATATTATTGTTTGTTCTACAGTTAGCCTTCTTTGTCAAAATACTGTTGAAGTCACATAAACCAATATATTATAGTTGAGGGGAAATTTGCTTGCCTTTTATAAAAAGTACATTTCTACTTAAACGTATTTTATCTACTCACAAACTCACATGAAAGATAATTTCTGTCTATTTACAGATATTTGTTTTTATTCTCTTGCGTTTGTGTAGGTTTTTTTTTTATTTCCAGAACCCTCTCTTTGTGAGAATTTTTGCACAAAATTTAAAATATGTGCAGCTATTAAGAATTAACAGTTAAATAATTAACTATTTATATTTCTCAAATCTTTATTTTTCTCTTTAATAGTGTTGATGGTATTTGCCATGATACTTTCCATGCAAACTAGATGCATGTAGTATTTTATTGTCAAAATAATGTTTCAAGTAGTAAAATGGCAAGGGAATACTGACTGAGCTATTAATAAAACACACCAGCTTTTAGCTGGCAAAGCAGCCTTCTTTCCATCAAATATGTCTCAGCCTTTAATAAAGAAGCTCAAGTGGTGTAGGTGAAAAATTACTTTTCTCACCCGGTCATCTGTCTGTCATGTATTATTCAGGTCACCAATGTTTGTCCTGAACTGTATCATTCTGTAGTTGTGTCAGGTATGAAATATGTTCAGTGTAATTCCATCAGACTTCACGAAGTTGATTAGAACAGATCACCTTTCGGCATGGGCACAAGTTATCTCAGCAGATTGAGTGAAAAAGACTTATTTATCTTTGCCTTATAATAAAGAAAGAGATGAGCAAATTTATCCATTGACTTGAAAAGAGTCCTATATTTTGTGTGAAAACACACTGAAGGCAATAATTCTATTGAAAATACTTTAATACATGAATGTTTCTTTGAAAATGTTTGTGTTTAAAACCAGAAAATATAGACCATGAGCTACCTGCATTATTTAAGAAGCTTTTAAATTATGTCTTTTTTTTTTTTTTTTTTACTGTGAGCAAAATCAAAAGAAAAAAAATAGACTGGCGCTGTTTCATTTTTGATAGATTGCAATGTATAGAGATGCTTTATTTCCTTAAAATTCAAATGTTGGTGAAGGTCTAAATATAATGGTGTATGATACATGTTTTTTTCTAATTAATAAAGACATAGAATACATATGACATACCTTGTCAGAAATGTTCATTGAAATAAACAATTCTTGTTATTCGAGGATAATGACTAAAGCTCTCAATTTACAATAATTTGATAAAGCCATTTTGACTTTATTTTTTAACATTATGTACTTTCTGTTATGGAGAATCACTCTGGGCAGCTATTGAGAGGATATTAATGACCTAAAACCCCTTTTTAATCTGTGATAACTCTGTGCAACTTCATCTCAAATACTCTTGTTTTCTGTGAATGTTTTACAGCTTGAAATGTAGACTTTCACCTGCGGAGGTTGCAACTTAGAATTACCTACTTCATTCTACATATATGGAAATGTGTAACAGAGATGGTGAAATAAATTGGGTGGGATTATTGACAACTTCTGTAGGACCACTGCGTCTCCACTGCAGGTTCAACTCTCTTCTGGCAAGTACTGGAGGGCCTTGCAGTTGGGTCGCTCCATATGGCTGTGCACTCTGCCAGTGCAGTGGTTGATTTTGAAACAAAGGGGGTCCCAGCACATTTATGTTCCATGTCTTTTTTGTGAGAAAATGTAGTCTTATGTGTCTGACTCTGGAACAGGGTGGAGGATGATGAACACTGAGAGAGGTGAGCTTAGGATACAAAAGCAAATTGTCCCCAATCTGGTCTTCCCCCAGAGTTCCCAGTTTGTTGGGTTTTGTGCTCTCCCTTTTTACTCATCCATTGTATAAGTAGAGACTATTTTCTTAAGTCAGGGGTCTGAAATAATTCACTGTGTCCTAATATGAATGCACAAGTTATTTCATTGATCCAAGTTTTACCGCTTTAAAGGATCCACCAGAGAAAAGTTTTGGCTTTTTAGTTTTTAACAATACAGTTTGGCTTTGTAGATTGTAACGATACAGTACCAATATATCACAATTTGCTTGGTATCAACTTTCTTCAGGAAACCTGTTGAGAAATCTCATCTAAAAGTGAAAGTACAGATTTACTTTAGTAAATTACTTGTTAGCGCATGTTAAGAAGGTTGTTTAAGAAGGAATTTTTCAAAGAATTTTCTTACAGTTGCCTGTCTCAGTGATTGCCCAGGAGGAATGCAAGCTACCTAACTTTAGTCCTCCAAACACAATGCACATCTGAACTTTAAAGCAGTGTATCTAAATGCCCATCTTGAACCCCTCCAGGATTTTCAGACTGAGTTAAGGATTGTAATCAGCTTTCTAGGCTTTACAGTACTATGTCTTTCATAAGAATAAAGTGCACAAAATGTGCTGTTGTTCTGTCTTATTAGGGCAATCTCTTTGCAAGAAACTGCTTCAAACCATCCCAAATTGTACTTATTATAACTGAATAATTTCTGTTAGAAATATGGACCTGTTAAGCTATCATCTTTTGTCAAAATCTAATGTTAAAATTTAAGATATTTTTATTTTACATGGAATAGTTAAATTATTTTTTAATTTTGATTTCGAATCCTTAAAATGAGGTTTAATAACTGCAGCACATGTTGGTATTATGCTTTAAAGAAATAAACTCCGAATTTAATATATCAAGATAAAATCATGTATTTTGTCAAAGAACAAAAAAACCTCTTAACCTTAATCTCACTTTTCCCTGAGTTCAAATATAAGAAAGATCATTTTAATAATATATAACAGTAATAAAATAAAAGTATAATCTTTGTAATAATAATAATCTTTTGTTGAGACTGAGAAGGGTTTTGCTGACCTTTTAAATATTTGAGCATTTTTCTGCATCTTTTTTCGAATATATGGTTTGTTCAGTCTCTTTGCTCATCAGAAAACCCTTTTATCTCATTCTTTCATTCTCCATCCATTAATCTGTGTCTTTCCCCTCCCCATCTTGATAAAGAAGTATACAAAGGCCAGTTGATGGATGCAGTGGGTCACATTCTGCTCTCAGATACAAAGTCAGGGTTCAGCTCACAAAGAATCTACAAAGATTTCAACGAATGAAAATTTTGATTGTGTATTTATGGATTGAATTTGACCTATCTTGTTTAAGAAAATCATGTAATTCACTAATGGCTGCACAGTTTGTGGGATGCAAAAGGACAATAAAGCTCTGTATAAATACTCAGAACATTGTGCTTGCCACCGTGGAAGGTGAAGGCAGAATATACAGCATGTTAACAATTGGTTTAAAGACCAAGGTTGCAACTTTTATTGAAACAGAATAGCTTAAACTTCAATGTTACTTGAGAGATAATAGTCTCTGCAGACGTAAGTAACCATAAATCCTGAGGACACCAATCACGTGCTTCAGATCCCATGAAGATGTGGTCTCCAAGCTGTACCATTACCAGGGAGGAAGGTAATTTCTCAAGGGTGCCAGTGTATCCTTGTTTCTGCTCTGTTGATTTTTTTTTTGAGAATGCTGTGACTTTTTATGGTTTGTTAAAGTCAGATGCAGGAATAAAGAGACCAAATGAGCAATCTTCATTTTTCTTTTTTTTTTTTTTTTTTTTTTTTTTTTTTTTTGTTGCTGTTTTTTTTTGGGTTTTTGCTTCTATGTTTACTAAGAAAATGTATTATACTGACAAATATAAACTAATACAAAGATTCAATTGTGATATCAAAAGTAGGATCCTAGAATCTGTTATTTTAATTTAAATTTTGAATAAATCTCCTATGAATTTTTGCAGTCATTGCATCTTAGGGATAGCAATACTGATATAAAAGAGTGCAAGGCTTTACTAAGCAGGTGATCCAAAGATATGCAATTGAAAAGTTCCTAGGGACTTAATTGTGTATTAGCCTGGTTAGAGTTTCTCTGCTTCTTAAACAGACTTTTACATGAATTTGTGAACAAGTTACATGATGTTACATGGCAATAGGGTATGGTAGAAATTTCTGCCTCATATCTTTCATGACAGAAGAATATCAATTAAATACAAACCATATCTTACAATAAAATCCTATCTAATAAAATACAGAGGTTATAGTGTTGTGAAGGTATATAACCAAATTAATACCTTGTGTATTTTGCTAGATTGTTATGCAATTTTTTACCTCTATGAGTGAATTCAGGCCCAAATTAAGACACCTAAATTCAGATGTTTGAGTGTGAAATATTCAAGAAGACTAAAATGGAAAATCTGAGAAAATACAGGCTAGTCACCTTCATCTCAGTTCTGGGCAAGGTGATGGAACTGTCATTGAAACTGTCTCCCATCACATAAAGGTCAAGATGATTGTCAGTAATTATCATAGATTTAAAAGGAGGAAATAATGTCTTCTACAATGAGATGGTTAATTTGGTGGACAACGGGAAAGTAGTGAGTGTTGTTTATCTTAATTTTAGTAAAGCCTTTGAACCTGTCTCTAATAACATCTTTATAGACAAGATGACAAATCACAGGTTAGCTATGATGTGAAAGGTTGTTCTGAGCTATGATGTGAAAGGTTGTTCTGCCACTTAGAGGGATCTCGACAGACTGAGACTGAGACTCAGACTGAGGAGAATCTAATGAAGTTCAACAAGGAGAGATCCAAAGTCCTTCACCTGGAGAACAATAGGCACCCATATAAGACCAGCTGGACAGCAAGTCTTCAGAGAAAGACCTTAGAGTCCTGGTAGACAACAAGCTGGTCATAAGTCAGCAATGTACCCTTGCAGCAAACAAGACCAACAGCATACTAGTTTGCATTTTCGAAAACATTGCCAGCAGGTCAAAGGCAGATGAACCTTCCCCTCTATTCGGCACTGGCAAGGCACATCTTAAGTGCTGTTTTCAGTTGTGGGCTATTTAGTACAAGAAGATTACAGCCTTACTGGAGTGAATCATTGAAGCACCATAAAGATGGTTAAGACCTTAAAGCCTCTTTAACATGAGAAGAAACTGAGAGAAATGTGACTATTTAGCCAGAAGAAGAGACGACTCAGAAGGATCTGATTAATGCATAACATCTCCTGATGGGAGGGAATGAAGAACGAGGCAGACAAATTCTTATCAGTAGAGCCCTCTGACAGGATCAGAGACAATGGCCACAACTGAAAATACAGAGAATTCTACTTAAATGTAAGAAAAACCTTTCTACTGTGAGGGTGGTCAAATGCCAGAACATATTTCCCTGATAGGCTGTGGAATCTCCATCTGCAGTAATACTCAAAACTGAAAAAAACCCATCTGTACCTGATTTTGGACGTCATTCTGCTTGAGCAGAAGTTTTGGACTAGATGATCTCATGAGGCACCTTCCAATCTCAACAACTCCCTAATTCTGAGGTATTCTGTAATATTTGAGATATTCAGGTCACAGTAAACTAGACAGTGACATTTGAAGAGCTGAATTGCTATTTGAACTCATCTGAACTTCATTAGGTTGCCCACAAGGAGCTATCTCTGCCACTTTACATATCCTAGTATATCTCTGATATACAACACTTAGACATACAGAAAAGGACAAACCTTACACTGGAATTCTATCTGAAGCTTTGTCATATTACATTATGGCACATTCAAATTGATGGTTCCAACTGTGTTGGCTAGAACTGTGTTGACTGTAATGTGACCTTGGATACTTAATTTAATGCAGAGCTCTAAACTTAGTTGTTTCAGATTGTGATGGCTAAGACAACCCCTATTGTGAAAGCAAGTTGGTCAGTACCAGGATTTGTGTATACTTGTATATGCAAATTGGAATATAATGTAAAAGATTGTTTCCAATTCAGTTCCAGGTCTTCCAAATGAATACATAACTATATTCAACAATCTACCTCTCCTTCTCAGTGGGAAATGTATTAGATGGTCTCTTCTTCAGATTAAGTAAACTAAAATTGTATGAGGACAGATTGGAAATCGTTAAAACTAATTAGCATAGATCATTGATGTTGCTGAATTTCCATTTACGTGCCCCTAAACCTACTTAATATGATAAATAAGTTACTTAAGAATTGGATCATAGTGTTTCTGTTCTGTGGGCATAGAGTTTAATTAATTTAATCAAGATTTTTTGAGTAGTTAGAACATCTCAGGTCTGTCTTGAAATCATGCAATCTTCTCTGTTAAAACATAGAATCAGATACTATATTTCCAATTAGTATTATCATGGATAGTTAGTAATATTTGCCTATTGGGAGAGTTTTCTGCAAAGAGAAGAAAAATTCTGTTGGGCAAGTGAAAGTGTTAGTTGCAAAAGAAAAACTGTAGAAATGTTTGTTGCCACATGTTAAAAAAGTGTTAGCTGATAGTGTAGTTCAAAGCATAGTTAAAAACACTTTTTTGTCAGTGCTTTAGCCACAAGTATGTTAAAACCTATATTGCAAAAAAGTAAATTTTGATGGTAGCAGCTGTTCTCATAATGGAATGAATAACTCACAGAAAACTCAAGGAAAATAAAATCTAGTTCTATTAATTCTAATGAGCTAACCTGTTGACTAAAAATAATTACTAGTGATCTTGGGAACATTTAACCATGCTGATTTTTCATTGAAAATGTCTGCTCAGTGAGAATTCTGTCTGCATTTATGCAACTCTGCTAGATATGTCAGTAGGCTGTTCAAGGGCAGACATCTTTAAAAAGAGTAAGCTTTGTAAAAAACATGAGTCAACATTTAGCTTCAAACAGAATTAAACTGATATCAAAGAAGTTAGGAAGTTTGCCTTGTCATGATGTGAAAGACCGTCATACAGTATGTTTCAGAAAGCAAATGTGCAGGTAGCATTTTGAAAAATCAATGCACTCATTAAACCATATATTTTTAATTTTTTCCATAATAATAATTAGTTGTTTTTCTTTTCTGTAAATGTATTTAAAATACAACTTTTACCTTTGTGCTTTGTAAGTGTATTAATTTATGTTTATAGGCTTGAATGTTTCACCTTTCAGAAACAGTAGTTCAATCTCTAAAAGCCGAAGTATGGTTGTCAGTCTGTCTTTAGCTTTTACTTCATTTATAAATGTGCCATTGGCTCAGAATTAAATTTTACATAAATAATTTTTTTTAGGAAAAAAATATAATATTGGGAAATAAATTGACAAAGTAGGATGTTTTATGGAATTCAATTGAGTATTTTGGATAAAAGTACATGTCCTGTGTCCAGTTCCCATTCTTTGTATATGCAAACATCGATTTGCAGAATTAAGACGATCTAGACATATTTCGAGCTGGTACACCAATGCAAAGTAAGCCTCAATCAAATGTCATATATATTTTTCAGGCTGTTATAAATTTACATCAAGTCCACAAATTATACAAGATTTCTTTCACACAGCCTCTGGAAGTTAAGTCAGGAGAGTATATGCCCTCAATAACTTTTAGTTGTATTCTGAGAGTGTGATCTGATAAAAAGTATCTGGTTTTGTAGAGAAAAAAAACCAAAAAGCCTGGAGATTTTCTTGACAAAACAGCTGTTGGCATACATTTTGAAGTTTGAAGAAGAGGATATGGACTAGTTTGGTGAGAATGTGCAGTCCATGATTTTAAAGAAATAACACTGCACAAATCATTATACTGTCATGTTTAATATAAGAGAAACGCCATATGGAGAATATGCTCTTTTATAATGAAGTACTTAGATCTGTGAGACTTTAAATAGATGTATTTGGTAATAGTCAGAATACAACATATTGTAAAAGATACTCTTCATTAAAGGACTTATCCACCAAAAATTTTCAGTTCTGAGATAAAAGATTTACAAATTTGCTTAATTCCTTTTAATCTTTTCCCTTGAGATCAACACAGTAAATTGTCCTTTAGTATATAAATGATGGCTTCTTTCTTTGTTTGAGTTTTTTTAATGGAGTCGTTTCTTCATGTTTTTCCTGAACAAGTCTGTGGAGACACAGTTTAATATTCTTAAAGAACTCCCAGTGAGTGGTTTTTTTTAGATATTTTTGTATTACCAAAGCATATTGTGGTAAAATGTATAACACAAAATGAGTTACAAGAATGTAAAAGCTAATGCCATCTGGGTTTTTTTGTAGCACCTGATGGAAATAGAAAATAACTCTTTAGTCCCATGTGGCTACAATATTTTTAGCAATTATCTTGCAGATGAATTTTTTTTAAGCTCATTTAGAAACAGATTTTTTTCTAGAAATTTAATCCTGTCACCTTGATTTTGATAAAAATCTAAATTTCAAATTAAATTTTTGATAAAATACTTCTGAATGGTGTAATGCAAAAACAGATCTCTCTTTTTATTTTAAAAGATGCAACATTTCTTCAGGAAACAGGTCAAATCTAGAGTTCATCGGTTTTACATTCTCTTTTATGACACCCTTCTGAGCAGAGCTGCATTATACAATTTCATACTTCTTATAAAAGGAATAAATAAGTAATATTCTTTCCATATTACTTCATATTGTGCACTTTTCCATCTTCATTCTGTTTTAGTTATATACTTCTGTCATTTTGAATATATTACAGTATTATATAATAATATTGATGAGGTGTTAGGTACTAAGACTGCAATGTTTACTTACTGAGAAAAACAGTCTCTCTAATACTACCCACTGTATCAAGTTTACTTTGAAGAAGTGTTTTCAGGGTGATTTCACAAGCTTCTATTTCTATTCTGGACACTCCATACCATGATTCAGTGTGTGTATATTTTCAGAACTGATATTGCTTGATTGTAGTTACAGTAATGTTAAATTGAAATAAGATATGCATGTAATATAGTTATGAAAATACCTGTCTAGTAAATAGCGCTTATTGAGTCCTTAAATGCATGTATGGTTTTCTGTGTTATGGTTGTATAAGATAGCTTGAGTGTGTCCCATTTTCACCCCATAAATTAAAGCTGGCCAGGGTCAACCTTAAGTTATGTTTATTTTTTTCTCATTGAAAGTATTTGCTTTTTACATTTATGTAACCTTTATTATTATTATTATTATTTCCTTGGAACTGCAACTCCTTTATGCATTTCTCCTTTCCTTTGAAAGATGCACACCCTCTGTCACATAACTGGAAACATTCCTGCAATGTATGCAATTTCATGTACTTGTGTTACCACAGTCCACATTCTTTTAAAAATAACCACGTCTCAAATTAAGTAAACTTTTGATATCTCAGACAGTAATGGAGTGTATGCATGCCACCACAGATATGTGTGCCACCACAGGCCAGGAATGTGTTATTAATCATTAGTCAGGAAAGAGAGAGAGAGAGGACCTATCCCATACTGATGAAATTGCAGGGACTGGCACTGCACAAAAAGTTCTCTGTCTCTCAGCCTTAAAGGAAAAAAAAAAAAAAAAGTGCTATTCAGCTTAGTGTCTGTTTTCTCTCAGCTTATAAGCAAACAGAAACTGAGATGCAGCTAAATAAAAAAGTTAAAACAAAACAAAAAAAACACAAAAAATCCACAAATCCCAGAAATTGGTTCAGTAAAAAAAAAAAAAAGTCTAATCTTATTTCTTCATCTAGTAGTATTGAAATATATCACCCTTGCCTTGCTTATGAGGATCCTTCAGGACCATTTCTAATATAAAAGTATCTTGTGACTTGCTTGAGTCTCTGGACTTTGCCAAGTATAAAATCCAGTGCTGAAAAAATCAGCATAATTAATGCAGCAGATCTACTACATTGTTTATGGTCTTTATCTTATGTTCACTCTTCAAGATATGTATTGAAAATAACCTTTATACCAACTCTTTTGTTTTTATTTGGAATTGTTCAATAAAGAAACATTTTTTGAATTTCAGACAATTAGTTTAAGCTTACATTACCTAACCATAACATTTTTTCTTGGAATGTTTAATATCCAATTTTACTCACAGAAACAGGTTAGTAAAATTCAAGACAATACAGAAAGCAAGGGAAGTCTTGTGGCAATCAGTAGAATAGTTTATATTCACTATGGCTGGATCAAAAATTTATAAAAATTGAGAACTGCAGCTGACGCATGAATGTATTGCAGTGTATCCAGGATAATCATTTAGTATTACAAAATCTGCTTGTGTTACATGACAGTATCTGAGAACTGGGAGGGGAGGAAGGAGGGAGAAAAAGAAAAAAAGGAAAATCTATGACTTTTCAATGAAATTTCATGCTCTTGCTAATTTTTGTCCTAGTAAATCAGTGTTTATATTATGAACTGCAGAATTGTGCTTTAGTGAATTTTCACAAAGTAGCAAGAGAAAGAACAATGCAGAAAGAAATCAAAGCATCTACAAAAGCAGTTGATGTTCATAAATAAGTGGTTTGGTATACAATGAATGTACTCAGGAAGAATACATATTAGCAATTCTCTACTGTATTGATCCTTCAAACTAAGTCATGTGTGCCACAGTTAAACACTTTTGTGTATTTTAAAGTTGTCATTTGTAAGTTTGTGCAAAGTACAATAGTCATTAAGGGAAGCTTTGTAATAACAGTCAGACTTACAGTCAGAGTTCAGTGTATTTTCTACATCTTTAATTAGTAGAAAGTCTTTAAAGGTAGGAAATGAGGGTGTCATCTGTACTTGCCACTGGAGAGCTGCAATTTGTAGAGTGGGCTTCATTGTCAGTAGTAGCCATATACAGTGGGTATGCTGTAATGAAGCCCTGCTTCTTGAGTAGTGGTTATCATCACTGACAGATGAGAGAAAGTTCAAGTTGATATAGCACCTTGACAATCTGATTCTATCTGTTGTGATCTATTGCACTTTATTTCACAGCATCGGGTCCATAAAATATATCCTGTACATGTTATCCTCACAGATTGGCTAGAAAACACAAACTTATTTTGTGCTTACTTTCTGTATAAATGACACATATGTACAAATGTACACTTGTGCATGAATTTAAGATATATTGGTTTCTTGAGTACTTTAAAGGAGTCTTTACTAAAAGCAACTTATTACAGCTACATTATCAATGATTTTAGCAAGGAAAAAAGAGAAGTGTAAATAAAAATAATAATTTAAAGAGAATATGGAAAAACGTGGCTTTTTTTATGAGTTGGTTCTATTGTTCAGTGCAATATTAAAAAAAGAACTCTGAAGAAAGAAACCTTCACAAAATATCCCATAAAGCTTCAATGATATTTGATACAGATTCATAGAATCATAGAAAGGTTTGTGTTGAAAGTGACCTTTAAAGATCTTCTAGTTCCCACACCCACCTCTGCCATGGGCAGTGACATCCTTCACTAGATGCTTCACTAGGTTGCTTTAAGGACCCATCCAGCCTTACCTTGACCAGCTCCACGGATAAGGCCTTCACAACTCCTCTGGGCATCCTGTTCTGGTGTCTCACAACTATCACTATAGAAATTTCTTCCTTATATCTAATCTAAATCTACTCTCTTTTAGTTTAAAATTATTACTCCTTGTCCTGTCACTACAGATCCTAGTAAAAAACCTCCATCGACCTTTCTTATAAGCCCTTTTTTTATACTCAAAACCAGAATAAGGTCTCCTTGGAGTCTTCTCTTTTCTAGGCTGTTGTGGTTTGGCCCAGCTAGCACAGCAGCACCATGACAGTCTCTCGCTCGGTGCCCCCATTCACCCCCACCCTCGTTAGGATGGCGGAGGCCCCAGCGAAATGGAAGTAAAAAGATAAGCGAAGTTGTTGTGGATTAAGACAAGGGCAGGGAAGGCTCACTGCCAGTTACGGTTCCGGGCAAAACAAACTCCACTACTCGACTTAGAGAGGAAAGTAGGAAAGTTTATTCTACAAGAAACAGAATGGAATAAAAGTAAAAAGGGAGTAGGATGATGAGAAAATTACAACCAGCACTTTAAGATTTCCCTCTCCCATCCCTCCTTTCTTCCTGGGCCCAGTTCACTGCTCCTGATATTTTTACCTTGTTCCCCCTCAATGTCTTGGGGGCACAGAGAATGGGGAATGTAGTCTCTCACAGATGAGCTCTGCTGCTTCTCTCTGCTAAGTTGAGGATGACTTCTGGCATTCTTCCTCTGCTCCAACATGGAATTCGTTCCCTGGGACACAGTCCTTAACAAACTTCTCTGGTGTGGGTTCTTCCCAGCAGCTGCGGCTTCTGCCGATACAGGGTCCCTCTCACAGGGAAGAGGCCTTTATTGAAGTGAATCGCTGCCCTTGGTCCGGGGTCAGCTTTATCAAAATGAGTCTCTGCCCCTGATATGGGGTCATTATCAAAATGAGTCTCTACCGCTGATGCGAGGTCTTCAAAGAAATGAAAATAAATCTCATCTTCACCAGTCCTCTCCGTAGAATGCAGGGGAATCTCTGCTCCAGCACACCTTCTCCTCTCTTTCATCACTTACCTTGGAGTGTGCATGGTTGTTTCTCTCACTATTCCTACTCCTTGCACCACCACCAGCCAGAGGAAGAAGAAGGGACAGAAGAAAGAAGAAGCAGGAAGAAGATGGAGGAAGAAGCCTTGTCTTCTGACTTCTTCTTAAAAAGTGATCGTGGAGGCATCTAATTGGCTCAGCCTCTGAAGTGGATCTGGCTCAGAGCTGGGGAGAGTTGCAAACAACTTCTTACAGGAGTCATCTTTATAGTCCCTTCCCCCTTACCAGAAAAGGCTGTCATGTCAAATCATGACATTCTACACTCTTGCTAATGCATCCCAGGATGCCATTGATCTTCTTGGCCACGAGAGCACATTGCTGGCTCATGGTTAGTTTATTATCAACTAGGACTCCCACGTCTCTCTCTGCAGAGCTGCTCTCCAGCAGGTCAATCCCCATCCTGTACTGGTGCATAGAGTTGTTCCTCCCCAGATGCAGGATCCTTTGCCCAACTCTCAATCTAGCCAAGATCCTGCTGAATGGTAGCACAGCCTTCTAGTGAATCAGCCAGTCCTCCCAGTTTGGTGTCATCAGCCAACTTGCTGAGGGTACCTTCAGTCCCCTCATCCAGGTTGTCGATGAAGATGTTGAACAAGACTGGCCCCAGAACTGATCCCTGTGGAACTCCACTGGCCACAGGCCTCCAAACTCAATTCTATGCCACTGATCACCACCCTCTGGGCTCTGTCATTCAGCCAGCTCTCAATCCACCTCACTGTCAACTCATTCAATCCACACTGCCTGAGCTTTCTGATGAGGATGTTATGGGAGACAGTGTCAAAAGCCTTGATGAAGTCAAGGTCAATGGCATATGCTGCTCTCCGCTCATCTAGCCAGCCAGTTATGCCATCGTAGAAGGCTATCAGGTTGGTCAAACAGGATTTCCCCTTAGTGAATCCATGTTGACTCCCCCAGATAACCACCTTTTCTATCAAATGTTTGGTGACAACAGTTCAGGATGAGTTGTTCCATCATCTTTCCAGAGATGGAGGTGAAGCTGACCGGCCTGCAGTTTCTTGGATCATCTTTCCTGCTCTTTTCGAAGACTGAATTGACATTGGCCTTTCTCCAGTCCTCAGGTACCTTGCCTGTCCTCTATGATTTTTAAGTTCCTAAGAAGTGTTTTGACCTATATTTGTATAGTTGCAATATGTATGAAGCCATTCATGTAAAGACTTTTGTACTGCAGAATCTGGTTAATTATAATTCAGTAAAGTACCATTTGAATATGCAGTTTGGGAATTTTTTTTTTTTTTTTTTTTTAATATGTGTGTGTGTGACAAGCATTTGGTGCTTTTAGGGAGTATAGGAGTGATTGTATCTGTTAGTTATGTTGTAGGAAGTTCTCAGTCTTTCAAGAATGCTGTCATACATCCACATATCTGCAGCTGGGCTAGATGAGTAGGTTTACTGCCTCATCAGTAATCTCCAGGAGGATGACATGGTACAAAAGAGTTGAAGTGAGAGTAAGGTAGCAGAAACTTTTTCATTTAAAGTGCTCAATGCCAGAAAAAGACGCATCTACATACAATGTGTATTTACAATGCTCACAATAATACAGCAAAAAGAATTATTACTAATGTAGATTTTTGTATTATCACAGTTAACTCAAAATCAGAATATTTCCTAAGAACATTAAGGCTTTATTTAGCAGGAAAATAAGATGTCAAAATGTGACATAGCCAAGGGATATAAAAGCCAATAAAGTAACCAAAAGTACTTTTCTACTCATAAAATACATAAGTGTGTTAAAGAACAGACAATACTGTGTTACTTCCTTTAATGATAAAGATGGGCAAACCCAAGAAATACTGGAAGTACTTTTGTCTGCAGCATAGGATTAGAATTCTACATAAGGCAGCAGATTCTTTTTTTTTAATTATTGATAATTATCAAGTAACTATAGTAAAATAGTCAGCTTTAAAATAACTTTTTCATACAAAATGTAGAAGCAAAGTTGGCCAATAAAGCCAAGGAGCTACTTTACCACCATCTCTCTCCTCAAGGTGTATGGATGTATAAGATCCTTAAGTTTACACTAGTATTAATGTCTGTTATCTCCTTACAGTAAAAAGATGTTTGACTGGTCCCTTCCAACCCTAACATTCTATGATTCTATGACTGGATAGATTATCTCTGTTCAATATATTCAAATGTTTTATTTAGTTTTGTATTTAATCTTTTTTTTTGGGGGGGGGTGGGGGTAGGGGGCGGGTAAGTCCTAAAACTAAAACGAAAAGCATTAGAAATGCCTATGCAATGATGTTNCACAGAGCCAGAAAATCATAGAATTATAGAACGGTAGGGTTGGAAGGGATCTTTAGAGATTATCTAGCCCAACTACCCTGCAGAAGCAGATCAACCTAGATCAGGTAGCTTAGAAACATGTCCACCAGGCAGGTCTTGAAGACCTCCAAGGAAGGAGACTCCACAACCTCCCTGGGCAGCCTAGGCCAGGGCTTCCTCATCCTCACCGTAAAATAGGTTTTATTCTTATATTTAAATCGAACTTTTTGTGTTCCAGCTTCATCACATTACCCCTTATCCTGTTTCTAGACACAATAGAAAAAAGGGATGTCTCAACCTGCTGACACCTACCATTTAGATATTTGTAAATATTATGTATAATATATATAAATGTATACATAAAATATTATTTTTTAACTTTTACTCCACTAATTCTATTACTGCTCATGAAAATGTCACCTCAGAAAGACAGGATTTTTCTATATATTTTTTCCTGAGTTACAGTTTTGGTTTATATCCTATACTGATTAGAATCCTATAACAATCAAAATTAAATCTCCTAGTTTTGTAATATCTTTGAGTGCTTGAAGATAAAGGTTAAACCCAGAATTTCCTTTGTTCTAATACTGATATTCTAATATAACCCAGTAATTTTTCTCCTTTCACTATATGGTTCTGTTTAAATACTATGTATTGATAGGATTCAAAGTTGCTAACCTAAGAAATAAATTTTCCGTCTAAAGTTAAGTCAGCTAATATTGGAAATGTTAACAAGTTTTGCTTATTTTGGTTTTAGGAGGAGGTTTGGGTTTTTTTTTTTTGTTGTTGTTGTTTTGTTTTCCATTAACTTACTTTTAATTTGGAAGGCTGAATAGCCCTTCTGGTGGATATGCTGGACATGCTGTAGATTGTTGGGAAAATCACCTCTTAGAAGAAGTGATTTATAGTATCCATCAGCATTTCAGAATATAAGTAATGAAAGACCAAAGCCCAGGGGCTTGGTGACAGTCTACGAAATAGATGGACCTTTACCCAAGGTGTGAGATTGAAGTATTGTCACTTTAGGTTATAAAGTTACTACACAGAAGTTCTTTTTAAATATTTCTTCAAGAATCTCCCTAGAATGCTATCTATCTAGCAAGAAAGTCAGGAGGAACAAGATAGAGTTGCATGCCTTCAGTCTTTGTAGTTTGTTCTAACCATCCTCAGCCTTCTACCCTTTGACACGTTGGCTGCTCACCTCAGACTGGGCTTCATGCAACAAGGAAGCTATAGAGCCTCAAACTGGTGATCATCATAGACTCACACAATCATTTGGGTTGCAAAAGACCCTTAAGATCATTGAGTCCAACAGTAAGCAAACTCTACAAAACAGAAAAAGGGACGATTTTTTTTTTTCTAAAATAAAATACAAATGTGTTTCAATTTGAAGTCATTTCTTCTTGTCCATACCTTGTATTGTGATGAGTTGTGATGTGTCGAATTGCTTGTGCTTGGCAGCATGGGGAGGGAGCTGCAGTGGTGCCCCTGTAAATAGTTCATGAAACTTCCCCCAAATCTGAGTTAGACCCACCTCCAGCATGGCTGGGCCAATCTAGCACCTCTGCCATCATTATTTAAGATTGGAAATTTGTATTGTGTAGGAGGAGGTAGAAGAGTAGGGCAAGATGGAGGCAACCATGTGGACCCTGCAGTTGGTGAGGGAGAGAGGGAGGGGGAGGAGCACTGGAACAGAGAGTCCCTCTGCAGCCATGGCGAGAATGCTGGCTGCAACCCATGGAGGGAAATGGCAGGAGGACTGAGAACCACCATCTCTCAGCTGTGTGAGGCAGCAGCCATGGCACAGGCCGTGCTGGAGTGACTGTGGGCCACAGAGACCCACAGAGGAGGCAGAGAGGAGCAGGGTGAACACATGAATGCATGTTGGAGTGGTCCGTGCAGGACTGCCTTGCATGTGAAGAACCCAATGCTGCAGCAAAGAGGATGAGCAGGAGTTCTCCTGTCCTGAGGCAAGATAAGTGGCAGGAGCCATTGGAACAGGGCTGACCACACCCCCACTATATCCTGCGTCCTTGCACTGCTCAAGGTGGGAAGAGGTAAAGACATCAGGATCAAGGCTCTGAGTCCTGGAAGAGGGGAGGAGTCGGGGAAAGGTGGTCTTAAAGGGCTGCTTGTAACCTTCGTTGTCATACTACTCTGTATTGTTTTCAATTGAGTGTTTCTGTTTGTTATGTTTTTGGTTCATAGCAGATTAAATTGTTTTATTTTCTTCCCAAAGTTGGATAGCCTTTTCTGTTTTGCCCAGGACCATAAGTAGTAGGATCTCAGTACTTTTCCCCATCCCATCAGGAGTGGGAGGAATGAGTGAGTGGTTCTTTGTTCCTGGCTGGGCCTGAACCACAACATACATTTATTCAAACAAAACTGGAAGACATGAAAAATACTCCAAACTAATTAAATTTTATTTAACAACAATTTAATGTACTTCTAACACATATTACATGATACCAGACTGATGTGAACGTCTGCTGTGTAATTTTGATATTAAATGCTAAAGTTGGGAAACCTTATTTTACATCTCTACTCTGAAGGCCCAACCCTGAAAAATCTTTCCCAGATATAAAATACTGTGGAACCTTTCCAGAAGTCCTATGAATGGACTTCTCCAGAGCTTATGGCCTCTAGTTTGTTAATTTTATACAGCTAAGAGAGGCAAAATATTTTGTCTCGCTGAACTTTTAAATATGTTTATCATTTCACTTTTCAAATTACAGTATTTTTTTCCAGGTTGTGCCTCTGAAAAAGTGATTCTTTTTAGGGACAGTTTTGTGAAGACTAAGAACTTAACACTGAGAATTTACCTTTCTCTGCTTTCTCATATAAATTCTACAATTATTTTTAATTTCATTTGATAAGGATGAAAGTCTGAGTTACCTTCTTCTTCACACCTGTTGAACACTTGAATTGACTCACAGACTTTAGCTACTGACTGCTACATTTGGTGCAGAGAATTGCTTAGCTAAACAGTGACAGTCAACATTTTTGCCTGAAGGATACACTGAGGAGGAAGGGGAAAATCTTTATGTGATTCTCCCTCTACCCTAATTCTTCCCACATCCCCATCAGTAAAGAGGCAATTGATGCATTTGTAATAACCAGTAAAGTAAATGCAAATTGTATGCAGTAGCATTTCTAGGGCATTGAACTGTTATTGTTGCCAACTTAAGTAGCAGCTGCTTTATGTTTATGAACTTTACTTCAAAGGAACACTGACTAGGAGCAGTGGTTAAGTTGCTTCTGAGCCTCTGTCCTAGAAAACTGTCCAAAGGTTCTAAAAAAGCAGTGGTTTTAAGCCAGCTGCTCAGTGCCCCATGAAGTATTCTTGGCAGCATTCCTGCTGGCTTGTAAGTCTATAATGTTTGCCTTCACAGTTTATTTCACCTGTATTGAATCATTGATAACAGAGCCATGCTCATTCTTACTCTTTTTTTTTTCAACTTTCATTTTTTATATTACTGTATTGAGGAATAGATGTCACAGTATTAGGAATTATTTTTTCTCCTACTTATGTTTCAGAGATACTTTTAAATTCACAATTATATAATGTCTATTTGGAACGATAAAACTGGGAGTGAAATTAAAGTGCTTTTCAACTTTTATATTTATGAATTGCATTTACTGTTAGAAAAGTTACTGAGATTTATAGGTGGAAAATGTGAAGTATTCAGTGAAATAAAACTAAATTCAGAAATATAGAAAATATTGTAAAGCAATTACACACACAACCCTTGCATAGCTGCTTTTCTATCATGCCAGGTAGCTCAGTTTACATAACTAGAAAGAACAAATGAGTTTCCAAAAAAAAAATAAAGGAGGATTGGAGAAGATATTAAATAATCTAAATTCTTCTCTGATTATTATAGTTTCTTTAATCAAAATTTTATCTTACTGCAGAGATATTACTTAAATATTTGTATGCAAAGGAAGTGTTTCATTATTTTGATCTTTACACTTTTTTGCTTTGAAGTTTACAGCTTTTTGGTCCACCTCAAAGTCCTCATTGTACTTGATCCATTAAATGAAGATAGAGAACAGATAGTCTTTTTTCTTCAAGTCTAGTATATGCTATGGAAAAAAATGCATGAGAATAGAGATAGAGTTACAATGGAGCCTCAGACTCAAATCCTTGTCTTCTTTTTAGGTCACTTTTTTGGAAAAAAAATGTTGACAAGCTTTACAATTTTTTCATCCTAAAAAAGTATAGCTCTATTTACATTTACAGAATTTACTGTGGCAACTTCGCTGTACTATGGCATCACTATTGCATTAGGAATCTTCACAAAAGTTGATCTAATTGCTGTGCTGCATAGCGAATTGATTATGTATTTCAGTATTGATTCCCAAATTCAACTTGCACCAGAAAAAATATGCACTGGAATGCAAGTTCCTTAAAGGGTAGCATAGATTCCCTTCTAAGTAATATGGTCATGAGAAAATTGCCCCTTCTTAATCATAAAAGGAGTTTTACATAGGTTTTATGAGGGATTCATGCAGTTTCCTTATGTTCAAACAGATAATGTGAACACATTTCTCAAGTGAAAATCTAATTTAATTCATAAAGAAATGGAAAGGAGAAGATCTTTCACAGCTTAGCATCTGGACCCTGTGATTACCTTCCAAAGATGAGGAGAAATGGAATGAAGTCATGTATAAATTGAGCTCTGCTTCAAAAAAATGTATAAGCCGTATTTTTGTCAAATAAAAATAAAACATTCTTAAAAGTAACGTTTGGTCCTGTCTTGGTGTTTTGTGTCTCCTTTTGTCATGGTAACGGTCTCAAAAAAAAAAAAAAAAGCAAAGCTTTTTTTTTTTATGTGTTTGACCAAGCAGAAAGTAATGGAATATGAAATGTGGAATATAACTATTTGGTATGCGTACCTCTATAATGACTTGCAGTGATGAGTTGTATCATTCAGCACACACCCTTTTGTATTGCCAGGTTGAATTTTTTAAGATTTATAAATTTGGTTTTAGTAATCAGAATTGGAGAATAATAATATTTAAATGTAATTGTTCTACTAGTTTCAGCTCAGAAGGGATCAGAGATAGAAAATGTGGAAAAGTAGTTTAGAAAGTATTATTTGGATTTACTAGGCATGCAGATATAGCTTTTTGAATATATGTACTTGTATATGGGTACAGGAGGGATCGATCCAGTGGAGCAGAATTACACACATTATTTGTAGTATCCATTACTTCATGCATATGTATCCTGTTAGTACTTGCATGTTCATCCTATATGTCTAAGAAACTCTAACCAAATCACAGAAAGGCACCAAAGTGAAAATGCAAAGAAACTTGCCATTGTACTTCTTTGTTTAACTTGATGTCATTTGATCCATTTCTTTGATAATAAACGTGGTCCTTTGCTCTGCTTTCTTTCTCCCAACATGCAAAGTATCAAGAGATGGTTACTAGCTGTTTGTGCAAGGAAGATAGGCAGGAGAGGCTAAGGGAGAGAGGAAATAAAAGTATCTTTAGGCAAAAGAATGTTGGAATAGAAAATGGCTACTGTATTTCCACGCTCCTGTCAGAATAACACTGTTTCTCAGTTATAAATTGCATAATTGTGCTGACCCTAGTGGAAATATATCTATTTGTTGTTTCACCTGTACAGGACAAGTTTCCCAGTAAAAACCATCTTACTGCTCGTCTTGAAATATAAGGTAAAGCTTCCTCTAGTCTATCAGCTAGCATGTACTTGAGTATCACTTTGATTCCCTAAATATACACAATGAGTTGATCTGCTATGTGCAGCATGTCTTGGTATTTACATCATAGGTAGTTTTGGTAAGGCCATTGTTGTGTTTACACATGATGCAGTGATTGAATTTGAATGCAGCAGCAAATGCTGTCATCTACAAAGAGAGCAGTCATTTGCAGTTCACTTTTAAGATTACTGTTCCTGGAAAACTTTTAGGAATATTCTTTAAAATCATGAATATGATCACAGCAGAAAATAGTGATTGTAAATTTAATTAAAATCAAGTGATTATTTATGACAGTAGGTGAAAAGTTTTCCAATATTTAATGTGAAGATGATTCATAATAGTCTCTGGAATCACTGTGGAAATAAATGCATGTGTAGCTATTATTATGATTATCTGTTAACACAATGATGTCTTTGTATAAGGTGTTCAATATGAGTGTTCACAATTAAGGAGTGTCATCACATACATCTAGTGTACACCTTAGTGACATATTCCAATAGTGTTCTTTGTTATGCACCAATCTGATATGTTGCCTTAATGGTCAAGGTTGCTCAAACTTAGGTGCTTCTTTTTAGCTACTTCCACACAGAAACATAAGAAGGACTGATTCTTTGCTATATGCTTCAGAATTGAAAACCTCATTGGGTTAACAGGGTTACCGTTCCCAATGCAACTGTCAATCTCAGTCCCTTGGAACATCAGGTTTCACAGGTCAACCCATAGCTTGTTAAGCCATTTCAACAGTCCAGAAGTAGTAGATCTTTAGTTAAAATCTTTAAAATCTTTATGCTGTGCAACTTTCATTACATTTTATCTGTTTCCCTACATTTCTTCTTAATATCACTGCCCTCTAACAGAATGCATTGCTCTAAGAATGATTAGAAATATCCTTTACTCTTCCCACTGCAACCAATTGACCTCCAAACAGCAACAAGAGATCTGGAAAATAACCTCTCTCAAATTTAAACTCTCATTGTAAGTCTGAGTTCTTGCTGGAGCTAGGAGTCACAGTAAAAGGTCAGTGCATTGATACGAGGTATATTAGTGAACTGTACCTCATGTTAGCCCAAAACCTGTAGTGCTTAAGGTAAAAGAAGTGATAAAACAGCTATGGAAACTTTCCTATCAGTATACTCGTTATGTGGGAAGGATGCTTTTGTGATGATACAGGGAATCAAAGTAGTTATTCACAGATTCATTTTTGGTCTAACAATCAATTAATGACCTCAGGTCATAGAACTCTATTTTTTAATACCTCCTTATCTCTAAGCAGCTTAGGATAGTGATGGCCCCTTGTCCTTTTATTTTTTTCCTTTTTTTTTTTTTAAAAAAAAAAAAAGATGTCAAGTATCAAGAAAATGTATATAGGATTTGAAAAAGCTCTCAATTTTCTACCACAACAGGAATGCTTTAATTTAATTTTTTCTTCATTGACAATAATATAAAATTTATTGCTTATAGTAATGGATCTAAAATATTTTCAGATTGCTTGGCAACTGGGCAAATAATTTACCTCACAGGTATTACTCTGAGCTGGTGTTTGCTCAGAGTCCAGCAGGAAGTGTCACCAGAAAACCACTTGCATTTAACATAAGACATGACTTTTGCTTTGGCATTGGACATCTATGCAGCTGCAAAATGTTATCAACAACATCTGGTGAAATTTCTATTCCATGTCATTATATTTGTTGAATTTTGAAGATTTCCATGTGTTTAATGATAATGACAAAAAAATAAAGTGTTTGATTTGTTTAACAAAAAATTCAGCATGATACCAAATTCCTTTTAATTGTCCAGGATAAGTGAATTTCAAAAAATAACTATATTATGTCAATTTGTAAAGGATTTAATTTTGAGTTTTCAATTGTTGTAGATGAGTTGTTTGCAAAATCTTACTTATAGATTCCTGGTGTTCCAACTCAGAATGTGAATTTACAGTTATCCTCTATCTGTGATTTTTAAGGTTAGTTTTGGTTCGGTTTGTGATATTTTTTCTCTTGGTACCCATACATTTTTTCTTTTTCTTCTTCTCTTAAAGTGAAGGTCTGAGACCATCTTCTAAATGTTTTGTGAGAGAAGGTCAAGTAAAGATTTCTGCTTCCTTATAGGTTTTCTTATGGAGATTGTTGTGGAAACATTTCTACTTCTCTGGATGCAGGTAAAGTTCATTGTCTCCAAAAGTTTCAGTTGAAAAATTTCCTCTTAACTTAAATTATATGTTCATATTCATAAAGTTGTAAATAATACCTGTTAGTGTGATGATAAGCAATTCCTGAAAGAAGGTACAAAACCCACTTTTAGTATAAATCATTTATAGATTTTATGGAATTATTTGTATTAACTGTGTTTATAGTTCACTGTGTTCATCAACTCATATTTTAAAGGTCAAATTAGAGCTTATATGACCGACTGAGAATTTCTACTAGATTTTACAGTTCTTATTCTTTCAGATTTTTGTTTAACACAACAGTAGATAGTCTCATTTGTATTGAACCTATAATGTATCAATTGCAGTGGCTGAATCAGATCTTAATATTCCTTTGTCTGATAAAATCAGCTAATTGTTTCTGTGTAGTGTCATTTTATCTGATTTCAGCATTACTGACTAGAATTTTAAAAGCTTTCCCTTAAGAAGTGGAAAACAGTAGTAGAACATCACTATTTTGAATTTTTTTAATTTTGCATTTTTCAACTAAAATTTTGTGTCCCTATCTCTACTGTTCTAACTTTGTATATTGGCCATCTCACACGGATTCACATTACCTTATTCTTTCTTTGCTGTTGGACTTCTACTGAGTAAAAATATTTGAACAGTGCTGACCAGCCCTGTAAGCTCATCTAAACTTGTCAATCAGAATAGGGTAAAAAGTGACTGTTTCTACTCTATAGTTCCCTTACAAAAGTAGAAAGCATGTTGTTGAATAACTTGGTATATAAGGAAAGAATAAGTATTGAGATTTATTCGGAAGTGAAGGCTTAGGAAAAAATCACAGTCTGATAACAGCTGAAACTTAAGTATATTGAAGAAGGGGCCTCTCTTTTCACAAGAATGGAGAGAACAACAGGCACTGAGCATATATGGCTTCAGAGAAAACTCCAGCTGACCTAAAATATAGACACTTCACTGTGTCAGCAATTTAACAGCAAAATACAGTACCCATGGAAGTGGTAGACTATGCAAGAATAATGCAAATAAGGTAATACTAAAGAAGAAATTATCACTTTAGTAACCACTCTCCTCTTCTGCACAGGCAGTTGCTGTAGAAATATATATGCATGCTTGCAAACCTGTAATTAATTTGCTTGCCACTGTAACACACCGAAAAGAGTTCTGTCACTAGAAACAACCACAAGAATGAAGAGAAGCACAGTGAAGAAGGATCTAAACAAGCCGTCCCTGACCTTAGTCTGACAGTAAATGGGTTCATTTTATTTGCCTTTTTTTCTGACCAAAACCAGCAAAACCTGACTGAACTTCACTGGACTTGACTACTTTGGAATCTGTATAGCAATGTTCTCATAGTGTCACTTCTAATAAAGTTCTAATGATCTCAAGCTTCTGGTCAACAAAATACTTAAGACTTAATGTGATTAATTCGCAAATTAGACAACCTATTATGGGTAGCGGAAAGCTCATATTTGCTGACAGAGGACTGATCTGTTTCTAGAAATGTTACTAAGATTTCCCTCATAGAAGTATGTCTAGGTTGATATGGAAGAATTGTCAGCACTTGTTAGCATATGAACAGATCTGAGTCCTTTATGCAGGACTTGCAAGGACTGCTGATTGAGAAAGATATTTTATGTGAACAGATGGTTGTCATGTGACTGTAGTCTTTCACAGAACCACAGAATAGTCGAGGTTGGAAGGGATCTCTAGAGATCATCTAGTCCAGCCTCCCTACTAAAGCGGTTCACCTTCACTAAGTCACATAGGAACGTATTCAAGTGGGTTTTGAAAACCTCCAGAAAAGGAGAGACCACATCCGCTCTTAGCAGCCTGTGACAGTGCTCCATGAGCATGGTATTAATTAGTGTTGATAAGGTCTCTTCTCAATTTTCTTTACTTCAGGCTAAAAAATCCCATATATCACAGCCTTTCCCCCTAAGAAAGATGTTCTAGTCCCCGCAGCATCTTGATAGCCCTCCACTAGACTCTTTCCAGAAGTTCCCCATCTCTCTTGAGATGAAGAGCCCAGAATTGAACAAAGAACTCCAGATGAGGTCTCACCAGGGCAGAGTGGAAGGTAATGAGAACCTCCCTTGACTTACTGACCGTAATCTTAATACCCCAGGGAACAAGTGTCCTTGTTCACAAGGGCATATTGCTGGCTCACATTTATTTGCTGCCCACCAGAACTCCCAGGTCCTTCTCTGAGAGCTACTCTCCAACAGGTGACTCCCCAGCTTGTTTTGCTGCATGGGGTTGCTCCTCCTGAGGTGCAGGACTCTGCATTTGCCCTTGTTGAACCTCATGAAGTTCCTCTCTGTCCAACTCTCAGGCTGGTCAAGATCTTACTGAATGGCAGCACAGCTTTCTGGTTTATCAGGCATTCCTCTCAGTTTTGTGTCATCAGCAAGCTTGCTGACACAAAACTGCTGGCTCTCTCTTCCTTAAGCACAAGTTGAAAGTATGCAAATAAAATCTGCAAATGTAACTGAAGGCAAAAGGCCAGATACTTGCTAGAAATGCAGGTGAGAAATCCAGCCAAGGAAATCTCAGCTGGAGTGCAGTGACATCCACCCTAGTGCTTTTTTCTCCCAGGCAACAAAGGAGAATCCTCTATTAGTATTCCAAGTCAGGAATAGTCTAAAAGGTTAGGAGAGCATTTATGGTTATGGTATTTACAGTTGTCTTTATGTTTGTAAATTATTCTTGATTTTCAGATTTGCTGGTTTAATGACAATGCAAATTAGAATACTTAAAAAAGATACTATTGTATCACAACAAGGTCCTCAAACTAATTTATATTTAATATAAGGAAATAACTATTACATTAAATTATCCCTTCTGTAGCAACCTGTGTAGCATATCTTTGAACTTTTAACTTTTCTATTCATTATTCCAACCTCTAGCCTGAAATATGTGATTAGTGCAAAAATTTTCCCTCATGACATATATATGTTTCATGTTTACTATTAAAGTTATGCAAAAAAAACCCAAAAAAACCCCACCAACCAAAATCCAACCCTGAAAAAACCCAGTAATAAACATCAATGTATATTCTTCTGATTTTCCAGAAAATTGAGTTTTCATCTGTTAAAAATAAGGCTAAAAGAAAGGCAGCACTTCAATTTATGCCTAGATCGGACAGTTGCAGTGCCTGAATTTTTACGAGTTTTTGCCTTAATGGATGCCATGTATAGTGGTGATTCAATGAAAACTCTGCTATTATGAATAATGATATTATGGAAGGCTGTTCATTTAAAAGTTCAACTAAGAGAAAAAATTAAAAAGACATTTGAACTAACAGTGTCTGAGATCATAGCACTAAGTTGCTTTCCAATGAATATTGTGTTAAATTCAAAGCTTCCATGCTCTGTGAGATTGACCGAAATTTCCTGAGAGACTGCTTCTCCCTGCATAGTCATAAGCATTTGTACAGCTGCTAAAGGTTTTTGGCAGCTGCTCACAACTGTGGAACCACATCTGGAGTAAATCTAAATGACTATAAATTTCAGTACTTTCAGAAGAAAACAGTGAAATTTACTTCTTACCTAGCAGTACCAAAGCCAAAAATTAAGCCAATCAATTCCTACTGTTGTGAGTGATGGAAAGACGAAAACAGAGAACTTTTTGTCTTCTCTTTAACAGATATGTAAGATGCTTTAATACTCTGATAAAGGGACAGAATATAACCTTCGGTAACTGAAGTCTAAACTGGGAAATATGAGTCAAAGACAAGCCAATTCATTTCCAGGGATACAAAAAAATAAAGGCTCATTTGGTTTAACTCTTAAAGGTAAAGTTTGGAATTTGCACCTTATTTTACAGACCATCTTTATTCACAATGGATAGGATGCATCCTTAAGGAGGACCTTGTCTCTTCAAAAAATAAAGGATTAGATAATTATCACACTTTTAATTGCACAGGTAAATAAACTAAATAATAAAAAAATAAATTGTAGTTTGCTGTGCATTTTGTTACTGAATAACTCAGAATTTATGAGATAATTTAAATTTAAACTTCTAAAAGGAACTTGAATCCTTTGCCCATAAAATATATAATTTTATATGTTGTATGAAATTTTTTTGGTTAGGTTGACATTATACTATTGTTTGAAATGGGTCTCATAAGGTGAAATTGAGATATTGAGAATGAGAGGGAATATATAATTTATAAACTCTACTTAATAAAGCATATGTTAAGTACAGCTCTGTGTGGAAAAGTCCTTTAAGGTTATTTATAGGTTGATTTATTATATTAGAGTTCTTCTTAATAATAGAGTTATCTTACCATTGTAATTGAGACTATCAGTCAAGATTACGGAGGACATTTTACATGTCTGAAGGAAGATACCAAGGCACAGCTATGAATCTGAAGCCAGTACCAAAGATAGGAAGACAATCAATACTATTGAACTACAGCATTTTCTTAACTTAGATTTTCCAAATTATTTGTGTTTGGTGTTATGGTTTATTTTTGTCCAAATCAAAACTGCCAGTCAGACCTGAGTGACCATCTAACTCTGTTAATTGCAGATTTTAACACAGATTTTAAAATCAAGATCTTGAGTCAATCAAGACAAGATGATGTAAAGAACCCAGTACTTCTGGCCAACTACATTACAGAAAACTGATATGTGAAGAACAATCTCTCTGCATGAATGATGTCTGTATTTTTCAGTGTGAAGCAAAGAATGATATCATATGACTTGTTGAACTGTGGCAGAATTGTTTTCAGCCAGGCTCTGAGACAGCATCTCAGTTCCCAAGAAGCCTAGGTTAATAGAGATTGCATGGTTCAGAATCTATTTCTTTGTCAAATGTTTGGACCCCTAAACAGAAGTACCAGGCTCCTCCCTATATCAACTTCTGCAGAAATCATTTTAGAGCTAGAAAGTTGAGGCACAAATTACTTAAAATTCAGGTTTTTCAGAGGTATTTAAGTCGCTCTCATTTAATTCATAGAAATCATACCATAATGTTTTTATATGTTTATCTAAGTAATTCTTCCAAATTTATATATGAAGTTTCTGACAAATCAAACTTTAAGTGGGAATTTAAAGCTTATACTCAGCTATGATGAAATATTTGCTCACAAGTGAAATCACTAAATTATTAGGGAAAAAAAAAGAGTAGGTAAACTTCTTGTAGAGTAAAGAGGTAAACAAGACATATATGTTTCTTGCTTCAAGTCATATGAGACCATTGCTACAACATTGCTCAGATCTTGGAGAACATAGGAGAAGAGTTGAAGTTTCCAGGAAATCCACTGTAGGTTTTTCTCTTCTTGTTCTTTTGCTTTGAAGTGAAGATGAGGTAACATCATTTCAGAAGGTGGTGTAATGCTGCAAGAACACAGGAAAATTGAAGACTGAATATTTTGAAGTCTGAAGGTTTTAAAAAACCTGTGTGGATGCATTCCTGCATAACCTGATCTAGGTGGACCTACTTTAGCTGGGGAGTTGAGCTGGATGATCTCTAGAGGTCTCTTACAACACCTACCCTTCTGTGATTCTCGGATGTTTTTTTTTGTTAACTGAATGCATAGTGTCCTGGGTCAGGTAGGGATAGGGTTAACTTCCCCCAGGCACCACCAGGGGACGTGGCCAGACTCAGCACTATCCTACTGAGGTAGTGCTCAGGATTTCAGGGCAGCTGCGGGAGCTGCCATTTCTCCGTCAGGCTGTGGGCAGTGAGCAGTTACAACAGGCATTGCTTCTATTCTGTATCCCTTGGCCATCATTATAACTCCTTATTCTTTGTGGTGTTCTATTAAATTGTCCTTACTTCAATGCACAAAGCTCTAGAATTCTCTCTTGATTGTCCTCCGCGTCCTGCTGAGGTGTGTAGGAGTGAGTAACTGTGTGGTTCTTTTATAGTCAGCCAGAGCTAAACCACTACAGTCTTTTTGGTGCCCAATGTGGGTTTTACAAAACAGCTGGGTGCCAGGTGCCCACCAAGGCATAATATCACGCCCTCTCCTAAACTGGACAGGGGAGAAAGAAATATAATTAGAGTGCTTTGTGAGTTGAGATAAGGACAGAGAGATCACTCCGCAATTAGTGTCACAGGCAAAACAGACTCAACTTGGGAAGAAAAAGGTTTGATTTATTAAGTAACCACCAGAACCAGGAGATGAGAAATAAAACTGAATCTTAAAACACTTTCCCCTGCCTCTCCCTCTTCCCAGGACTCCCTTTCCTTCTCCCCCAGCAGCGCAGGCAATGGGGGATGGGGGTTGCAGTCAGTTCATTACAAATGGACTTTGCCGCTGCTTCTCCGGGGAGGACTCATCATACTTTTTTCTCACTGCTACAGTGTGGGTCCCTCCCCATGGGAGATAGTCCTTCACAAACTTCTGCAGTGTGGGTCCTTCGCATGAGCTGCAGCTATTCACAAACTGCTCCAGCATGAGGCCTTCCACAAGGGCAGCTCCTCACACCCTTGCCCCAATCCACTTGGAGAACAGTCCTTCAGGTATCGACTGCTCCATCCTGAGTCCCTCACAGGATCACAGGCCCTGACAGCAAACCTGCTCTCTGGCTCCTCTCTCTCCACAGGCTCCCAGGTCCTGTCAGGAACTTGCTCCAGTGTGGGCTTCCCACAGAGTCACAGCTTCTTTCAGGCATCCATCTGCTCCAACATGGGGTCCTCCATGGGCTGCAAGTGGATCTCTGCTTCCCGGTGGCCTCCGTGAACTGCAGGGCTAACCATGGACAGCTGCCTCACCATGGTCCTCACCTGAAGTCACAGGGGAGTCTTCTTTCAGGGCCTAAGCACCCTCATCCCCCTCCTTCTCCACTGACCTTAGTGTCTGCGAAGTTGTTTTCACATTCTCACTCCCTGTTGCTGCTGCAGTTTAGCAACTGCCCAGCAACTTCTTCCGCTTCTCAAACACATTATTCACAGAGGCATTACCTCAGTCACTAATAGGCCACAGCTGGGTCAGCTGTGAGGCCCATCTTAGAACTGACTGATATTAGCCCTGTCAGCTACAGGGGAAGCTTAGGGCAGATCTTTGTTTAAAGAAGCCACTCCTGTAGCATCCCTCCATACACACCCTACCAAAAACCTGGCCCAGGCAAAACCACTACACACAGGAGAAGAGGTGAGGTGGTTTTGGGTTTTGGTTTGGTTGGTTGGTTGGTTGGTTTGTTTTGGAGGATTGAGGTTGTTTGATGTAGGGTTTTTTTTTCATGATTTACTTATGAAAAATATTGTCTAGCAGGAATAACTAAAGAGAATAGTCTTCATTGTTTCTTCAGTTGCACAGAAAATGTTCATTTACATAAAACTTTTAGTAGTCAGAATTATTTTTCTTTGTATTGCTTTCAGCTTCTTAAATGCATACAGTATTAATGCAATGTATCTTAAACCAGAACTGTCTTTCTTATATAGTTTCAGTAAGGTCAGAGTGATGCAGATGATCATAGAACAAGAATGTTTCAACTGTGTGTAGCAAAGCTTTTAGGCAAAGCATAGCAGCATATACTATTAACAAAAATAACTAGACTTTTTTGTTTACACATTTTTTGTAGTAAAAGAGTGATGTCAATACAGCTGTAAAAATCATATGAGTAGCTTCAAAAATGGACAGTAGAAACTAGAATCATCATTTAAGTTGTGAAGCTTTTTCCCTCCTGCAATACTGTTCTCATCTCTAAATTTGCCACTGTGAATACCTCTCATGTCATAAGAGACTCTACCTCTTTATTGATCCTCCATCAAAAATCTTCCATAGGAAAACAAGTACTATTACATATTTGCAATGTATGGAGACAGCCAGCTTTACAAAGAGGAAGATAGTTTAGCAGTTGGTTTTTTTCAAAGACAAGTGGAGCAGATGTACAGCAGAAGACCTCAACAGCATATGCTAAAAGTTAAATTCATATGGCCTAGGATTTATGATGTAATCAGAAGAAACTATTATTACCCACTCCTTCTCCACAGGACAGTTTCCTCTTAATGTATCAATCACTTTACTACTTCTCTTCTTATAATTGTTTCATCACTACAAACAAATAACAAATTGCTTGATACTTTGAGTATAATGAACTATGTAACTTCTTCCATGTCATCTTTGTGAAAAAAGTGTGCTCCTTGGCTTGATTAAAACAAACAATCCCTACCTTCTGTACCTCTTCAGAATTTTTATGTTACCAGAGTTCTTAGTGAATGCAGATTTCATGATGTATGAAATATCTACCCTTACAAGGTAAAAAACAGGCTTGACTGAAATAAAGCATTTTATTCTGTTACACAGAAAAATTGAGCATCTGTCATTTGCTGCAGAATATATTTTTATTTATTTGTTTATTTATTGTCAGCAAACTATGGATGGAGAAAGGCTGCATGAAGGACTTTTGTTGACCATTAGATTTGCTAATTACAGGCTATTTTAAGGACTGTGGAGATGAGAGATACTGCTGTATGGCCTGGAACTGAGAAAAAAAAATGATAGTACCTGGAAATCTTTAACTAAAGTTTTTTTTTTCTTTCCTGTTGCACAAGGAATCTGTATATGCACTTCTTTTTCTCAAAATATCAGTGGTTTTTAGGTCTTACGGTCTTACAGTCTTTACTTCCTCTAATGTTGTGTTGCCTAGATACACCTGCATCATTTTATTTAAAGTCATCAATGCGTATCAATGTGTACACAGATACATATATGTAGAATGATTCTATTGTGTTCTTGTCTACACCTTACTCTGACTTTACAAAAGCCAGATATCAAGCTCTAGGTCAGTACCTATAACTAATGTTATTTTCTATTCTGAGAAATTATATTTTGTCTTCCTAACCTCTTCTTAAGTTTTTTATTTGAACGAAAAGTCAAGCACCGGCACAGGCTGCTAACGGAGGGTGTGGAATCTTCTCTGGAGGTTTTCAAAACTCATCTCGATGCATTCCTGAGTGACCTGATCTAGGCCAACTTGCTGGAGCGGGGTTGTTGGACTAGATGATCTTTAGAGGTCCCTTCCAACCTCTACCATTCTGGGATTCTGTGAAACTGCAGGTAATACCTCTGTAAGCAGTTTAAACGTCGGTATTCTTCCATTCAAATACTGAAATAATTTCAGGGAAATGCTTGTAAATTCTTGGGGGAAAAGTTTCCTTAAGATGTTATCTGATAAACTATTAGTAATTTGAAATTTTCAGGAAAACAAATTTGTATTCTTAGTGTCACTTTCTGACTATATTTTTAGTCCAGATTATGGGATCACTCATTATTTTGCTCTTTGCAATTGAATTACTTGCATTTACAACATTACTACTACTTAATACTGAATGAGTGATTTAAATGAACTATTTGGGAAGTGAGGTATGACTTCCCAGATCTTATCTAAATCTCATTGAAATTGAAAAGCTGTAGCTAAAACCATATCAAACAGATTTGCAGAAGTGAGTGTTAAAATTTTTCATTTTTCTTCTGAGGCTGGCACAAATCAATTTCATTAGAAAGGGATTTTTTGAAGATTTTCTGAAAAATACATTTTAATCCTTATAGCAGTTTTTAATTACAGACAGTTTAAATTGTGTGTTACTATAAATATCTAAAGGTAAAATGAAAAAAGCAAATGCTTTTTACTTAATTCAGAAGGAATGTTATACTTTCAATGTATGTCTATGTAGATCAGTCTTTGCAATAGTACAGAAGATACATTTACTGTGCTTCATATTTATGTTATGGCATTAGTTTTTGATAATTTCATGCAATTTCCATTTGAATGAATGGATAGTTGGTTCCTGACAGAAAATTTAGACAGGTTGAACAGATTTAGCTGAACATGTTCATCACCTGGCAGTGAACTGATTAGTTATGTTTGCACTTCGTGCAGGTGTAAATAAACTTCAAAGTTATCACCCCATTAAAATTACTGGACAACATTTACACTTCTCTTCCTAACTTCCTCATATTTAGGACTACTGGCTGAATTAATGGTACATATTGAGGAGTCTAGTTTTAAATGTGAAGAGCTAGAAATATAAAATAAAACATTTAAGTCAATGAGGTCCACTTTTGGCCATTCTTTCTTCATATTCATGGCAATCTACAATAAGATGCATTCATCCAATAAATATAAAATGTTTTGGTTTTGAGTGTTTTGGGGTTTTTTCCTGCAGTGAAGGGCAACAGTTTCCCTGTGGCAAGTCTTGGATGCTACACATCATACTTTCTCTTGGAAATTTTTGAACTTGACATGTTTGATTGACAGCTTTTGGATAACTATTATTATTGTTATTGTCTTTATTCTTCATCATCATCATGATCTTTTAACAAAATTAGTATGCTACTGCACGAGTTTATTTGGAGATATATCACTGCCACTTTCGAACAAATGCGTATTTTTCTCACATGACTCAAGAAGTAATTGTGTTGTCATAGAGCAGTGGAGCAACATAATCTTGATAGACCTTTTTTTGCAAACCTTGAAGAAAGATTTCATTCTTGAGGTTACAAAATGGTTATAATTTTGCGATCCAGAATTATGGTCACAGTGCTGTTGTAAAGGTCATGTGCTAAAATGTGGGGAGCAAAGAGACCTGAAAGAAGACATAAATTGCGAAAAATGTTGTCCACTGTAGTATTATGAATTAAAACTTAAGTTAAAGCAGAGAGGATAAAACAAAGTCAAGAATGGTAACTTAATACATGATAAAATCCATTATATAATAGTTGATCAGCATTGTGCCAGCAGTTGTTTATAGGGTAAAAATTGAGGAACTTAGAGATACTGGAATGACAAGAAACACATAAAAGGGCCACAGAAAAGGAGAGATTCCAAGAGCTTAATAACACTACTGGAAAAATGCCAGAGATAGATTAATAAACCTTCTATCTACAGGCTGAAGGAATTATTCCAAGGAGCCTTAGGTAGCAATGTATGTATTGGATCATATTTAACTGTGATTTTCTTGTGGGTAAGTGTTTTCATGAGCTCTATTACAATTTTTTACAAGTAAAGTAAATGTATGAGGGCAGTATAATTTATTTTCTAATGAGGGATCAAGTAGTTTATTTCTATTGTACATGTTATTGCAGTGACTGTAACATGCTGTGGGAGAACTGTGTGATGAGCAGTCACATCTTGCTAACACATCTTAGATGACAAACAGATGGAGACTATAGAGACATTCCATGTTAGGACATGAAGGACAAATTATTTCACAAATATAATTAGCATAAGTTACTATTTAAAAGCTTTGGGTTTGTTTTTTTTTTAACAGCCCTCTCTTCTGCCCCTTAACAGCTATGACCTTAGCAGCTCGAGTCTTCAAAAACAGCTAGAGCTGTGATGGGTGGATGAAGCTGTAAAGGGTTAGTTTGGTTTGGAGAAGTACCAAGAAGTTTGGATTCTAATCTCAGATTTATTCAAACTAATCCTTGGAGGTCTCTCTCTCCTTCCTCTTCCACATCTTTCCTCATCCTCTCTGACTATGCCTCATCCTCCAAGGCTGACTGTGCCTTTTTTTGAGGTTTCATGCTTGCACTGACACTATCCTTTTACACTCAACTTGGAATTTACACATCTGGTATTGCTTTGTGCTTATTGAGGTTTTTTTTTGTTTTTTTTTTTAATCTCAAGTAGAGAGATTTCTCTGAGTCAAGGATTTCTTGCAAATATTTTATTACTTACTCTAGTTAAATCTCAAGATTGGTGAGATTTGAAATGGCAAAAAGTGAAACACATCTTCCAGGGCCATTACCTGAATTTTATATACATTTTCTGTGCAACTTAAGGCCAAAAAAGGGATCATGATGTCGGGTTTGATCCTCTGTGTAAAGTAAACAACAGATTTTTAGGTCCTTGTTTCTGTATTGAACCCAATAACTTGTGTTTGGTTTGAATGAAGTATATTATCCATCAAAGCATCCTATCATCATCTAAATACAGCAAGAAATAAAGCTACTTCCCTCATCCTCACTGATAAATATTTATGATTTTTTAAATTTCATTTTATCCCTTTTCAGCCCCTAAACACTCATCCTCAGCCTTTCTTTACCAGATTACAGATCCTTTAAGAACCTGGTCTTTCTCCCTGTGAAGGCATTTCCACCCAGTAATAAAGTATCATTTGGTTTTGTTTGTTTTGGGTTGTTTTTTTGGGTTTTTTTTTTAGGATCTAAACAAATGATTATTTCTCACAAGCTTGAGGGTTGTTTTTATTCTTGACCTTGAATCATTTTTGACACACCCTTTCAAAGTTTTCAGTAAACTTTTGAAAATGCAGATTGGAACAACAGAAATAAAATCACCTCTCTAATCCTACTCAATATTCTCCTTTTATGTATAAACAGATCAGATTCTCTTATTGCCATAGTATTTAACTGGAGGCTTATACTTGTCAGTGGTGAACTTTTTGGTTTATGACAACAGTTTATGATATTTTAGAAACTCCTGAACTTCATGAAGTCTTGAGATGGAGCTGTATTCACCTTTCTCCTTCCCAACAAAAGAAAACTCATAATCACGAACTTAAATAAAAGACATGCATGTAAACAGAAGGGTTGTAGAAAAAAGATGAGAGATTCATGACAAAAGAGAGAAGCAAACTTTTCCTCTCTTTTCTCATAAAAATGTTTGTGACCATCTTTAACAGAACACACACTATGCACCAATGTGGAATGGCCAACTTTAACTTTTCTAATATCTGGCTAAAAGGAATTCCTCGTTCCTGTAAAAACATAGATGTGAGTGACTTTGACTATATTAAAACCTGCATTATTTGAATCAGTTCAGTCATCAAGCGATACAGATCACTTCCCATGACTGCCTGTCTTCATTATTTACCACTGTGCCAATCTTTGTGTCAGTCCATAAATTTTATCAGCTCTGATTTTATCTTTGCTTCTCTGACAATTGATAAATATTGAAGGGTGTCAAGCCTAATATGAATCCCTACTGCAACTATTAGAAGCAACCTCAGTTGATTAGGATTCCTTACTGCCTGCTGCTTACCAAAATGTCAGCCTATTCTAAACCTATTTAATCTAAATGTACCTTGATGAAAGTTTACTGTGTTTAATACCTGTTTTTGGAGGAAAACAGTAAGAGATGTATTCAGATAATTTCTAGATACATATATTATTCTGAAAAAAAAATGAGAGACTGTGTGTCTAAAAACATATGGAAAACATTATAGAATTAATATTCTTCTAGATTTGTCTTAGTGTGAGATAACACTCTTAGGCTAGTCCAGGACCAGTGTAACCAAGTCATGGAGAAACAATAGCAAATATCATGGGTCACAATACATATCTTCAGCCTTTACAAAGTAGAAAAAAGACACTGTTTCAGCTCTCACAGTTCTAGCATAGAATATATGTTCTGTATGTATACATTTGGTAATGTCTTAACTTTTGTTTCAAAAGATGACTTTAGTAATCCAAAATCATTTTACCACATTAAAATTCATACAAGTCTTATCAAAATGATACTGCCTGATGGCTAAAACCTGGTGCTCTATGCAGCAAGGTTTTCAGGAAAGTGCAAAATAGTTTTTCCAACTGGGGATTTGGTAGCCACAAAGTGACTTGGACTTTGGCCAGAATATTATAGTTAATAGTCTTTCTTTTGTGAAAAGTGTCATGGGATTTTTAATGACAAGCCAGACAAGAAAGGCTGGATTTTACATCTCTTCCGACGACAGTTTTATGAAACTGGTAAAAGGTTTTATTTACTCTTACTGAAAGAATTTTTACAAATGTGGCTCACTGGCACATCTAAATTATATATAGTATTTTTAGAAAAACAGACATTAAATAATCTTTCCTCTTTTTTTCTCTTATCTCTGTCTGTCAATTCATTAAAATGTAGAGATGCTTATATAATATGTTGATTAAAAGTATATATATTAGCAACAACCTTGTTTAATACTATACCTGTATACCTGTCTATGACAAAGTAGTCACATTCACCTTTTAAAAAAATAGATTTGTGATTGTCTAAAATATGAGTACACATATTTTATTTTTAATGCTATTTACATGACTAAAATGAAAATTAATTTCATATGCTACAGCTTAAGACCTCATGTGACAGATGAATAGTCTTGTTTTGGATATGGAGTTGCCGTGACTATATAACTGCTGTTGTGGCTTGCACTAGGGACTAAAGGCATTCCTTTATCCCTGAAATGCTATAAGCAACATCAGTTTCTCAATTGTTGCAAAAGGGATCCATATTTAGTCCTTTATGTTTCATTTCCATTCCCTCGTCTTTGTAGATTGGCCATAGACTTCCTTCAGGCTATGAATATGGTAGGAAGTAAAGTATTATTCCCTCTTCCCTCTTTTTAGTTTCTCTGTTTTGCAGTATCCTTTGGTTTAGGGAGAAGTTTTGGCTTTATGAATGCTCCCTGCCACTTGAAGGTACTACCTTCTCTTCTTCTTTTCTGTGTAGTTTCTCTTCCTCCCTCTCCCGGTTTGTTCCACTTCCCTAGGTGAGGAGAAAAAGTGGAAAAAGCAGAGGTTTCCACTCAGTTGTAAGACAGGATGCACTCTGTACACTAAGAAGAGAGATTTTCAACCAGAGCTACACAGGGCCATCTTTAGAGCTTCAGGTGCCCCAAGCAAGACTAGGTAATCATGCCCTGGGATGAGGTCAGAGTTGGTTGAACAGAGGGTTTCAAAACCAAAAGTGAAATCTTTTGTATCGCAGTTCAGAGAAAAGACAACCATTAGAAGTACATCTCAGTGTCACATTGTTAGGCAGAGATGCTATTAACATCACTGATGTACATGTGTAGTAAGCCAGAGGCACAAAAATGCTTCTGTGTGGTTAAAATGTACACGCTTAGGCAATGCCAGTGGACATTTTACATTTAAAGGGACAGAAGTGACTTTCTGTGGTAGACAAATGAGCTCAAAGAATACTTGCCCCTATCAGTGCCCCTTCCACTTTGGTATCCCATGTGGACACTTGTTTAGAGTTCCCCTAAGGCTGACCCTGCAGCTAGAGTGTGTACAGAACAAGATTGCCTACTGTATGAGAAGGAGGAGCAGAGGGTTCAGGCCCCTAATCAGCAATGACATTTCTGTTTCCTGACACTGCTGAACAAGGAACAAGAGGTCATTCCATGTAGGAAAGTCAAATGCAAACCTGCCAATTAGGGAAACTTAAAGTTAGAAGGAATGTCACAAGCAAATGACACAAACACACAGGAAGAACAAAGGCATTTTTAAAGTCAAGTGAATAAAATAATCAAGAACTAATGCTCTAGGGAAGATTTAAAAAAAAAATACAAACAAACAAACCTAAACCCAAAACAACTAGGAAAACCAAAATATCTGTGGATACACTGACACAGTAGTTAAAAATGTATTAAATATTGCAAGAGAAGTAAGAAAATTAAGCTACTGGTTATTCAGTTGAACGAATCAGAGATTGGAGATGATATGAGACATGTAAAACAGTTATAGATAGTGGAGACTAAAGGATGTGAATTTTGCTGAGAACTCACTCTCCAATGTTATTCCCATAAGGCTAGATAAACAACAGGGGACAGATGAGCTCTTTACCTTGATAACTTACAATGAATTTGAATTGTGCAAAAAATTAGAACAGTTTATAAACATATTCAAATGGACACCTGAATAATTTAACTGGTAATAGTTTAGCTGGTAATTTCTTAATCTCTCCTTCTTCTTTACTGGAGTACTTTATTATACTAGTGCAAGTTATTTCTTATTGTGGATATAATCAAAATTAGAAGAAACATTTGATTTCAATTAGTTTATTGAAACAATTATTTATGCTTGATAATGAAACAAACTTTATAAAACACAGTTTAGAGTAGAAAATAGTAGACACTCATCAGCTATAGAAATAATTACAAACCTGATTTTACACCTCAGCCATCCCCTTTCTAATTCAATTTTAATATTGTTATTTTCAAATTAAATAATAGTGATTTTTTTCTTTAAATACATTTTGTACTTATTTAATAAAATTACAACAAGAAAAATTAAAAATGAAAAATCATTAGATTTCCAGTGTTTTAATGCTAAAAAGAACTTATACAAATATGAGATATATAACTTGTAGAGCTTGTTGGAATTTACTGAAAATAGAAAATGTTAATTTTTACAAATTTTACAAATTTGGAATACAAATTTAATTGGTTTCAATTTTTTCACTTTGCAGTATTATTCTGTGTCCTGCATTCACAAGTGTCCTACAGTCAGTTTTAAAGGATACCAGGCATACATTGGTGAGGAGACTGAGGGGGGAACTTACTAATATTTACAAATACCTAAATGATGGATGTCAGGAGATTGGGGCATCCCTTTTTTCTATGGTATTTAGCAACAGGACAAGGAGTAATAGGATGAAGCTGGAACAAAAAAAGTTCCATTTAAATGTAAGAAAAAACTATTTTACTGTGAGGGTGAAGAAGCAGTGGAACAGGCTGACCAGGGAGAGTGTGGAGTCTCCTTCCTTGAAGGTCTGCAAGACGTTCCTGGACACGTTCCTGTGCGACCTGATCTAGGTGGACCTGCTTCTGCAGGGGGATTGGACTAGATAATGTCTAAAGGTCCCTTCCAAACCCTACAATTCTATGATTCTATGATTAACAGAAACAACTTGCACCTCCAGGGCCTTTTTAACATAAATGTTAAAAGATCCAAATTTTTAATTACACATCAACACTGGAAAGCATGTACCAGAAACAAATGTTATACGCCTTAAAACCAGAAGAAATCTTGTCACAGGAAAATATTTGAGAGTCAGAGAATTATATGTAATTTATTGCCAATAAAAGCAACCTCTTGATCACAAACTTGGGTATTGAGGAAAACAAATATAAACAATAAGTCGGACTCATATATTCACCCCTTCTCCAGTTTTAATTGCCCTTGTATTCACCAAGGGTTACATACAGTTCTTGCGAGGTTGTGATGTGACAAGAGAAGGTTGAGACAGCTGCAGTACCTCAGTGATATCTCTACCTTGATATAGGTAGCCTCTGGCTGTGATCTTTCAAGACTACCTGTGATCACATTACCCTAAGGGCATTCCTGCCCTGGTGTTGGTGGCCTGCAGCTGCAGTCCTTCATTCCCACCCGACCTCTGCATACATCTGCTGAAGCATTGGCTCCTCTAACTAGCCAAAGTTCTGGCACACTCTGGGGTGCTCGTGCTGGTGCCAGAGCATGTGGGAATTGACTGTGGCCAGCACAGGTGGTCTATAGCTTACTGTCACTCTTATCATCCTAGCAGCCTCCTCCTGCTCAGACCTTGTAACTGAACAGTCATTATGATCCAGCACAACACAAAAAATGTTTGTATCCTTTCTGGTATAAGGCAGTGAGAGACCACAATTTTCAGTAACATTCTTGAGAATTATTTCCATATACAGCACAGAATCAGTCTGAACTTCATTTTTTAACAAGGAAATTTCAAACATTACTCCTCATTATTTTTACAGCAGATTTTAAACAAAATAGAAAATAAATCCTGCTCCCTTTGCTTTCATGGGTAGTTCACTTGAAATCTATGGTGCTGTATTATATCATTATGATTATATCATGCTTTATAATAAAACAAGAGAGTGTTATCTTGATCTCTAAAACCTTCTTTGATTTAGATAAGCCTGGATTTCATCTTATATTTACAAGCAACCAAAAAAAGGCTAACTTTCATTTATATCAAGCAGTTTTATTTACACATACATTTATTATTGATACATATATTTACAGAACTGAGACTAGACTAGGAAACATATAATATGTTTTTAAAAAAAAGAATATATAGGATACTTGTATACAAGTTTACATTTAATGTTATGTTCCTTATTATACATCATGACTTTTAATCCACTCGTATGTGTATGAAACGATTTTTCCTTTTTTCAGAATAAATATGAATTGAGTTATATTTTTGTCTGGAAGCCATTTATATTTTTTTTTGGAATCACCACATCACAAAAAAAATGGACTATATTCAAGTAGCTGAATACTTTTAGGTATTTCTGTTATAAATGCAGATCCAGTGTTTGAGTATATATATATATATATATAAAACTCATCCTGTAGATAGCTAGCATGATGAGATTTTCTATCTTGCTTGTTACTAGAGCTTGTTAGAATGTTCTGGGAGAGAATCACTTACTGTGATTCACTTACTTTGTCAGTTACTGCTGGAAATGAAAGGATGGACTGGGAGGAGTCTTAAGTTTGAACTCTTATGAATACTTTTAGGATTAATGCTATCTTGCCCAGAGAGAGGCAAGTGAGAATCAAGGATGTCAAGATCTCATTGTGAATAATGCTTAAGAATCAAAACAGAATGTCCTGAATTTCCATAAAAATCTAATAAGAATACCAAGCTAAGGAATTAAAAATTACTTCTGTTTTGGGTTTTGGTTTTTTTTTCTGATCTAATTTACTAATTGTTTTTATGAATTTTATTGTTTTAGTAGCAGGACTGATGCATAATGGTATGGTAATTAGTTATTGCAATAATTTAAAGTCTTTGTCGAAAAAGGTGCAGGAAAATAAAACTAAATGCAGAATCTAAGCTAAATCTCCATGTGTGGTGGTTTAGCCTGATGTCCATCCAGTCATGAAATCACTTCCCCTCCTAAACTGGACAGCAGAGAGAGAGAAATATAACAAATGGCTTGTGAGCTGGGATAAGGACGGAGAGATCACTTGGCAATTAGTGTCATGGGCAAAACAGACTCAACTTAGGGAGAAAAATGATTTATTAAAGAAACAATAAGAGCAGGGAGACGAGAAATAAAACCATCTTAACAACACCTCCCCACATCCTCTCCCTTCCTGGGACTCCCTTTCCTTGCCCCTCCAGCGGCACAGGGGATGTGGGATGGGGGTTGCGGTCCCTCCCCATGGAAGATAGTCCCTCATTAACTTCTCCAGTGTCAGGCCTTCCCATGGGCTGCAGCTCCTCATGAGCCGCTCCATCATGGGCTCTCCCACAAGGGCAGCTCTTCACACACTGACCAGCATGGGTCATCCACTAGGATAGGACAGAATGCTCCAGTCTGGGCAAAACAGACTCAGCTTAGCGAGAAAAAGTTTGATTTATTGAAGAAACAATAAAATCAGGGCGATGAGAAATAAAACCAACTTAAAACACCTCCCCCCATCCCTCCACTTCCCAAGACTCCCAGCAGCGCAGAGAATGAGGAATGGGGGTTGCAGTCAGTTCACTACAGATGGACTTTGCTTGCCGCCGCTGCCGCTTCTCAGGGGGAGGCCTCCTCACACTTCCCACTGCTACATTGTGGGGTCCCTCCCCACGGGACACAATCCCTCATGAACTTCTCCAGCGTGGGTCCTTCCCATGGGCTGCAGCTCCTCACACACTGTCCAGCGTGGGTCATCCACTGGAAGAGACAGTCCTTCGGGGACAGACTGCTCCAGCCTGGGTCCCCTCATGGGATCACAAGTCCTGACAGCAAGCCTGCTCCGGCGTGGGCACCTCCCCCCATGGACTCCCAGGTCTTGCCAGGAATTTGCTCCAGGATGAACTTCTTACGGAGTCATGGCCTCCCTCAGGCATCCACGTGCTCTGGCGTGGGCTCCTCCACAGGTTGCGAGTGAGCCTCTGCTTCCCGGTGGTCCTCCATGGACTGCAGGGGGACAACCTGCTTCACCATGGTCCTCATCACATATCACAGGGGAGCTTTTTCAGTGCCTAAGCACCCTCCTCTCATTCCTTCTCCACTGACCTTGGTGTCTGCAGAGATGTTTTGACATTCTCACTCCCTGTTGTTGCTGCAGTTTAGCAACTGCGCAACAACTTCTCCTTCTCAAATATGTTATTCACAGAGACATTACCTCCATCACTAATTGGCTAGGCCTGAGTCAGGTGCAGGGTCCAGCTTAAAATTGACTGGCCCTAGCCCTATCAGCTACAGGGTAAGCTTCTGGCAACTCTCTTTGTTTAAATAAGACACCTCTGTAGCTCCCCTGCTACCAAAAATCCTGGCCCAGGCAAAACCACTACACCATGAAAATCCGGTTTCCATAAAACTGAAGAAATATTTATAAAATCAGTAAATTCAAACATATAATCTATCAATATTTTATAAGAGTTTTCACAACTACTTTTAAAATTAAGTACTTCAATAAAAAAAACTTCCTGGAACCTTCTGCTTGCTTCCAGAATGACCTGGAGATTTTCCCATTCTGTTTACCTTCTAGTTTTCTTGCAACTGCTCTATTTTTATTGTATCTGTTCTGATATAACCAATTCTGGAAACTATCCAGAGCGTTCAGATTAATTTTCTATCTTATGGAAGCAATGAGCTTGATGTATTTTGTCTTAGAAGGACATCTAACTGATTTTTGATTCTCTATCCAGGATGTTAGTCCATATAGATTCATTGTGGCAGTACTTTTGGCTACCACTTGAAGAAATTATTTTATTCAGTCATCCATGAAGTACAGAGAATAGCTTGAATGACAAGTTCACTTTCAGAAACTCTAGCCAAGCTATGTTTAGCAAATGAATAAAAAACAAAAAAAAATGTTGAAATCTCAAATGTTTTTCATATGTATAACAGAGCTAACCACCTCCCCCAGAAAAAAAACAGGCAAACAACCCAAAAACCTCAAACCCTTGAACCAAGCAAAAAGTCAAACAAAAATATCTCCCTAATACCACTGAATGCATGGAATCATCTAGTTCTTCTATGTTGACAACATCTATGTTTTCTTTCCTGGAGGTTTTCACTTTTAGTATTTTTAAGAAATGTGAGACAGGTTTACAGCTCTCTTTTTTATTTAGACTCTTATTTTTCATATCCCATTACACTTAATGAGACTGGAAACCCACATTTGAGTCTAGGAGCTATGAAACTGGCTCAGCATATTGCATGCAACGCAAATAACTGGAAATCAAGTGGTGAGAGCAGGAGACACATTAATTATTCATAGAACTAAATGTATTGAAGAGCCTACATTACAGCTCACAAAGGAGTATCTCTGAGTCCAGTGAGGGGAGGAGTAACTGCCTTCAAATCCAGTTAAAGTGCACCTGAAACACAAGAGAATGGTTCTCAAAGTGACCGTGAGAATTTTTGATAAAAGCTAAGGGTTTTAAAGAAGTTTCTGGTGCCCAAATCCCAGTAAAAGACAGTGAGCTATGAGAATTTAATTCCCTTTTTCAAATCACAGCTCAAACAAGTGGAAAGATCTGACCTACATTATATTTTGAATTTCTGCTTATCTACCTTTGTTACAAATTTTATATCTTTTACTGTCATATCTACATGTGTTGTGACTGAAACCTTGTCAAACTGTAGGGAAATCCAAGATTTTTGGGGAAAGATCTAGTATATTTACAATGAATGTACACAACGGTAGGGCCTTCCCATGTAGCATCAATCATTTTTATCATTGTGTAAGCGAAACTCAGGATAAGCTTATGTGTATGGATGGCAATTTTCCATTTTTATTTTCTTTCTATATTTTAAACATTTTATTTTATTTTAAATATTCATCTATAGTTCTCAACTATCTTTTCTAGTTTTCACATTAGTAAGAATTTTCCAAATGATAAAAAATTGATTAAAGGTTTGTGGTATTAGGTCTTTACTACCCTTTAGAAGCAAGCAAGAGAGATGTGGAACACATGCTACTCTAAATAAAGGAAAATATTAACATCTTTCACCATTAAAATGTTACATAATCAGTAATAATATGTAAGTTTTTGTTGCAAAAAATCTTCAATATGATGGATATTTCATCATTTCTGCATATTTTCTTATTTAGCATCTTTTTACAGAAAACAGTACTGATTTCTCTAAAAAATCTCTTTTCCAAAAAGTGTCTAAAAATGAATATTGTATTCTTAGTATCAGTGTATGCCCTAAGGTGCATTATTAGCTATTGCTTGTAGGAATGTTGTTGCTGCTTGGGTAAGCAAAGCCTTTTCAGTATGCATTAATACAAATACATAATGGAATTATAAAGTTAGTAGATACTTCATATGTATTCACTGAACATTATTAACCTTATAGAGATAACAAACATCCAGTACTATTGTGTTTCTTTTTTCTGAATTACTAGAATATCTCATTACTTTCTATCAGAGAAAATAATATGAAGAACAGAGGTATTTTGCTTTTTCTTCTTTTTTTCTTTCTTCTTCTATTTTGGCTGCAAGAATGTTCAATGGTCTAGAAATTACCAGACAACTGCAGTTTGATTAATTTACTTATGATTTTTTTCACATGAAAACAAAGACTGCTGTAGGGAAAAAAAAAACCTACACCATTTAAACCAAATCATATTTGGTTTATTTATTAATATAATTTATTAACAATCTCTAATTAACTAGCAATCAGTGAACTATGTATTCAGAGTCAATATTGGTACAATAACGGATAAACCACATCACTAGACACTTAGAAATAAATACCTGAAAATTTCAAAACACCCTTCTCTAACTAATCTTAAGAAGTTCTAATTGTGTGCTCATGCACATGCACACAGATACATGCACACCCCTGTAGGTCTTGGAGGCTGCAAACCTTTATTGGAGCATGAGGAACCCCTGCCTGCACAACCCTACTGTGTGAGTCCCGTTCTATGTTATCCATTATTACACCAGAGGGAACAGGCCTCATAGAGGGACCCTCATGCACCCTGGGTGTGGGTCCCCACAGGGCAGCTATGCTAGGTGTGGGCAAACTGCATGTGGAGGAGGAGGAGGAGGAGTGTCATGGAACCACCTCTGGCAGGGCCCTGGTTGCTTTTGTTCCCTCCACTATCTCCCCTCACTGCCACAACTTTGTTATTTTATACTTCCTTTCAGATTGAGTACTTCGTTTCCAATATTGTTTGAAATGCTCAGGTTACTCTTTCATCTGGCTAATGCTCATATTTAGCTTGAATATAGTCAGTTTTGAGCAAATATATCCAGGCAATTTTGTGTATTCAATCCACGCACACACTGTGTACACCCACATCTTTATGTTAACCTATATTGATAAGCAGGCTCTTTGCCAAAATGGGCCATACAAGCAAACCCATATGTACAAAACACACTTTTAATCAGTAATATATCATCCTAGAGGATAGTTTTTATGCTCTGTGTGTAATTCAGCCATTGCTTCAAATGTTCGTGTTATGTTAATCTGATGCACAAGAAATTGCACATAGTAATATGCTGGAGCAACATTAGCACATATATTAACATAATGACTTTAAGGATTATGTTGGACACCAACAGTTCAGAATGCATTTTTTTTCTCTTAAAAGTTGTTTTAAAAGGAAATTCTCCTTTTATCCCCTGATTATGACACTGTCTTATATATAGTTTATACATATGATATACACATTCCTTTATCACAATTCTGAGCCCTTATGTAAAGATGACACTGTAGACCTTTGCACATATTTCAATGTTGCTTAGGTGAAAAGAGAAGTGGTCATTTGCTACATCATAAAAAAACTGAAGTAAAAAACCATCATATTAAAGTAGTGGAGTCAAAATTCTGTGTGTCCTCAATCACCTCTTGCATCTTAGTGTACACTATATGAGAACAGAAGAGCAGTTGGAGTATTCATAATCTATGAAATCTTGGAATGACAGAGTTTGAAGGTTTGGTTTGGGTTTTTTTTACTGCTTCTCACTTCTCTGCACAATATATCAATTTCTGTATTCATATGTTATCTAATTCAATTGGACTTAAATCTAGGTCAGTTGGCAAAGCTTTATTAGGTACTAATAAAATGTATCCTTTGGTTTTAAAATATTGTTCCTTTTCTTTCAATGTATATAATACTACTTATTTACACTCAACACTGTTTGCCTTTGCTATTTGTCTATCCTTTGTTATTTCTCAAATTTGTGAACAAAACTTGCCAGAGTTATCTCCCTATTACTAACAACACACATTATTTGCTTTCTTTTTATGAAGGTAATATTGTTTTGATTTTTCTTCATGTTTTCTCCATCCCGCCCTGCAAAAAAAACTCACCACATCACAGTGCATGGAACATTATATCTAGTGCTATATTAAGAATCAAGTAGAAGCAGGAGATTTTCTTTGGACTACATGAAAAAAGATATTTGATAAAGTTTTTTTCTCTTTTAAAAAATATTGAAAACAAAAGCAGTTTCAAAATGCTTTTATAATGTAGAACTTAGAAGTTTAATACGCTTAATCTAGAATGTTAATAGTAATTTTAAAATTTACAGTAGCTCAGTAAAAGTATTCATTTTTTTGTAGTACTGAGAAAGAGATCAAAAATCAAAGAAGGGAAAAATTACTGACCTAATGCCAATGAGCATACGCAGTGTGGAATTGGTGGAAGAGAACTTACAATACTGTTTTATCATTGTCTTTATGAGAAAAAGGTCAAGCAAATTCTTGTGCTGGAAAAATGAAGGAGATAGAGTCTAAAACAATGAAATGATGATAAATATATTCTTTTGCATTTGCATTTAACATTCGAGTTGATTGGTATTAGCATGAGGTTAAAATATTTATGACACTTGTTCTGGATAAATTGCATCAATATAATTTATTATTTAAGAAGAAGTGAGAATAATCTGCCTCAGTGAAGGTAATATTGTTATTCATGCTTTTCTGATGAATACCAGCTTTAAACAAATGGAAAAATGTTAAGTCTTTGTACAATCTTGATTTGGAATACTATAGCAATGTTATAATTTTAAATAATTTTAAATATATTTTAATTTAAGAGACGATGCTCAAAAAAGGAAAGAATTAAAATGTATAAGAAGGAAGATGAATATGCCCTGCAGACATCACCCGAGTATAGTCTGTCACTGATATACCACTATATTGGCACTGGGTCAATCAGATTAACCCTCAGTGGATTTTAAAAACCTTCAATTGCTTAGACTATCATGGCTTATTCCTTGAAAATGCTTCTTTAAAATATTAATTATGATAATGCACATGTTTTTACCTGTATGTAATATAGATGTTATTCCATTAGTAGAACTTAAATATTACCCTGATAACTCAAAAAAATGGAAAATCGTCCCAAGACTTTAGTGGATAGGAATTGACAAAGATATGTAGGAGATTTTAATGTAAAATTTTGTTTATTTGAGAGAGTTTAAAAGTAACTGTTATTACAGTTGTTATTTTCTTCACATCAATCCATACAAATATAGAAAAAGGACCCAAACCTTAGCTTAGAAACCAAAATTTATCCAAAAATTTATCCATGCTGTCTATGGCCAAGCAAATTTTCACATTTCGTTTTAAGTATCATTTTATCCCTGGGTAATTATCAAAGAACGATTTTATGAAATTTACACTAAAAACCAGACTGAATACACAGGAGGAGTGAATGTTGTTTGTGATATGCAAACTGTAAAAAGAGACATGAAGGAAATAATCAGACTTAATAAATCCAATTTAGGTGAATTTGTGTGTTAAGAAAGAGGACAGGAAACACTAGAACTTAAAAAATTGTAAAAGATTATATAAAATCAGAGTAATTCAGGAGATTACCGTGGAATGGGCAGTGATTTTTCATGGTACAGAAAGGAAAACCCTCAAGACTGTAAAAAGTAACAAAACTTGGCATCACTAGATAGATCAGTGAAAAGCATATTTCAAGCCTTGTGTGAGATGACCATTTTGCAGGTGCTGGTCATAATATCGTCAGGAAGGGGATGAAAAAGCTGTAGGAAAAAAAAAATGAAGGGACTACCACATTGATATTGCAATAATGGCAAATTAGAAACCCAGGAGTTATGTAAAACAAAAGAAAAAGTGGAAAGAGAAAAAGTGAAGAACAGACCAAATATCTTGGAATCATGGATACAGATACCAGAAAAGAGTAGTTCAGTGATGACACTAGGGAGCAAAAAGAGCATAATGCAAAGAGAAAGCAAAATGAAAAACAACAGAAACACTTCCAAAACAGAAAGTAAACAACTAGTTTTTTGGTTACATGGGAAGCAGATAGTATAAACATAAATTTTTGGTGAATTAATGAAACAAAGTAACTGTATGGAAGTGACATTGTCCAGAACAATCTTGTATTTTTAAACTTCAGCTGCAAACAATGTAGATAATATAGAGAGAGCAAATCAGTTGACCAGGAGTCAAACACATGAAATAAAGACAAGAAGGTAGAGCTGAACTGTGGTTAAAAGTGAAGACTTAAATCAAAGAGAATATGGTTAGAAAATAAGACCACCATAAAAAGCTAACGAAAATTTGTGATGGAGAAAAAGTAGGGCAATTTCAGAGAGAATATGTTTAAGGAGTTTGGTTTAATGGTTGGTGCAGAGTATCAGGTAGATATATCTATGAGAAAAGATGTGAATAAAAGAAGAGTGAAAGATTTGGATCATATTTATTAAAGGATGTCATATAGCTATCATGAAGAATCTGGTAAAACTCTCTACAAATTGAACGTAGAACAAAGACTAAATTGCTTCCTATCTGTTGTGAAGGAAAGCAGATTGTCACGGTCTTTTTGCATAGAAGCAGGATTAAGAGCTAGAACAGGGTTAGATACTATCATTGGAAGTATTACCAGGAAAGAAAACATCTTTTTAGAACAAGGAACCTGTTAAGTAAAATAATTTTTAAAAGTCAGTCTAGCAATTCCTATGGACTTTTACAGTAATTTTGACACCAAAACCCATTTTCCAAAGCTTTTTCCAACTTTATAGTTTTTAAAGTTTGCTGAGGCATTCAATAGTTTTTATCTACTTTGTTTTTCTATAGTCTTTATATGACAGTCTCCATACATTTCCCACTGCATAAACATTGCAATTGAGTGTATGAAGATTTGTACTGACCTCATTGTGTCATCAACTTGACATTATAATTTCATCTCCAGAGAAACATTGAAACACTTTTCATCCTAATTTGATATTGTAAATGTGGTGACCATAGATAGTAATAAAAATTCTTTGCAATTGCATTTTGACATCATAATGTAATCTCCATAGTCTTCACTTGACATTGTGATGAGATTGTGGCGATGCTAACTTTGTATGAATGAAGCCAGGGCTGTAGAATGAAAAATTTAAACTACAGTTTTGTGCATAGTGAGCAAATGGTTATAAATATATCTGTATAATCAAAATTCAATTTTTGTTAAAAATTAGAACAGACTCTGCCCATCTGAGATCTGGAATAGTCCTTGAAGGGGAGAGATGAGAAGACTAAACACTTTTCATACAGCTTTATGAACTCATGTAAGAGAAAGTACAGCATAGTTTATGCCATACCAGGGGTTTGGAATCTATGACTGGAAAATTCTTCATAGTTCTATTATTTTCATAGGCACATACTTCTGCCTTAGTTTTTCAGTAGTATAGAAGTGAGAGACAAACTCAATACATTTACAAAAGTACTTTTTTATCTAGAAGATTATGAATTTTGAGTTTTAAACACATAATTGAAAGTATCATGTTTTTTACAATGTATATTTCATGTACCTCAACCGTGGTGTAAAAAAAGAACATCTCTTGCTAATAAAGTGTCTGATGCAGGTGTATTTGATTCTTTAACTTCAGTTCTAGAGTTGTTAAATGTAGTGACTTTCATGATTCTAAAGTAGTCATTATTCTACTATGAATTGGAAAGACATTTTTAAAAAGTCTAAACATTGCTGATTTTTCGTGGAATCTTAATTGATGATCTCCTGGTAAAACGTATTTATCAGACCTTTGAATCATAGAATTATAGAATCATAGAATGGTAGGGGTCATAAGAGACCTTTAGAGATCATCTAGTCCAACCCCCCTGCAGAAGCATGTCCACCTAGATCAGGTCACATAGGATATGTGTAAAAAAAAGTGATTTAAAAAACTTGAGACTTCCCCAAAGAGATAAGGCATATACTACAGATATAATAATTGAAAGTGGGGTAAGGCATTGTCCCGGATGGAGTGCTGCACTACATCTCTAAGACAGAAGTACCCATAGGAGTAAAGGAATGTGTCCAGGTGGGTCTTGAAGACCTCCAAGGAAGGAGACTCCACAATCCCTCTGGGCAGCCTGTGCCAGGGCTCTGTCACCCTCACAGTAAAATAGTTTTTCTTATATTTAAATTGAACTTTTTGTGTTCCAGTTTTATGCCATTATCCCTTGTCCTGTTGCTAGCTATCATAGAAAAAAGGGAAACTATTTTACTTGTGATCTTCACTTAAAACATTTTATAACAGATATCCTTCTGACTTTTGCAACACAGGCAACAGCAAGTATTTAAAAAGAAATAAAATGTGCTATCCCAAGCTTATAACCATGGTACCAGACAGACTGACACCTTGGAATGTTGCTCTTCTTTGTTTATAGACAAAAAGGTGTCTCTTTGATAAGAATTTCATGGATAGAACTTCAATAACATATAGATATACTTACATATCTTTCATAACCTGCCTTTTTTTGCATGTTTACTTCACTTGTCTGTTTATCTGGAAGACATGTGGTTTGAATCCTCTTCCTTAGAAGTGAATAGACAATATACTTTAAGTGTCAAATTACGAAAAGCTATAGTTGAACAAGTAAAGCATATGCTTAAAAAGCTGTCCTCTGGAAAAGGGTCTGGGGGCATTGGTCAACAGCCACTCGAACGTGAGGTGGCAGTGTGTCCAGGTGGCCAAGAAGGCCAATGGCATCCTGAAATAGTGTGGCCAGCAGGACCAGGGAAGTGCTTTGTCCCCTGTACTTTAGACTGATGAGGCCATGTCTCAAACACTGTATTCTGTTTTGGGCCTCTCCACTGAGATGCTGAACTATTCCCAGAGAGGGATAATGAAGCTGGTGAAGTGTCTAAAGAACAGGACCTATGAGTAGTGACTGAGGGAACTGGGGTTAATTAACCTGGAGGAGACCAAGGGGAGACATGATCACTCTCTACAACTACATGAAACTAAATTATGATGAGGTGGGTATTGGTCTCTTATTCCAAGTAAAAAGCAATAGAATAAGAGGAAATGGCCTCAAGTTGAAACACGGGACGTTTAGATTAGATATCAGAAAAAAAATTCTTCACCAAAAGGGTTGTCAAGCATTGGAACAGGCTACCTGGGAAAGTGATGGAATCTCCATCCCTGGAGGTATTTAAAAGAAGTGTAGATGTGGTGCTTATGGACATGGTTTAGTGGTGGAGACAGCAGTACTAGACTAACAGTTGGATCTGATGATCTTAAATACCTTTTCCAATTATAAACAATTCTGTGGTTCTATGACTCTAAGATAATACTCTGTTCTTCCATAAATCATGTAAAGTGGTTTTTTTTTTAATTTTACCTTTGTATCTGTGAAAAAATCATTTCAGTCCTGTGGTTCATAAATACACTCAAGATACTAAGGCTTAAAAATATCAATTATATGGAGATATCTGCTTCAGTGATTTGCTTAAAAAATATTAACTGAAGAGGTGAGGAAAATAATTCTCTGAACTCTGTAAGACCTTTAAAAAATAATATTGTGCAGGACAGGTTTAGAATCTTTCAAAAAATCAACTAGAATAACACAAATGTATTAAATATATTAATTTTTAAAGTATTACATTATTTTAAAAACTATTTTCCAATTTTTTGTTGAGTCATATTGCTATTGAAGGCATAAAAATATCAAACTAACAGTTGACACTTTTTTAACAAAACTGTTTACATTTTCAAATCAGGTGAATGTTATTGTGCATAGATTCTGTATGTATATAGTAGCTAAAAAAAATATTTCCCCAAATGACATTAAAATTATTTGTTTAGCAATTGTATTGCTCTGAAGATATTGTGTTTTTATGTTAAACTGAAACATATTCAGGTTCAAAGCAGAAAGTTGAAACGAGCATTGAAACACGAGTTGAAAAACAAAAGTTGAAACACACGTTCGTGTGTGTGAGTAGACATTAACTTTGTAAAGAAACTGAATTTCCTTGGAACTTTTTCTAATTTTTTAATGAAATTAGTAACATTGGCTGACATACTAGCAGATAGATTTTTTCATTTGCACTTACTTTCATGAATAAGGAACAGTGTAACACAGAATATCACCAGTACAAGTACTTGTTCTTACACGAGGGAGGTGAAAATTATCTTCAAAATTAGTTTATTTCTTGTTGTTGTTTAACCTGTCAGCAACTAAGCACCATGAAGCTGCTTGCTTATTTCTTCCTTTCCCTCGGATGGGATGGGAAGAACTGGGGAACAGAAAGTACATCTTGAAGTTTAACATAAGAGCAGTTTAGTAACTATTAAAAAATAAAATATCATAATAGCTATAGTAATAAAATACATAATAATTGCAGTGAAAAGGAATATAACAACAATCCCCTTCCCCCTAAAAAAAACCAGACACCCCCCACACACACACACACAAACACTCCCAAAGTGATGGCCAATCCAGTTACTCGTTAGCTGCTGTCCAATGCCTGAGCAGTTATCTGCCCCTCTCTATCACGTCCCCTAAGTTTGTATATTGGACATGAAAATCTGTGGTATGGAATAGCTCTTTGGCTAGTTTGGATCAGTAGTCCTGACCATACTCCCTCCCAGCTTCTTGTGCGCTCCCAGCTCAATCACTGGCTAGGCAGGGTGTGAAGCAGAAAAGGCCTTGACTATGCACAAGCATTGCTCAGCAATAACTAAACCATTCCAATGTTAGCAAAGTTGTTCCAGTAGAAATGCAAAACATAATCCTGTACCAACTACTAATAAGAAAGGCAATTCTATCCCAACTGAAATTAGGACACTTATATTGTCAAATAAATTTACCTCAATTCTAAATAAAAGACATTTAGAACGTTGACATAAACATCCATGTTACAAAGTATGGAAGTAAACAGCTGATACATTGAACTACACTTTTGTTTTAACTTTGAATACATCATCAGTCTTTTTTTTTCTTCCTATTGAAGAATTCAGTGATGACTTCTTTAATTACTGTTTTGAAAATGTGTGTACATAAAAATGGTGATCAAAACCGTGTTGCAAGCATTGACATGACTGCTTTAAGAATATCCTCATGCAATTGCATACAAAAGTTGTGGTATATTCTGAATGAGTAGTAAAGAATTTTGACTTTTCAACATGAAGAGAGAATTTGTCCTCTGAAGAGGAAATTAAATTTTTCAGAAGAAAATTTTATGCCTTATTACCTGAATATGCCTCATTTCTTCAAGTGTATAAACTATCCAGACCAATTATAGCAACTAGGCTGATGGATTCTCAAAAGTGATCTGTGCTTTTCCCTAATCCCTTTACTGGGACACAGCTTCTTCAGTATTGGTCTGACAGGTAGTCTGCCAACAGGAAAGCATTTTAAAAGGCCATTAATTCCAAAATGCTTATCTCCAATGGACAGAGACTCCTTCTGCAGTCAGTTGGGAAAAGGGATTGAAGTCTGCTGGACTGAACATTTCTACCTCAGGAATCCCCATTGCACTGATACTGGGTTGAATCTCTCTCATTATTACTTCACAATTGAGATGTGGGCCCAAAAGAGTCCTTGCCAAGATAAACATTTACTTTTAACAAAAGTACTAGTGGCTTCAAATTCTATCTGCCACTTCCATCTAGACTGTAGACCTCACAAATGAATGGGGGATGTGGTTAGACTTGAGCCAAGCAGAGACGGGGAAATTTTATAGGCAAGTAGTATGTAAGCTCTGGAGTATTATTCTTTCTCATGTTATGCAGTGTGCTGACCTTGTTTCAACAGATAATATATAATTCCAGTGGTAAAAATGAAAAGTGTGAGCTTTTTAGTTTGTAAAAGTCTTGCAGAGTACTTACAAAATTGTATATGAAGTTGCGTTCACATGATTTCCACTTAAGATTATGATAGTTGATAAGGTGTGTTGTGATTACAAAGAGCCCAGAAAATAATACAATTTTTGTTGCAAGTAATTAATGCTAGTATGCTGGAGATTTTACTTTTTTTTTTATTCTTCCATTTACTTTGGGATTTGTTATTTTATATTCCAGAATTCTTTTAACAGAGACTGAGAATCAGCTTACATGAATAATGAAAAAAATATTTATGCTTGTCAGAATTCATATACAGTAAATGTACTCAGATTTGCAGATCTCAATTTTCTGATATTTTGGATAATATTTTAATTACTAAAATAGTTTAAGACTTACTTCAGTGGTCATACTGTCTTAATTCAGCACATAAATAGGTCAATTGATGTGAATCCCAACATCTGGCAATCAGAATGCTTTAATGAGTTACTTTTTAAAGAAATGTCTGACTGCCAGAGGAAGTCTGTAATGCAATTAGACACATTAGCACTTTCTCAATCATTTGGGGTATTTTTCATAATAAATGTGATTGGTACAAGCTGTAAAATGTTTACACTTTTAAAAGATGAAAAGTCAAAATACATTTGCATTTCAGCTTTGTAGGGAGGATTTTCTCAGAATGGTGTTATTGAACACATTTGTTGTGATATCTTAGTATCTATTTGCAAGATGTAAGAATTTAGTCTCAAGTGATGTGTTTAGTCTACAATGATGTACAGAGTTACAGATTTCTTTAGCTAAAATTTTGTTTCCAGCAACAAACTCAGGAAAAAGGTTGTGATTAATAAACTGTTTTGAATATATAGGTCTCTAATGAAATATTTAAAATTTAAGCCAACTATTCTAATTTAAAGAAATTATTGAGAAACTTGGAAACATACGCGTATCATTCTTTGTGACCAGTAATACAATTTGGAAAGCATTGAATTATTTTAATTTTAAGATTCTTTTTCCAATTGGTTTTGTTATCTTAGACATATTTTATTGGATTTGTTAAACTATTACTTTCATTCTTACAGTACATAAGTAAAATATCAGGACTTTTAAAGTAAACTTATTAATACACAGTAATATTTTAGCAGTTTCGTATTTGTGTCCAGTCCTAAATGTGAATATTGAGTGGTAGGAGCAAAAAGTAATTCTCCTTTTTCACTGGAAAATATGCTGCTATTAATGCTGAAAATTCTGCATTCATGGTGCTGCTTTTGAGAACGTTTAGCTCCTGAGGAAAATAACTTTGGAGGTTTGAAACAAAATGCTTAGAATTGTAAGTTTAACGATGTACATTTATACATTACTATAAGCATATTGTAACTTTATACATGTATATGTACAAATGAGACAAATATCTACAAGTCTATGATTGAATAAAGTTTTAGATCTGTAAGACAAAAGAAGAACTCTAAACACTGTATATTTGCATGAAGTGGTAACATATTAGAACCTACTTGTAATTATTCTATGAAGAGATAAAAATATTGTCTTCAGAAATTGCATAATTTAAACTTGGGTTACAGGGGAGTTATCACAGCATTTTAAAAAGAAATTCATCTGTGTGAATGAAGTGAGAATTTGATTATAAGTATTTTTTTTGTAGTAAGAGTTTCGAATGTTAGGACATGTTCTCGCTGAAACACTGAACTTCATGTGCTTTTTGCCAACAGGCTATGAATATAATTTCTGCTGATTTAAGAATCTGATGTCAGGGAAGTAAGTATGCAATTAGCTTTAGTTTAAGTGATAGCAGCATGCTGTAAATAAGATTCTTAATTGTATTTGCAAGATTAAAATTCAGTTTCATTGTTTTTTTCCCTTACTTCTTTGGTGGCTTTGTGGTATATTCACACTGCTACCTCTAAATGAATGTCAACTTGTTTTACCTCGACTGCAGCCAATCGATACTTCATTAGGCTGAATTGTCTTGTGCCCATGCAACCTTGAAGCTGTGGCTTAATTACCACCCGTATTATGCAGTGGCTCAGAGAGCTGTGCTCAGCTGTGTCAGTTTTGAACAAAAGCCATGCTGTTGCCTGTGTTTAGGAAAAATGGACTTTTGAACTAAAGAATGATAATATTTTCTAAGTTAACAATTCATGATGCCAATCTTTTTTTTTTTATAATGTGTATGTCAGTTTTCAGTAAGTTTACATTTGATTGGATTTCTGCACATTGCAAAACTTTAAAAGACAAGTACCTTTGCTTTTCATGTTCAACCTATCGTTGATTTAAGATAAATTTAAATTAATGGCAAAGTAACATTCATCTGAAAGAGAAGACAGGAGAAAGTGCAGTCAAATGGCAATCATGACAAATGACATCTCTTGTCTGAGAGTCATTTTTCCTCACTAGACTGATTTGTCATCCCCACTTCTGACATTTTTCATCCTGCTATGAAATCACATTGACAGAATAAGATATTTCTGCGCTTAACAGTGGGCCATGGAAGATGGTTCTCTGCCTAATTTTATTTTTTGTATTATATTTAAAGGTTTGTAAAATTTGTAAGCAACTAAATTCTGATGATAAATTTTTTTGCTTTATACAATATAAAGTTCACACTGCCCTATAATTGTAAAGTAAATGTTGCTTCGTTTATGTCAGGTCATCATACTACCTAGAAAGCAAAACTCTTCTCCATGAAGAAGATTTTCCACTTAAGAGTATTGTCTTGTTCTGGGTGAGGATTATCAAAGCTAGCTGTAACAATGAGAATAAACTACCTAGCATTAGTATATTGTGTCCATTGCCTCAGACAGCACTAAAGACCTGTGGAGAGTATCTATATTTTCTTTATTCTGAACTGAAAACATAAGCCTCATCCATTGCAGAATATTGTATGTCCAAACAAACAGGTATAATTAGCATTTCTCCCCATATAATACAAACCATAGAAGGCTCTTTTTTTTTGTTTTTTTAACATTACTAGGAAGGATAGACTCAAATACAATCCAGAACAACAATTGTCAAAGATTGCATAAATGCAATACAAAATGTAGTGATTTGTACACATGGCACAAACTGTGATTCTTCTTTTTGTTATTTAGTTGTTTTGTTTATTTGGTTTGGTTTTATTTTTTATCAGCTGTCTCACGATTATTCTTCTGCAGACAAAAGCATACAAAACTACTACCTTGATGAAGATTAGGTATGGAAAAATAGGAAGGCCATTGTCTTAAGCTGTTTGGATGTGCAGAGCCTGACAGTACCTCTTACACCTCTTTTACTAAAATACAGTGAAGGAAACTGAAAGACTACTTTTTCAGAATTATTTTTTTAAGTATTTGTCTGATGATTGTGCTTTATGAGTTAGATCTGTGGCTAGATATCACTGCTGGTACAATGTCTTCTGGTAACCTCTAATACTGTTTCTGAATATTGGTAGTTAGAGTATTTCCACACCCTTTAACATGTAAATGTTACTCGTTATACATTTTTCTGTCTATGGTCTAGTATAAATCAATTGCAGGTCAGGCCTATAAAACAAGCCAGAAGTTGTGCCAACAGTGTGAACCTGCAACTTCATGACGATGTTCATATATATTTTGTTGTATATTCACATATATTGTCTCTTCTGTCATAGTAAAGTATGAACAATTAGCAAAGCATATGTAATACGTCAGATGTTTTTAATTCTTATTTTCCTTTTTGAATTACAAGAGATGGCCACCTTTGAGATTCATGTTTGTTGCAGATTTCAACTGGCTCTGTTCTTCACCTACATTTATCTCCTAATAGATTTCAAAGAAGGTTCAAACCATTGTGAGAATGAAGACGACATCTCTGCAGAATTGATATCTGTCTTAGGGAAAGCAGACACAAAACATGTAGCCTGTAATAATCCTTCCCATGTGTTATATAGAAAGGAACAAAGAAAAGTCTGCTCCAGTACCATACATCTGAAGTGTGCATGGGTGAAATAGAATTGTTTGCATAAATCTAGTTTTGACTAACTAAAAGGTGACAGTGTTCATTTCTGCCTCTAGATCTTTCTTAAAGATGGAAAGCATTTATTTGACTTCTGTTAAAACAACTTCATTTTCAAGTTTAAATCTCTACGTGTGACTGCAGCCACAATGAAGAAACAGGGTAGAGAAAAAGTGCAGTTAATCATTCTAGTTTAAATCCAAAAAAAGTAAATTTGGGAAATTTCTATTTGTGCTTAATGCTTCACAAAGCTGTTCATCCATATCAATACCTCTGTTCCTTCTTCTAATGAATGTATGTGTGATAAAAAGACGTTGTAATGAGCAGGTCTGATTCTGAACAATCTAAAATGAGGCACATTGGAATCACTATAATGAATTACATCTGTTCATATTAATCTTTTAAGCATATTTCTTAATATCAAAATGGTTACTATTTAAATGCAAGATTTCAAGAAACTGGGTTTTCTACATAACAATGTTGTTATATAACTCTATAAAGCCGGAAACAATCAGGAGTACAACGTGTATTAAGTTGACTCCTTAGTCACACTTTATGATGATCTCTCTTTACCTTCATACAGTTTCTTCCACTGTCAAACCAACTTAAAATGATAAAACTTTTCCCCAATACACTGTAGGTATATTGATAGCACCTGTCATTCATTATAATACTTCATACAGAGTAATGTAATATGAAGAAATATCTTGTGCTGTGCTGAAATAATATGCACATCTCAGCATCAGTCCAAGTTCAACTTGATTGGAGAAATAAACTTATTTATTTTAATGATTCGATGACTGGATTCAACGAAGTACATAGTCCTATTACCAGAATATGAAACTACATGGGACATAGATAACACTTAAGACCAAATATGAGTGTCAGATGCATTATGTCTTCAAAATCTGCTCCTGAAAAAGTAATGTTATACAGATCAATATTTACCTGGAAAAATGTACATTTTACAGGATGAAATAATTAAAGTCTCTGGATTTACACATTTTACTTGTCAGAGGATAGAGATTAGTTGCAGGCTTTGATGACTGAAACACAATCAGTAAATGATAAGTTGTCTCTTGATTTTGTGATATTCATATGTGTGTATTGGCTGTAACAGTTAATCAGAGCAAAAAGGGCCAAATTGACCTGTAGACAAGTGTTCTGTTAAGATTGGATGATATGAGGCAAAACTCACAGTTACTGCTGTTACTTACTTAATGGAAAAAGATGGCCAAAAAGCTTATATAAATACTAACAAATTACCTGTAACTTCTATTGTTTTCCTACCTTTCTTTCCTTGCTTACACAGCCAGATAGAACACTTGGGATTCCTTTTGCTCTCATCAGAGATGAGAGTGAATTCCATGAACTACAATTCAACAGGAATGCACATCAGATGTGACCTCATGTGACCTGTGGAATGTAAAAGCAGGGCAGCAGGAAATAGGGAAGATATTTCCTTATGTATGCATCACAACGAAAGGGATATAAAATATATTATCCAAGCTAAGTGTCTGCAATTTAAAATTACTAGGATAGTAGAAGGAACCTTAAAACATGTTCAGAGTAGGAGAAAATATTTTTGAGGGAGTAAATTAAGTATTAATTTTCTTTATGAAAAAAAGATAACAGGGAAAGGATTACATAGTACTTCATAAACACTTGAAGATGTGTATATAAACTTTAATCTAGAGAAAATGCATGAGAATGAATTAATGTCTGTAAACTGATGTAAAGCAAATTAGAATTAGAAACATGTGATCTTTAGCTAAAAAATATTGCTGTGGCAAAACCAAAGAGGTAATTGAAACTAATCCAACTATAGATCTCAAGATATGGTTTACTGGGTGAAAGCTGAGACAGTCATGCACCTTAATTCAGACTAGATAATTATAATGGTTCTTTCTGAGTTTAAGGTTTATGAATGCAACACTCCACAGTAATTCATTTAAATAATACACAAAACTTCAGTGTTGGCAATGATAAACTCACACTCAAGTACATTGAAATATGTTCCTGAATGTCTCACTTGCAACCTCTACCATGCAAAATACAAAATAAAATAAAAGTTGTTTTGCAAGTTGGATTCAGGATAAATACCTAGATATATACACTTCTAATAGCAATTGTTTTTATTACACAACTGTCAGAAAACTACAAAAATAGACACTAGTCAGGAATAAACAATGCAATTTGAGAAAGTATAATGAAGTTTTTTTCATCTCACTTGTCAGACAGGAATGTTGTTATTATTGCAAAAGAGGAATACTCAAAAACTTTTTAAAACATTGGAATTATTTGTTGTAAATAAGAAACCTTGGTAAACTGAAAAATCTTCATCAGAATCTATGTTAGCTGTAGTACATCTTCAGTTAAATCACTGAACAGGTTTGAATGAAATGTCAATATCTAATTTCTAAGTGAAAGAACATATTTTTTAATTCTAAACCAAAAAATGTATCTAAATTATAAAAACTGTTTTTAAAATATAGAAATATTTTTATATTTTAAATTTAAATTTTAAGTACATTTGGGGGTTTTATTATTAATTATAATTTAAATAAGCAGGTTATTCACTGATACTAAAACTCAGTTTAATATAAAGTTTACTGATATTTTATAGGGCTCTTTCTTTTTTAAAAAGTGTCAATGAAGTGTATAGGAATTATTATTGTATTTAATAATTCATAACGTTGCAGTTAGAGAGGGGTGAACAAGGCTGGATATAATAAAAACTCTCATTGTTTCTTACAGTTTAAGGCCAGAAGGTTCAATAGATCATCTAATCTGACCCCTTGTATATCTTTTGAGAAAAATCCCCAGATAATCCTAGGTTAATCATATACAAACTGTACGGTAAACCTACTTTCATTTTTAGAGGCTTAACTAAATAATTTTTCTGTAACTACATAATTATTTCTCATTATTTAAATTATTTTCTTGTTTTTTCTTTAGAACTTCTGGTTCTGTTGTAGCTTGATGTGGGTCCCCTATATAGATGTTTCTTTCTGGGTGGTCTTATGTTTTAAGAAAACTGGAATATATGTTTCCAGTGGTCGGTCAGAATATGAAGTCACTGTGGAATCTCATTATATGCTCTATTCCAGACAGTTTTGATCATGTGGTATGTTTCATCTTTTTTGAGATGTAGAGATAATGGAACCAGAGTGCCCATTCCCATGACAGGTTATGGCAGAAAGGGTATGTGCTTCTGCACATTTGCAATCTATGGATGGACTGTACACCTTCCTTCCTTGTGTTTTTTCTCTAATACACTGAGCCTACAGTTGGACCTTAGTACCCTTAGTAAATTTCATCCATGGCAAAAAAACTTTTCCAGACTAATTTTGGAACCTTTCATTTTTTGATATATTGGCCTTCAGGTGGTGTTAAGCTCCTAAAAGATCTCAGAGAGATTTTTGGAATGGAGTTCTGAATGTGTTCATTACAAGGAATAAGGTAGCATTTGAAACTGAGAAAGACATTAAATCATGAAGTCAGAAGAAATTTAGGGAAAATTATATGTCAGAATAGTTTTGTATGCTTTAAAGTGTTTTTTGATGTCCAGCTTACACTGGACAACTTAAATTTAATTTCTCCTCTTTTTGCAGGTTTGTCATGGATGATGAGATGGTTGCTGATGGTGCTGGTACTAGAAAAGATACATAATCAATAGTATCTATTAAATATCCACTCACATACTCACCTAAGATTATAGGGGGAAGATGACATTAATATGAGCAAGGATTTAATTGAAAAAAGTCCTTCAACTTTTGAAAGATTTTTCTTTTTAAGGATTTGTTCTTTAAATAACTATTGTAGTGTAAGTAGCTATGGGTTATGGAACTTACTGGGGCTGATTATGTGGTCTTTATGATCTGTCATTTTCATCTTTCTTTATATTCTCTGGCTTATTTTGTTTCCTCTAGTGTATAAAATAATCTCCAAAAAGAGTTTTAAAGAATTGCTCATTGTTTTTTTTTTCTAAAGTTACCTGAGAACTGTTGCATTTAATGGGTGTGCAGCTAAATCTGTACAGAAATGGTAGAATGTACAGATTCATTGACTCCTTTTATAAGTATTTAATTGTCAATATTTTTCTTCCCTGTTTTTAAACTAGAGTTGAGCGACTATAAATCTGGTGGACTATATTCTAAAAATGGAAAGTAAGAAAATTGGTAGGCAGTGTTCAATGTGTTAATTCTAGAATAATCATGTGTAAGGAAAGAATATGTGAATATAGTGATGATTTACCAAAATTAGTAGTATATGCCATAATTCAAGTGGCTTGTGGCGCTAAAGAAAATAAGGAAACTATCATTAGGTATTTAGGGCTAAATTTCGCTTTTGGTTCAAGCAGCTATGTTTAAGTTATTTATTTATCCAAGGGCATTATTAAGCTTAGTTCCTTGAAAACCATAGACAATAAAACACCATATGAAATTTGATCATCATGAAGAGAGCAGACTGTTCTGGAAAACTATGGAAATAGTTACAAGTTTTAGCATATCATGCCATATCACGTGAAGCAGATTCTGAATTGGAGTATTAGGCTGTAAGAAGAGCTGCCTTAGAGAAATAAAGGTGTGTAATATCAACAAGATTGTGATGATTCCCATTCATTGATGGCAAGTATGTTAGACTCATCATTTAAAGTAATGATATTACCAGGAGTAAATGTAATCTAAATTTGTGTGTGTAGGCATGATGACAATATTTACTGTAGGCATATTGTATATTGTTCACAGATAAGAATATAGAAACTACTTATGTAGGCTGGGTGAGCTTGACTTCTTTGGGAGGTTTGTTTTTTGATAGATTACCACGAAATTAAAACAGAAATAGAGTTTAACATGATGTTCTAAGAGAGTTAAAATTAAGAAGTGGTACTTGTGACTGTGAACAAACCCAAAGAAACTTGATTTCATAGTTTTATTCCCTTCAGTTGTAGAAAACACAAAGCCTAACAAAGTTTGCAAGTAAAAATTCAAGGTATAAAGCATGTTCCTTTGCCAACATTCTTGTTACTTTAGTGTCAGTTTGACAATTAACCCTCAAAATAGAAACTATGTAACAATGTCAGTGTCTAAAATAAAACTTAGTTTCTTGGTCTTGATTTCTAGGGTAATATACCACAAACATACAACACATAACTTCCATATGTCTTAAATCTCAGGTTCTTGAAGAGTTTGAAGAGTAGTAGACATGCTTTAGCATCCAAGTCTACTTGCCCTGGTAAATTAACCAAAAGGCTTCCTTAAACCTTTCTTCTTAAACTTACTTATCAGAAAGAACTTGATTCCTTATGATGACAAACCTGTAGTGACTGCTGACCCTGCCTTTCACTACATCTTGGATAAAATAGGCAAAATTCTATACGTCTTTAAAGAATATTTGTTACAGTGACACTGTTATTGTTTTTCTGGTAGCTAGATGATGCACAGAAGTGTATGAATCTGTAACTGCCTGAGTAATAAATTCCATTTCTCTTTATCTTATGGGTGATGAATTAACACTCTTAACTCCAGCGTGCCAGGCTCAGTCCCTGTAGATGACCTAAGCAGACTTGCTTTTTGGATTGAAAATGCTGCTACCAACAGACTCATTCACAAATCATTGCACAATTCAATGACAGAGACAGTACTTTCCTCTGTGGGCTGAACCCCATAAAATAAAACAATGTATTTCCCCTTAGAAGATATTTCCATAGCTGAAGTGTTAGAGGTCTATAATAGGATGCTTATGGGTAGAGCTCACTTGAGAATCACTTAGGAAAATGTAAATCCATTAAGATGAGAACATAGGAAAAATTTGTGCAAGAACGTGACAAAACAAAATATACTTATGGACAAATTTACTGTGCAAATTATAGTTCTAGTGATGACTTTTAACAGTCCTACTTGGTGACAACTCTCTCTCTAGGAATTTGGCGTTGTATAATTTGGGTCTGAATATGATAGAGCTGTGAGTGAGAGACATTGCTTGCTTGTGTGATTAAGTGAAGGACTGTGCTTCTGTAAGCTTCAAAAGGTCAGCTTTTGATTTAATAAACTTATCTTCCCAGAAAACAAGCTTTCTTCTTGAATGTGTAACATTGTTAGAGAACTGCATGTCTAGAGACATTGCTAATAAGCTTGTGAGACCTTTGGATGTATCCAGTGATGCCTTTAATAGTCATACCTGAGCTTGAATAAGCCAATATCCTTAAAATGTTATTGCCTGATGTGTAGACTTCAGATGACCTCTGGTATGCATTACCACTTATGAAGTCACAAACCTGGGATTTCCATATATTCCATATGCCTTTATACTCTACTCTAGCATATTGTTTTATCAAACATTTAGTAGTGCTCTTTTTGGTTGGCGGTAATAATACCTCACAATCCTTCTTGAATTTCTTGCTCACTGCCCAACAGTACTGTAGTGTTACTGATATAAATGTCCTTATCCCTCTGTATCATTTCTGCTTTTGCCACACTGTAATTTTTCAATGAATGCTGGCTATGTGACATCATATGGCATTGTACTCAAGGTGCTCCTTATGTTTTCCTTTGGTTGTGATGCCTCTGAGGAAAGGTGATTGTTGTCCACAGGGATATGCTATCCTCAAATCCTTGGATGACCAGTAAGACAAAGAGCTTTCTGATATGATATATTCTGATATATTCTCTCATAAGACACCTATCTTCTTGCTAATTGGGCTCTGGCCACTCTCAGCTTCTATGGCTTCATAGGCAACATTCTTGAGATGGGAAATCATAGCAGATGTATTAACAACAGGCACATTACAATATGGGAGACGGCATCAGTAGGTCTACATAATGTAATTCTTAATTTTGCTGGTATAATGCCTAATTCACAGACATGTGACACTAGAAAAAAATTCTTTTCTGCCTGCTCTAGAAGGTTTCAGAAGATTTCATGGGTGTTCAGGCTAGTTACAATGTCTGCATAAGTGATGGTCATATATTAATGATTTTTAGATTTTTTTTTTTTTTTTTAAATTAGCACAAAACCAATCCTTTCTTCCTGAAGCAAGGAGATTCTAGGGCATATGGATGGATATTGTCTGCAGAGGTTTTGGGACCACAAACACTTCTACTTTATAGCATGCATTTAGATATAGAAAACTAATACTTTAAATGTTTTCTAGACTTCTACTGCATTAGCTGTGATGTGTGTACTTGGCAAATGCTGTGTCCATCCTTTGTAACTTTTATTGAGTCAAAGGAGAGTCCTTTGTGCAAAAACTGTCTATAAACTAACTTAGGAAACCACTCCAGGACCTCTTCACAATACTTAGTAATGATTTTGGATTCCAAGATATGCCAATATTAAAGTGTTTATCGTATCTAAATTAAATCATTATGGTCAACATGCCTATGTGCATTGTTAGAGCAAGGGGTTCCCAGAACAAAGAAAGAGGAGGGGCAGTGAGGAGACCTGACAGGAGCTGGCAGTTCTCATGAGGGGATGGTCCTGCTGGGAGGCAGAGCTGAAGCAACTGTGGGGTATTTAAATGTTCCCCAGGGAATGTGAGTGATCTGGAGCATGGCACAACAGTTTGCACGGCAGTTGGCACAGGCAAGGGCAGTAACTAAGAAATATTTCAAAAGTGAACTAACATCCATGATATGAGCAGTCAAGAGAGCCGTTATTGTGAGGAGAAAATAGATTTATACTGTATAGTACATTGAAGGTGGTTACTTAGGGTCTTACTGGAGTAAAAAAACAAAGTATGAGGAGGACCAGGGAACAATCCGTTACCAGCACAGAGAGCCACAACCTGGGTAGAGTGCTCCAGTTTCAAGCTGAGAAGATGGTGAGCACTAACTCTCAAGCTAAAGCTAGGGATCAGAAAAAGAATGCATTGCAGAAGATTGATGCATCCACCCAGACAGCTAAATAGCAAGGATTCTTCAGTGCAGCTGGACTCCAGGCAGTGTTTAGGTACATCTGCTGCTAAGGTAAGTATGTGTAATAGGTATCATCAAGTCCAAGAGCTGCAGCATCAGGAAAAAGAGCTGCAAGAAAATATTAGTATACTCCAAAGTATTGTTGGGGCCTGAGAACAGTGGGCCTGAAGAATCATCAAGGACAAGTTGCTTGTTAGAGTGTAGATATGAAGGTACCTGTCCATGTGGGAAAGAAACTGTGTAGGCTTAGAATAGAAATGAGATAAAGAACGAGTTAGATAAAAGAATGTAGCAAAGGAGAACCTGAAGGAGTATGTGAAACCGCAAGACTTATCGCAGAAAGTGTAGCTGGAAAAGTCCAAACAGAATGATTGTAACCAAGCTAGCTTTGCATTGCTTGTAAAAGCCTGATGCTCACTAATAAAGGGGAGAATTATGACCTTAACCATATTGGTGTTGCTGTCACTCTCGCCTCGCCATATCCTGAGGACCCTGGCAAAGTATTAGAGGAGCAAAGCTAGAGAATGACAGATGGTTCCAAAACCAGGCACCAGCCTCCACTGAAAATAAAATGCCTTGGACTCTGGCGACACAAAAAAGCAGGGCTCCACTCCCTCCAGTGTTCCAATAAAAAGTAAATTTGAAGCGTTAGCAGTAGGGGACATGATGAGCAAGGTCCAAGTGGGGAAATCTCAATAACTAATCTACCACCAACCATCCCTCTGGCAACAGGCAGCAGACACCATAAGAAGCAGCAATGGGTGCTCATTCTGGGTGACTCACTGCTAAAAGGCACTGAGACACATCTGTCATTTGGACAAGGAGTCACAAGAGGTGTGTTGCCCGCTGGGTCCAGGATCCAAGATGTGGTCTAGAGAGTGCCACATCTCATCAGGAATGTGAGCTACTATCCTCTACTCCTGTTCCATGTGAGTATGAACAATGTAATAAGTCATGACATTACCACGATCAAGGAGAATTATAAAGCCTTGGGAAAGTAAATGAAGGGTAGGAGGTCCCAAGCTATCTTTTTGTCCATCCTGACTGCCAGAGGAAAGGGGGCAGGCAATAACAGAAAAATCACGCAAGTTAACCCCTGGCTTAGAAGTTGGTGCCAGTGAGAAGGTTTTGGTTTTTATGACAATGAGACCTTCTTCAATGACTGTAATCTGATAGGGCAAGATGATCAGGGGACTGGAACATCTTTCCTATGAGGAAAGGCTGCAGGAACAGGGGCTGTTTGGACTACAGAAGAGGCGATTGAGGGGGGATCTCAGTAATATATACAAATATCTAAATGGTGGGTGTCAGGAGGCTGGGACATCCCTTTTTTCCATGATATCTATCAAGAGGACAAGGGATAATGGGATGAAGCTGGAACACAAAAAGTTCCACTTAAACGTTAGAAAAAAATATTTTACTGTGAGAGTGAGGGAGCCCTGGCACAGGTTGCCCAGGTAGAGTGTGGAGTCTCCTTCCTTGGAGGTCTTCAAGACCCACCTGGACATGTTCCTATGCGACCTGATCTAGGTGGATCTGCTTCTGCAGTGAGGTTGGACTAGATGATCTGTAAGTCCCTTCCAACCCCTACCATTCTATGATTCTATGATTCTTTGAGTCAGCAATATGCCTTGTGGTCAAGAAGGCCAATGGCATTCTGGGATACATTAAGGAGAGTGTCATCAGCAGGTCAAGTGAGGTTCTGCTCCCCTTCTACTCTGCCCTGGTGAGGCCTCATCTGGAGTCTTGTGTCCACTTCTGGGCTCCCCAGCTCAAGAGAGACACGGAACTTCTTGAGAGAGTCTGACAGAAAGCCACTAGAATGATCAAGGGACTGGAGCATATTTTTTTATGAGGAAAAGCTATGGGATCAGGGATTGTTCAGCCTGGAGAAGAAGGGACTGATGGGGGGACTTCATTAATACAAGTATTTAAAGGAAATAAATTCCTAAAGGATATAACATACTCCCTTATTCACTCAACATTTCTGCACAAAATACCTAGGCTCTTGTGGTAAGATATATATCTCAAAACCTTTTGAGTTCAGGAGTAGATTCAAACTATTCAGATTGTGTTGGTCTGTAAAATTGGTTAGAAATCTCATGAGAACAATGTTCTCACATGAGATTCCTGGTATTCTCTTCTTTTAGTCAGGTCATAAATACTGCAAGAACAATCTTTTTTCAGACGTATTTCTCCAGTTTTGTTCTCAGCTGGAAGTTAGAAGCATGGAGGTGCATGGAAATGAAAAGTAAGGTGATAAAAAGTTAACCAAACATTTGAGAATGTTTTTAAATATCAGGTTTAAATGTTGGTATAGATTCAAAGACTGCTTTTTTCCCTAGTTGTTCATTGAAAGTAATTTTTATTCTTATTTCACATGTATTGCAGCAGATCACTAATACTCCATCTATATGTATATGTTACCAGGTTTTTAATGTTTAAATTATATAACTTTTCATGTTTGGCTAGTGATTGTCTCTTCGTGCTTTTCAGAATTGTTCTATTCAACAGCTTTTGATCTTCTAGGAGCTTAAGGAATGAGTTGCTGCTGATGCTGTTTGCCAGCAGCAAAGGGAGCTTGGATATGGCATAACTTTAACTCCTGACCATGGAGACTGATAGGCCATAAGATATTAAGCTCCCGCCAATTTCTATTTTCTCTTTCAAAGATTGCTAACCTCATCTCCCCAGGGTCTGCAACTCCTGCCAGTCTTTAAACCAGCAGGAGTAATATCTGTCTCTAATTCGTAATTACTAGGGCTCCGTCACAATGAGCTGGATCAAGCATTGTTGGTGCTTGCCTTTATTTAATTAGTATGTGCATTTGTAGTGGTGAGAAGTACAACTAGGTGGAAACATAACCTCTTTGCTTTAAAGATATTTTTCTATTTCTCTTTTCATATGTCTTTCTGTTACAATATCCACAGTATATAACAGATCATTATCAGTAGCGTTAATAACATTCAATGCCGTGCATATTTTTCAACAAAATTTGTATTGCAAAAGAAACAAGGATAGCACCTTGTAGAATTGAAACAGACAGTCTGCTTCTGAATTCTTACCTCTTCCCTGTGCCTACTCCCTATTATTAATGTATATTATTACTTCAAGTATGTCAGAAAAAAAGACAAACAGTCAGAGGCAGAAATTTCTCCCTAATTCACTCTGCCTAGCCAGCAAAATGTAACACAAAATTATTCAGGGGAAAAATACAATTTTCTGTCATCTCTGCCATACACTGATAACAAAGCTACAGGCTAATATGTTTTGATATTTTTGTCACTCGTTTATCATGTGACCTTTCATGCTATCATTAATACAGCTGAGGGACAGAGCAGATACACTGAAATAAGGGTGTGGAGAAGTCAGATTGCTTCTCTAACAACTAACGGTCAGTCACAGCAATTTATGCTTTTCTTCAGTATAGCACTGACTGAAGAAGAGAAATTGTTATTAAAATTTGATATTACTGTCTAGGCTCTGCCATATAGAATTTGCAACTTTTAGCTATGATGGGAATACTGGGAGGGGGGAGGTTTAATAAATTTCCCTTTGAATTATGATATTAATACAATACAACATGCTTGCTCAGATTTTCAAAGGATATACATGGGCAAAATCATATCTAAGAATATCCAGCACTATATAGTAGACAATCCAGAGCTGTTATATCAAAGGAAAGTATTTTAATAACATGAGTATAATCACCTTGCATTGGCTCAATTAAAAGGGTTGGGTTTTGTCATTGTTTTTTCTTTGTTTGTTTGTTTACAAAATTCCAGCTATTAATAATGTTGCATACACTCCAGCAATATTTTCAGGACAACCAAAAAAGTGTAATGTATCTTTTTTAATGCATACATATCTTTTATGATAAATGATACCTGGTTTAAATTTGCATTCAGCTTTACACCATTTCTGACAATGGTCTAGCTTTTTATGTTGCCTGTAGAGTCTGGTTTGTTGAAGTTCCAATATAAAACTAATTTGTGTTTGACATTAATGAGTTAAGAAATGTTTTATATAGTACATCAGAGCTGAGAGAGAACTTTACAGCATTCTAGTAAAAGCAAATTACTTCTGAGTACAACCAATATGTAAAAATTGAAAAATCTTTCACTAACCTAAACTACTTATCCTTTCAAAATACTATGATTTTTAATGTTTATATTAAGAAAGCACTGAAAGTTTAACAAAGCCATTTTTTCGTTTTTACCTACTATTGGGGCATCGTAATTTAACCACTTGTAAGAGATATTTTTCCTCAGTGTATGTGACCTATACCAGGTCAGAGTAAATCATTATATTAATTGATAAAACATTATTAAAATAGCTTAAGTATTAAGAACATTAAATATTATGCAAACTAACATATTTAAGAATTAAATCATTATTTTCTTGAGCACGACTTCTTTGGGGAGTATTTTTGTAAGTATACTAGAAAATAACCTATACATGTGAAAGAAAATAAGTAGCAATGAGTTTTAAATAGAAAGATTTTTAAATAGGCCCAAAAGAGAGGCTTGTACACTTGAAATTAATCTTTTTGCATCAGATATTACATAGTAAAAGTTTAAATTTCTTATTTCAAATGGAAGGACCTAATTTCTGGGAAGCTTATGCAAATGAATTATTGAGGAGACCAAAATACCTATTGACTTAAATTTGATAACTTCTGTGAGCAAATTCATGTTTTTGCAGAACTGAATCCTAAATATATTCATGAAAACATTGGATGTATTAGCACTACTTAGAAACATAATTTCTTGATTTCATTACTTATTTTTTTGTAATGAACAAACATATGTTTTATAATTTTGGCATATGTACTCAAACAAACTGCATACTGTATGCATGAAGACATTTACATGTGTGATCTATTTGTATTCTTAGTATCTGATTGTATGTATGCATAATAATGTTAGATAAAAACTGAGAAGCCTATTAAAGTCATGTGAACCTGATAGGAAGTAAATGATTTTCACATTGCAGTATTTCTGTGACACTGTTCTAAACGATGTTCTTATGACATTAAATTTTGCATGTTACTTCTAACCTATGGGCAATTAATAACAGTGATTTCTGAAGTTAGTCATGAGAAAGATCACAAACAGGAATATAAATAAATCTGTTAATGCAAAGAGGTTGAATTCATGTAAAACCATCATAAAATAATTATTAATGTGGTTAAAAGACATCTGAAAAAATATAACTACAAAATAATTACTCAAAAAACTTTTCTGTGTGGATGTTAAGCACTCTTTTATATTTAAGTTGTATGTTGTGTGCTTTTCATATATAAGAAAATTAATTCTTTTTTCCTAAAATAATTACATTGAAAAGATAATGAAGTGCTTTCTTTCATTATTGCATATTTTATCATAGTGTAAGCAAACCACCAGTTAAGTAGACTTGCCTTTTACCTCCCCATCACTAACAACGGTCCTGTCCTGACATCATGGCCTCTTTCAGTATAAGAATAAAATGTGTCCATGCATGCTTAGTCTATTCCATTCTTAAATAGATATATATCAAGCTGAATTATACTTTTTCTTTTTTCCTTTTCTTTTTCTTTCTCTTTTCTTTTTTTTTTTTTTTTCCTCTTCTTTTTCTTCTTTTTATTGGAGAAACTAGCTGTAGTGGAGGCTTGGTGTGTTTTGGCTGGTACCAACAAAGAATTCAGTTGCACTAAGAATCTCTAATTTGTTCAATACGATGCTGAGAAGAAAATTTGGAACCTTAGTCCTAGAATGATGCAGCCTCCACATTTATGTCTTTTATAATATATATTTTGCTTGATCTACTCTCTAATATCAAAATAACACAGGAAATAAAAAGGTAGAAACAAATCGGAAATGCTCTTATATGAATAGCTTCCTACTGAAGTGCATTAAAAAATGAGGATTTTCTTTTCCTGCAATGAGTTATGAAACATTATCATTTGCTCTAGGCACACCTTAATAGCAAAAAGGGCAATATTTTGTTGATCTTTCTAACTTGCTTTAAAGTCTATGTGCATATGTTAAAGCAGGATCACTTATGGCTTTAATATTTAGAATAAATTGATTGCAAAACTATGAAATAAAAGTATTTCATTTCCCACTCTCCTAATATAATGTTCAACAAAAACATACAAATGAATAGAAAAGGAAGAGGGA